>OX422224.1:249927852-250527852 GCA_949130495.1 Sambucus nigra | reverse complement strand
AAGTAATGTAATATTGATGTTTTGGGAAATCTCGCCGACTAAATATGGGTTGTACATCTTTGTTGTAAATGTGATGAAGTAATATAATATCTATGTTTTGGGCTATCTCGTCGACTAAACATGTGTTCATCATTTTTCTCTTACTTAATTATCTTGGGTACTTGATGGCCGACTAGATTGGTAGGGCTGCAATGTTGAGTTAGTGTCCTCCCAGTCCATTATGCTTATGAGATACCATTTTGCCTCACTTTACCTTTTAGGTCATGTCGTCACACTTCCTTAGGCCTAAATATGGCAATGGCGAGGACATATCTGGCGCTGGACGTTCTATCCGAGCAGGTTTTTTATCCAAACATAGTCTGGTGACCAATTCGTTTTTGGTCTAATTGCCTAAGGATCCCCTGTAGGGCTTCATATATTGCCGGAGCAATGCTAGGAGGTTGTTCGTGTTTCATAACGAATACCTGAGGAGGGTGATGCCCTGCTTTTATGCTTTGAGTAAGGTGCCTGTTATTTGGAAAGGCTGTGCAAGTTATAAAGTTCTCAATACTTAATAGAATGCAACTGCCAAACATCTTTCATTAATTCACAAGTAAATAAAAAAAAATGAGTTGCCAATTCTAAATATTTAATAAGAGAGCCAATAAAAAGAAAAGAAAAAGCTAGAAATAGAATTTCTTTAGGTTGGTTGCGTTCCATGCTCGGGTTATCTCTCTGCCCTCCAGTGTTTCTAAGTGATAGGCTCCTTGTAGATCGTCTCTTGTTATCTTGAATGGTCCTTTCCAATTCGGCCCTAGCTTACTGTCTGAAGGTTTTACTGCACTACCAAGGAATTTCTTTAGGACGTAGTCCCCAACCTGGAAATCACTCGGATTGACCTTCTTGTTATATTATTTTACGAGCTATTGTTGATAGATCGCTAGCCTTTCTAGGGCTAGATCTCTGCGTTTATCAGCTAGATCGAGTTCAGCGAGTAATGCTGCATCGTTCTAGCCTTGGTCGACAAGGGTGGTTCTCATCGTTGGTAGACCAGCTTCTAAGGGGATGATTGATTCCATTCCGTACGTTAGTGAGAATAGGGTTTCCCCAGTTGCTCGTCGTGGGGTAGTGCGATAAGCCCACAAAATATGCGGCAACTCACTCACCCATGCACCTTTGGCTCGCTCTAGTCGTTTTTTCAACCCATCGATCATTGTTTTGTTGGAAGCCTCGGCTTGACCATTGCTCTGGGGGTATGCCACCGAGCTGAAATAGTGTCTGATCTAGTGTTCATTGCAGAAGTTCTGGAAAGGGCCACTCTCGAATTGTGTTCCGTTGTCAGTGATGATGGTTCTGGGAATTCCAAAAGGGGTAATTATGTTTTTCATATGAATCTCGTCATATCTGAATCTCGGATGTTTTCCAGTGGCTCTGCCTCAATCCATTTGGTGAAGTAATCCGTTGCGGCCAACATATACTTGCGGTTACCGACGGTGATGGGAAGTGGGCCTACGATGTCCATTCCCCATTGGGCAAAAGGCTAGGGGCTGGTGAGTGATCTTAGGTCACTGGCAGGTTGGTGAACCATAGGAGCATGTAGTTAATATTTTTTGCATTTGCGAGCGTATACTGCCGAATATTTTTGCATATATGGCCACCAGTAGTCTTCCTTCATAGCTCAAAAAGCTAATGATCTTCCTCCAATATGGCTTCCACAGATTCCTTCGTGGAGCTCGTATAGAATTTTCTCGACATCCTTCAGTTGAACACATTGAAGGTAAGGGCTGGAGAACAATCTCTTATACAGCTTTCCCTCAGGAGATAAGTGAAAGTGAGCAGCTTTGACTCTTATTTGGTGAGCGATCTTCCTATCGTTTGGAAGTGCGCCATCTTTCAAATAATCCCTTAAGGGGTCCATCCAACTGGGTGCTGACTTAATCTGGAGCACATGCTCCACGCTTGGCAGCTCATTGCTCTGGTTGATGCTCGGATGGGCGAGGAAGTCGATGGGGATCATTCTTTTTAAGTCGGAATTGATTATTGAACTCAGGGATGCCAGGGCATCGGCATGACTGTTCTGACCTCTGGGAAACTTTTGGACACTGACTTTCTCGAAGCTGGACATTAACTTCTTTGTCAAGGCGAGGTAGGCTGCCATTCTTTCATCTTTGGCATTGTAGTCCCTACTTATCTGATTAGAGACCAATTGTGAGTCGCCGAACACCTGTAACTGCTTCGTTCCCAACCTTTGTGCCTTCTGGAGGCTGGCTATCAAAGCCTCATACTCTGCCTCATTATTGGAGGCTTCAAATCCAAGCCTGATTCCCTGTTCGAGGAAGGTATCTTCTGGAGTAACAAGCACAATGCCTACTCCTGTCCCCTTTGAGTTGGAGGCTCCATCAACAAATAATCGCCAGACTCCATCTATTGTGTGATTCTCTCTTTGCTTCATGGGTTAAAGTTGGTCGAAAGGCTGCTTGCCTGTGAACTCGGCTATGAAATCAGCAAGGACTTGCCCTTTGATTGCATTCCTTGGTTGAAATTGGATGTCAAATCATCCGAGCTCGACTAGCCATTTAGTCAATCTACCCAATAAATTCGCTTTCCATAGGACTGCTTTAAGGGGGTGTGATGTAAGGACGACGATAGTGTGAGCTTCAAATTAGTGCTTCAACTTTCTAGAAGCTACTATGAGTGCAAAGGCGAGCTTCTATAGTGATAGGTACCACTGCTCGACGTCTAATAAGGTCTTGCTTGCGTAATAAACGGGGTGCTGGATTCCTATTTTCTCGCACACCAGTGCAGAACTGATGGCGTGGCTGGAAACGGTGAGATATAATTACAAGGGATCTCTTTCTTGAGGTATGACGAGAAGGGGTGGTGAGCTAATGTAAGCCTTGAGCTCGTCCAATGCTTGCGAGCAATCTTGATTCCATTTTACTGTCTTGTTTCCCTTTAAGAGATGGAAGAATGGTTTACACTTCTCATAGGACTTCGAGATGAAATGGTTTAAGGCAGCGAGCATGCCGGTGAGCTTCTGTACGTCTCGTATTGTGCGAGGGGGCTTCACCCTGTTGATTGTATTGATCTGGTCCGGATTAGCCTCGATGCCTCTCTTACTGACCAAGTACCTAAGAAACTTTCCTGACTGGGCACCGAAAGAACATTTGCTCGCGTTGAGCTTCATTCGGTATTTCCTAAGGATTTTCGAAGGTTCTTGATAGGTCTGAGAGGTGATTTTCTTTATTCCTGCTCTTGAAGAGCATATCATCGATGTAGAATTCCATGGTGTCTCCCATTTGGTCTTTGAACATCTTGGTGACCAGCCGCTGGTAGGTTGCCCCTGTGTTTTTGAGCCCGAAGGGCATGACTTTGTAACAGTGTAATTCGACGGTGGTGATGAATGCTGTCTTGTCCTGGTCTGGTGCATACAGAGGGATCTGATGATACCCCGAATATGAATCCAGAAAACTCATTCTTTCGTGAGCTGTTGTGGCGTCCACCAATTGGTCGATTTTTGGTAGAGGGAAACTGTCCTTAGGGCATACCCTGTTAAGGTCAGTGAAGTCAATGCAGACTCTCCATTTCCCATTACTCTTTGGAACTACTACTGGGTTGGATAACCATTTAGGGAATTGAACCTCCCATATGGATCCTGCATCCAATAATTTTTCAACTTCTTTTTCTACGACTTTTGCCTTCTCGGGCGCAATTCGCCGTGCCTTTTGCGTGATAGGTTTGAAAGTGGGGTCGACATGCAACCGATGATAAATCACACTAGAATTAATTCCATGCAGCTCGTATGGTTCCCACTCGAAAATGTCTACGTTGCTTCTCAACAGAATCGTCAATTCCTTCTTTTCTTAATCTGTGAGAGAAGATCCAATCAAGAATATCCTGTCCTTCTCGCTACCACCAGCTGTAACTTGCTCCAGGTTTTCAACGACCCGCTCATAGGGGAGGAGCCTGGTCTTTTCCACACCGGGTCTTCCGTACCTTAACTGCTATTTTGAAGGTATCAGACCTTCTTGTTCCTCGACCTTCTCATTGGGCTTTTCGGCCTTCTTCTCTGGTCTTGGGCGGATGGCCGCTATGAAGCACTTTCTTGCCATCGCTTGATCTCCATGGATCTCCATTACTCCTCGCTCAGTTACATATTTGAGTTTATGATGGTAGGCCGAGGGGACTGCCTTCATCGCATATAGCCACCCTCTACCGAGGATAGCTTGGTGTGGCGAGTCAATGTCGACTACCAGAAACTCAATCATCTTGGAGATACTTCCTGCCCTTACTGGTAGCACAATCTTTCCCAATAGAATAGTCACTTTTCCAGCGAAGCTAACTAGAGGGACAGTGGTTTCCTTCAGGTCGGCGACGCTCAACTTCAATTTTCTGAACAGGTTGAGATACATTACCTCGGATGAGCTTCCTTGGTCGACGAGAAACTTGTCGACGTCATAGTTGGCTATCCTGAGCGTAATGATCAAGGCGTCATGATGTGGGTTTCTCACTCCCACCAGATCTTCATCTGTGAACACAATATGTTTGTTATAGTCGACGTCATCTGCTCACCGACGCTTTCTTGATTGTGTCTTTGCTGGATCGATCTGAAAAGCTTGCATTACTACTGTAAGCTTTTTACCTCCATCCGAGTTGAATTCCCCTGAATCTGCTTCATATCATATTTTCCATAAATTACCGTGAATTTATGGCTAACATCGTCTTTGAGTACGTTGTCAGGTCTTGTTTCTACATTGGCAGTAATTTTCTCTGCCTTCTTCTCCACAAACTCGTTCAGGTGCCCAGACTGGACCAGTTCTTCGAGGTGAGACTTAAGAGCTTTGCAGTGCTCAGTCTTATGTCCTCCCTCTTTATGAAAAGCGCATCTCAGTGCGTTGTTTCTCTTTGAGGGATCTCCTCCCATCTTTCTGGGCCACTTAATAAATGGCTAGTCTTTGATCTTTGCCTGAATCTTATAAATTAGTTCTTTGAAGACAATGTTGACTGCCTAAAATGCTTTTGAAACATCGTTCCTGCCTCCGTTCTTGGAGCCATTCTTGCCCATATTCTTGCCTCCTTTCTTCTGGTTCTCAGTTTTATCGTGGCTTTGGCAGCGAGCTTAGTTCGACCGTTTTCCCCTGTGCTGAGGCGGGTCACATCCTCACTTTTTCGTACTTCTCGATGCGAGCCATCAGGTCGTCGATGGTTGTGGCCTCTTTCTTCGTCAGGGATTGGTGCAGAAGGCAAGAGCTGGGTAGCCCAATTTTAAAAGAGGCCACTGCTACCTGCTCTGAGAAGTCCTCGACCTCACTGAACAACTCCCAGTACCTCTTCGCGTAGCCTTGGAGGCTCTCTTGAGGCGTCTTTTTCATTGTTAGTAAAGCATCCATCCTTTTAGGATGGGAGCTACTAGTAATGAAGAGGGCCGTAAAGAGCTCGTCCAGGGACTCAAAGCTCCTGATAGACCTGTGAGGGAGCCTCTCGAACCATTTTTTGTGCCATGTCATGCAGGCTCGAGGGAAAAATCAGGCACATCGGTGCATCCCGGTGGTTCCAGAGAGTCATGGCTTACTTGTACTGCCTAACGTGATCAATGGGGTTAGTTTTTCCGTCATAAATCTTGAATATCTGAATAGCAAATTTCTTGGGGGGTTCCTCTTCTTCTATCTCCCTTGAGAAAGGGAATTTCATCTAGGTCTTGAGAGCTCGTCTAGCAAGCTCCCTGGTCGATCTTGCGCCGCGATGTGCTGGGTGTTGGCCCATCTCCCTTCGGATGAAATTTCGTATGTTCTCATTGCTGCGAGCTGGGCTCTTGTAACGGCGAGCCGGTCGCTGATGCTCGAGAGAGTCGTCGCTTGACTCGTGCTTCTCACTCTTTTGTGATCCACGCCTAGGGCTCCTTCCTCGGCTGCGAGATTTGCTCGCCTGAGGGCTAGGAGTGCGGTATGGACGTCGCCTAGTGCTGTGATGGAGCTCTTTCTCTATCCTTTCTAATTTCCTTTTGAGGCGAGCATTCTCAGCCTCTTTCTTACGAGCGAACTCCCTTTGCTCTTGGAGCCTTGCCTCATAGACATCAATCAGTCTCGAGATTTGTGTGGACTTTGCTGGTCCTTGTCTCTCCTCTGAAGCTGGCCTCTCTGGGCGAGCCCTCTACTCTGAACGCCGAACTTCAGATATGATCCTGCGAGGAGCAGGTTGTTATTGGATATCTCCTGCCTGAGGGGCATTACTGCTGTGACCAGACATTTCAAACTTCTTTATTGGTGTGGGCTTTCTTAGGGAAGACAAACGTTCGCACAGACGGTGCCAATTATGGTGACAATTATATTCAACAAAAATAAATAAGAAAAGCGAAATCACCAAAGCAAATAAAGAAGATAAAAGGCCAATCACACAACACAGTATGTACGTGATTTAACAAGAATGCCTACGTCCACGGTGGTGCAGTCGGTATTATTTCTATATACTCCGGGGAGCATTTTACAGAGAATACAATGCGTGCCTCTTACCCTAGGCTTAGGGTTTATTATATACATGTTTATCTTCGGGGAGTGGGGGTGTTGGACTCCCCCACGTCCATCTTTCTCTCTTGGAATATCTCTATACGAGATTCTAGGAGAAGACTAAGTCATAACTGAATTTAGTTAAGGTGCGAGGGGTTCGGACTTTGGGCCGTTTTTATTAGGTTACTCGTCTGGGCCCACGATGGCAAATTCGGGTACCCATCACACCACACAGTATGTACGTGATTCAGCAAGAATGCCTACGTCCACGGTGGTGCAGTCAGTATTATTTCTATATACTCCGGGGAGCCTTTTACAGATAATACAGTGCGTGCCTCTTGCCCCAGGATTAGGGTTTATTATATACACGTTTATCTTCGGGGAGTGGGGGTGTTGGACTCCCCCATGTCCATCTTTCTCTCCTGGAATATCTCTATACGAGATTCTAGGAGAAGACTAAGTCATAACTGAATTTAGTTAAGGTGCGAGGGGTTCGGACTTTGGGTCGTTTTTATTAGGTTACTCGTCTGGGCCAATGATGGCAAATCCAGGTACCCATCACACAACACAGTATGTACGTGGTTCAGCAAGGATGCCTACGTCCACGGTAGTGCAGTCAGTATTATTTCTATATACTCCGGGGAGCGTTTTATAGAGAATACAGTGCGTGCCTCTTGCCCCAGGCTTAGGGTTTATTATATACATGTTTATCTTCGGGGAGTGAGGGTGTTGGACTCCCCCACGTCCATCTTTCTCTCCTGGAATATCTCTATACGAGATTCTAGGAGAAGACTAAGTCATAACTGAATTTAGTTAAGGTGTGAGGGGTTCGGACTTTGAGCCGTTTTTATTAGGTTACTTGTCTGGGCTCATGATGGCAAATCCGGGTACCCACAATTTCCATCAAATAAGATATGATTTACTAAAAAAAAGAATTTAAAAATATATATATATTTGGAAGTAAAAACATATATATATAAGTTTTTACTTCTATATATATATGTTTTTTTTTATGAAACTTATATATTTAATTGGCGACACAACCACACGTGTGGGTGTGAACACAGAGATATCGAGCGACAGAGAGAGAAATGATGGTGGTTGTGTTTGTGTCTCCTGAAGAGATGTAGAGATCGTTGTGTTGAGATGTTAGGGTTTCCAAATGTAACATTTCATGGTATTCTAATCTTTTTAAATTATGATATTTTAATATTAGGAGTAATAAAATGAAAAGAATGTCTATGGGACTTAAATATGGGTTGTCCAACTAAGTAGGACCTATTTATAATAATCCCAATTATAATTTATTCAAACCACAATTTGGAACCAACTCAAATCGGTGTGAATAGAATTACTTTAATTTAGAGTGCTAATAATATGTCGTTTTTATTGGTTGAAAACGACATACAAAAGTTTTTTCAAATAAAATTAGCCATTTGCGACATTAAACATAAATTATTGACCATGTTTGTTAAACTGAAATGTAACAAAAGCAACTCATTTGTATATTCCAATAGATTAAATTTGATGAGCCAAAAGAAAAAACACGGATCCATTCTTAATACGAGTGTGCGCGCGTGTTGGTTAAAAGATCTTTATATAACCCACAATTGTAGCCATGTAGTATTCGTCCTAGTGGAATAGAAGATACTGATAGAAAGGAAGGATTTGGTTGCCAAATAGTTTGGACATATGTCAATTATTCCTACGAAATTCGCATAAAACTATAGGTTCAGAATTAGCCTTTGTGATTGTAACCGAAGGCAGTTTGTTGGGTTTAGCGAAGAATCACATTCCCTTAATGGAGCCTATGTAAGAATCGGATATGACAGCAGGTTGCAGTTTGTTGAAGAAGGAAGAAAGAATCCTTACAGGGAAGTGGTGGAGGGAACATTATATACACAAGCGAGGTTCCTCATTATTATTTATTTTTGGTTGAATTGGCCACCAGTATTCTAAATTTGGATATAACTTTGCATCTTTAATAATCTCCTTACCCATAACAAAAAAAGGTAAATATAACGAGTAATTCTTGAATACAAAATAACGAGTACAGGAGAACACTCAACTTGTGAGGAAAGCACAAGATTGTATATTAATAATGTGTAATAATAAGGAGACTCATTTCGTGAATATTTTTTTTATATTCAGTAATGTGTTAAGTATATATTGGGTGATGTTTTACTTCACATAAGATCCTTTACAAATACCATGTAATGTGTACTTGACACATCACTGAGTTTGAAAAAAAGATAATAATAGTCTCCCTTCCATCATTAAATGCATTTTGAATTTCACATGGAGCCTTGAAAATAAAGATTTTACACACATTTTGAATTATACATAAATGTAGAAATCATTTTTAATTTTTATTTTTACTTGTAATAAGAAATAAATCTTGTAGAAAGTCGGTGTGTGATAATTGATTAAATTCACAAATTTTCAATTTAACCTTATTTAATTAGAGCCTATTTTAAACCAAATTAAATCAGCCCTTAAACATGCAACTGACATGTGATTTGACAAGAACAATAATCAAGTAAATTCGTGCGCCTGTGCATCAAAGGACAAAGTGAGTCAATCATGTAGGTAATAACACTTAATTACATCTTAATAACCCAAAACATTACAAAGCACATGAATGGCATGACCTATTATCTCAAAACACTATCAAAGAGTCACATGGATGTAGAATGAATTTGTGACTCGGTCATCCTAAATGTTCATTCATATACGGTGCTAAACAAAATACAAAAATCTTTTTGAATTTTTCAAAAAATTTATTAAGATAAAATCTTTTTGTATTTTTCAAAATTTTCAAAAGCAAAAATTTATACAAAAAGTACATGTCACAACGCTAGCAAACATAAATATCATAAAAATACTAGCGTATGACAAACATGCGAACACAATCATCTATATGATATGGCAAGAGAAGAGTCATGCGCAAGCAAACGAGAATCAACAAGTCTACCATCTAGTGTCTCTAAAAGTGATTTCCTAACCCAAACAGATGTGAAACGACATGTGGGGGTTTTGGGAACTGTTGATACCAAAAATAATATGCTGATATGGACGAATAATAAGAAGACACGTGTCGACCTACGTGGCACAATAGCAACGAGGAAGTTTATTTCCCCGACTAAGTCATACTCACTCCGAGCACCAAGTGCACTCCGAGGAGATCCAACACTCCGAGGAACTACTGAACGACGAGCAACTAAGGCGGTCCGAGCTGCATCTCGGCCACAGCATTGATTGCCAAATAATCAACAGTTCAACTATTCATTGAATGCTTATCATACAGACGTATATTCTTAAAGGGCATTAATTGTTTACCCTTTCACATGTACAACCCAAGGGCTATAAATACATTGTATCACCCTCATTCAAAGGGACCAGATTTTCTTGATAGAATTACATATTGAGAACTCCAAAACACTTGGCAATAACAGAAACAGTGGACGTAGGCCATTCTTATAAGGCTGAACCACTTTAAAATTCTTTGTCTCATTTATATTTATCTGTGATTAAATAATTAGAAGCAATCTAATTTTTTACATCAACAGATTGGCGCCATCTGTGGGAAACGACTGTTGTTATCGTTTTTCACCAAAAATCATTCATCATCAATGGCAGATAATCCGAAATCCAGCAATCGAAATGCTGGAAATGCTGGAAATCCTCCAAATCCCTCTGCACCTCCAGATCTGGCTGGAATTATGACGAATCTGGCTCAAGGACAAACCGCCATGCAAGAGACAATGCGGCAACTCATACAGACCCTTCATGGCGGTGCACCTGCACATTCGGGACATCGAAGTGGTCAAAGGCAAACCTATTTACTTTCTTTACGATCCAGGCGTACAGATGCGTATCGTAATGAGGAATCTGATGATTTCTCTTATCAACCTGGGCGAACTTCATCAATACGGGCTACAGATACTGAGCAACGTATCACTCTCTCTCTAGAGAGACTCAGTGCCTTGGAAAGGCTGAGTAGGGTGTCTCCTTTCAGTCGATTAGGCCCTAGGAGGAATAGGAGTCCACCTAAAACCATGTCGAGGAGTTTTCGACAACCATCAGATCTAAGAGAAGGATCAGCATAATCACGACCAGTTGCTCGTCAAGATAGATCTCAGGAGGCTACGTCAGAACAATCAATTGCTCGAACTAATAAGCCCGAGGAAGGAAATGATGCGTGGAAAGGTTTCATTCAGCGGTTGGAGGATAGATTGGGAGAAATGGCTAAGGCGAAGAACCCCCTACAGCGAACTTTTGTTCAAGGGACACCTTTTGTACAGGCCATTGTGGATTTTCCTACACCGTCGAAATTTAAAGCACCTGTGGTGACCCCCAAATATGATGGAAAGACAGATCCTGTTCTGCACATAGAGCAATATCAAGTTGCTGCCGACATCTATGCCGTCCCCGACGAGATGAGATGCAGAGCATTCTCAGGAACTCTTACTGGATCTGCCCAGATATGGTACAACAATCTTCCTCGAGGTAAGATTTCAACTTTCTTTCAATTGGCCGAGTTGTTCATCGGCAATTTCTGTTTTGGAGCAAAGCCAATAAAATGAGTAGCACACTTGTTAAGTGTCAGACAAAAATCTGGTGAGAGTACTAGAGATTACATAACTCGTTTCAATAACGAGAAGCTGGAAGTCATAGATTATGAAGAAAAGACACCAATCACCGCCTTGATGAGTGGGTTGTTGCCTAACAAGTTGTATTACACTTTGGCCAAAGATCCACCTACAACTATGTCAGAGTTGATGGAAAAAGCGGCCAAAATCATGAATGCCGAGGAGGCTATGGCTGCGAAGAAGAATATGGATAAAGAAACCAAGGTGGAAGACGACAAATCTAAGAAGAAAGAGCATAAGGGCAATGGCGGTGACAAGCATTCCAAGAATAATAAGTCGTCATGGGAAGTCCTGAAGAAATTCGATAATTATACTCCTTTGAAAATGGGTATTAATCATGTCTTGGAAGAAATCAAGAATAACGAGGAAGTAAAGTGGCCAAAGAAACTGAGGTCAGACCCTGACACGAGGAATAGGGAGAAATATTGCGAGTTCCATAAGGATCACGACCATATGACCAAAAATTGCATAGCTCTTCAGAACGAGATTGAAACACTCATCCGAAGAGGAAAGCTAGCAAAGTATGTTGATCGGGGAGGCGAAAGAAGAAATAATGACCGAACTAGAGAAAGATCTAGATCTCCTCGTCGAGCAGAGGAGAAAAAGAAGAGAAACCATGAAGATGATCCGGATGATGACCCCGATCTTCCCAAGAAACCAAGACAGCCAGAACGAGAGGTATTTTCAATACGCTTTGGGTCATTTGATTGTAATGTCATTACAGGAGGAGATGCAGGAGGAGGAGACCTTACTGCAGAAAGAAAAGCTTACCTTGGAGAGGCTCAAGCTTGCTCGTACATTCAACGAATAAATTCGGCTGAGGAGGATCGCCCGAGGAAGATAAACAAAGAGAAGCTGGTCATTGGTTTTTCAAAAAACGACCTTGCAGGTGTTCTTTACCCTCACGACGACCCTTTGGTGATCAAAATGAGGATGAAAGAAGTAGTGATTTCAAGGGTTCTGGTAGATAACGGTAGTTCGGCAGACATCATATTCTACTCATGCTTTGACAGTTTAAATTTAAAATTATCTCAATTGGAGCCTTATCACAGACCTCTCCTGGGTTTTGCTGGCGAGAAAGTTTTTCCACTTGGGACGATCAAGTTGGATATATTCATTGGAACTTGTCCTGCTTGTCGAACAGAAAGAATACGCTTCTTTGTGATGGATAAGAATGTGCAATCAGCTTACAACATCATCATGGGAAGAGTTGGTTTGAAGAAGTTCGAAGCAGTTCCATCTACAGTACATCAGTGTTTAAAATTCCCAACAAATTTCGGAGTAGGAATTGTGAAAGGTGATCAAAAAGTAGCTCGAGAATGCTATTATTCATCTGCAGAGCAAGAGGAGCTTGAAGAGTCAAGGAAAAAGACTACTACCTACCAGGTGGATGAAGGTACAGTAATTGAAACACTGGATCCCAGAGATGAATCCCAACTTGTAAAAGGACAGGTGGTGGAATCTACAGAAAATGTTATTCTGGACCACGAGCACCCTGAACGAATAACTCAGATAGGGTCGATGTTGGATGCTTCAATAAAACAGGAGTTGATAACTTTCTTGAGAAACAGAAAGAAAAATTTTGCATGGAGTCATGAAGACATGCCAGGAATAGATCCGAAATTCTGATGTCATGAGCTCAATGCGAATAAGGAGATCAAACCCGTAAAGCAGAGAAGAAGAGTATTTAGTCCCGAAAAGAATCAAGCTATACAAGAGGAGGTCGAGAAGCTCCAGAAAGCTCGATTCATTGAAGATGTGAAATATCCAGACTGGTTAGCAAATGTGGTGATGGTAAAGAAGAAAAACAATAAATGGAGAATGTGTGTTGATTTCACTGATCTCAACAAGGCCTGCCCAAAGGATCACTTTCCATTGCCCAGAATTGACCAACTAGTGGATGCTACCTCGGGACACGAGCTGCTCAGCTTCATGGAAGCTTACTCTAGATACAACCAGATCAAAATGAAACCTGAAGACAGGGAAAACACTTCTTTTATTACCCCTAGGGGAACTTATTGTTATAATGTTATGCCTTTTGGTTTGAAAAATGCAGGAGCGATATACCAGCGGCTGATGAACAAGGTTTTTGCCGAACAAATCAGTTGCAATATGGAAGTCTATGTCGATGATATGCAGACAAAGGGCAAGAAAGCTGTTGATCATCTAGTTGACTTAGGTCAGACCTTTGATCAACTGGATAAATACCAAATGAAGCTCAACCCGACGAAGTACACATTTGGAGTACGAGAAGGAATGTTCCTCGGCTACTTTGTCAACCAGCGAGGCATTGAGGTGAATCCAGAAAAGATCAAAGCTCTTTTAGGGTTGCGATCTCCAACGACGAAGAAAGAGGTGCAGAGTCTTACAGGACGAGTTGCAGCGCTCAACAGATTTGTATCCCGAGCAACTGATAGATGCCTTCCATTCTTCAAAACACTTCGAAAAACTTTCGAGTGGAATGATGAATGTGAAAAAACCTTTCAAGACTTGAAGAAATATTTGGGAGCACCTCCACTGTTGTCCAGGCCAGTAATGGGAGAAAAGTTGTACTTGTACCTGACAGTATCAGAGAATGCAATCAGCTCGGCATTGATCAGAATGGAGAATGGAGTCCAGAATCCAATTTATTACACAAGTAAGGCTTTCCGAGGTGCAGAGATCAGGTACCCAAAGCTGGAAAAATTGGCATTGGCATTAATTGAGGCAAGTAGAAGAATGAGGCCATATTTCCAGGCCCATACCATCGTCGTGTATACCGACATGCCATTGAGACAAGCCCTTCATAAGCCAGAAAAATCAGGGAGACTGATGTACTAGGCAATAGAGCTCGATGAATATGATATTATGTATGAACCCAGATCATCATTAAAAGGGCAGGCTGTAGCAGATTTTATCGCAGAGTTTACATATCCTGATACCCCCGAGGAACAAAAGTTACTCGCTGATCAACCTGTGGATGTTACAGGATCAACAAACACAAGCTCAGACCAACTCCGATTGGTAAAAGGGCTTGTGGATGTAGAAGGATCATCAAATTCAAGCTCAGACCAACTCCGGTTGGTAAAAAGGCGAGAAGAGATGATCAACGAGGAGTGAGAAATATCAGGGGAGGATGAAAGGAAACAACAAATATTTCATCGAGGAACTTTGTCAGATACGAAATTCGAAGACGAGTTACCTATATGGAGGCTATATGTAGATAGCTCATCTTGCACTGCAGGATGTGGCGCGGGAATAGTTCTGAGCACTCCAGACGAGGTCGACATGGAATACGCCCTGCGATTCCAATTCAAAGCTTCCAATAATGAGGCTGAGTATGAGGCCATGATAGCAGGTCTTAATTTAGCAAAGACTATGGAAGTGCAACAAATGATGGTATTCAGTGATTCTCAATTAATTGTGAATCAGATGATGGGAACATATGCAGTTAAAGGAGAATTAATGGTCAAGTATCATGCAAAGGTGATGGAGTTGTTAACAGAATTTGATGCCATTCAGTTGATCAGAATACCAAGAATGGAGAATGCACAAGCAGATGCACTGGCCCGACTAGCATCAGCTACTCGGACCGAGCTGCAAAGAACGATACCAATTGAAGTATTAGAAAGTCGGAGCATAGATGAAGACCTGACGATGAATATTATTACCCTTGATTTAGGACCGTCTTGGATGGATCCCATCAGGGCATATATTGAGGAGGGAGAATTACCGAAGGATAAGCTCGCAGCCAAGAAATTGAAGTTTAAAGCTGCTCGGTATGTACTAACTAATGGTGTTTTGTATAGACGAGGAATTATGGCAGGTTTGCAAAGATGTGTACATCCCTCCGAGGTGAAAGAATTGATTGAAGAGATCCATGAAGGGTCCTGTGGAGCCCATGTAGCAGGTCGGACACTTTTACAAAGGGTGATGACGCAGGGATACTACTGGCCAACGATGAGGGCTGATCGTATAGCCTATGCTAAGAGATGTGATAAATGCCAACATTTTTCCTCCATCCGACGAACTCCACAAGCATTGTTGACACCCATAACTTCCCCTTGGCCATTTGCCATGTGGGGAATTGATTTGGTTGGACCACTGCCAACGACCCGATGAAGATTCAAGTACCTCGTCGTCGCAGTAGATTATTTTACTAAGTGGGTAGAAGCTGAGCCACTTATTGATATGACATACGAGAAGGTGTACCGGTTCGTTTGGAAGAACGTCATCTGCCGATATGGTCTCCCTCATGCCTTCATCACAGACCATGGAACACAATTTGATAACGAGGAGTTTGCAGCCTATTGTCATCAGTCAAACATTTTAAAGTTTCATTCAACACCAGGCCATCCTCAAAGCAATGGACAGACTGAAGTGACGAACAAAACATTACTAAATGGTTTGAAGAAGAGGCTAAGTGAGGCTAAAGCTAATTGGATTAATGAGCTACAGTCAGTATTGTGGGCTTACCGAACAACTCCCCGAGCAGCAACTGGAGAATCACCATATATGCTAGCCTTTGGAAGTGAGGCAGTAATACCTGCCGAGTTGGGTCTCCCAACACACAGAGTGCTGAATTTCAATTCCCCAGTCAGCGACTTAATGAGAAGATTAGATCTGGACATGCTCGAGGAGGTAAGAGAAGAGGCAGCCATTAGGAATGCTGCTTACCAACAACGAACAACCTTGTTCTATAACAAGAGGGTGAAGAAATGCGACTTAAAAGAAGGAGATTACGTGCTAAAGAAGGTCATTTAGAAGCACAATAAGTTGGAAGCAAACTGGCATGGACCTTACCGAGTTACAGAAGTTGTTCGACCAGGAACTTACCGAATAGCAACTCTAGAAGGAGAGGAATTTAAGAATGCATGGAATGCTGAACACCTACGCAAGTATTATCAGTGATGTAAAATGTAAAGCAGTTCCATCAATATGAATAAAACGATGATATTTCGCCATCTTCTCTCCTTTTATTGAAAGTTTTTCGGGGAATACTAATGTGTAACACTACGCTGCTCGGCAGTAAGAACAACACGATAGTTCAAGCTCAGACCAACTCCAGTTAGTAAAAGGGCGAGAACACGATAGTTCAAGCTCAGACCAACTCCGGTTGGTAAAAGGGCGAGAACAAACCATACTCCTTTGGTTAGGAGGCGTACACTAGCTCGGACCAACTCCGGTTGGTAAAAAGGCGAGTGGACATGATAGTTCGAACTCAGACCAATTCCGATTGGTAAAAGGGCGAGAACACGATATTCCTAAAAATACCAGCTCTGGTTGGTTAGGAAACCATACTCCTTTGGTTAGGAGGCTGACACTGGCTCAGACCAATTTTGGTAAAAGGGCAAGTGGACATGATAGTTTGAACTCAGACCAACCCCGATTGGTAAAAGGGCGAGAACAACATTCCTAAAAATGCCAACGTGTTTGGCTAGGAAGCAAAACACTCCTAAAAATGCCAATCTCGGTTGGTTAGGAAACAAGATATGCTCTCAAATGCCAACTTATGTTGGTCGGGAGGTAAGATTAGAAAATACAAAAGTTCCTCGAGGAACAAAATAT
This sequence comes from Sambucus nigra, assembly GCA_949130495.1. NCBI lineage: Eukaryota > Viridiplantae > Streptophyta > Magnoliopsida > Dipsacales > Adoxaceae > Sambucus > Sambucus nigra. The sequence continues at coordinate 250,511,171 of OX422224.1, read as the reverse complement.
TCCAAATTGTACCAAGTATGGCTGGTCGGGGATAAAAACCCACTAACTGTAGTTGGTCGACAAGAACAATTTAACAACCTTGGTTGGTTGGAAAAATTTTAAACATTTTTATACTCATTACTTTATTATTAAGTGATCGAGCAACATTACTGATACTTGTAACTTTTTTGGTCGATGAACCACACGATATTGTTATGCAAGCATGAATATAAAGTGTTTGACAAGTACGAGACAATAGCAATAAAAATTTGCAAACAAAAATGAAACTCTTTCATTAAATTCAAAATGAATTACACAAATTTATTACATTGATATTAAATTGTGTACTAATTATTACATCAGAATTTCCTATTCTACTGGTCTTTTCCCTTCTGCTTTTGAAATAGGCTCCTCGCCAGCAGGAGGATCTTCCAGGCAAAGGGGAGAATTAATGAAGTTCAAATCCTTCAGTATCCTGACGTTCATCACAGAAGGACGGTCCAGTAGATGCTCGGGACGAGATACCTCGATTTGAGAATGAAGATTGTAGTCACCGAGGTATTTTGCAATTAAGCTCCGAGGAATGGCACGAGCTGGGATCCATTCCATGTCCAATTTATACGGTGGCACAGGCAAGTCAAGTACCCCAGGATCATAATAGTCCCACAGGTAATGTCCTTGTTCGAGCTTCAGCACGCCCAAGGCATTCAGCCAACCTTGCTTGTAGCCCTCATTATTGGCATTCTGGATACGATCATCTAAATGGAATAGTGCTTCGTTGTATCCAGCCATCCAGAACTCCCTGGGCTGTTTGTGAAATTGAAATGTTAACATTTCAAGCTTCTTGTGAAGACTCTGGATGAAAAGTTCATTAGTTTCCAACACTGATTTCTTTGAAGAGAGTTGTTGTTCCAGTTCTTTAATTTTCTTTGACATGTCAGATAAAGCTTGATTTTTTGCCATCAATTGGAATGCTTGGTTTTCCAACGCTGATTGAGTACGAGCTTCTTCAACAGTATGATGAAGAACTCTTGATCCTCCCCGAGCAGGTTGAGAACTTGGTTCCTCGACAACATTCTGAGCAACTCTTCCTCGTCCACGAGAACCTCTTCCTCGTCCCCGAGTAGCAGTAGAAGGCCCAGCTCTTCTCAAAGCCTCTAACTCTTCTCGCAACTTGGCATTTTCCACTTCTAAAAAGGAGAATCCTTCATTGGTGACCGGTACCAAGGCAGTGGAAGATGAAGCAGCAGACCTTAACTGAGCTAGTTATTTTTGTAGATTGTTGTTTTCTTGTTCCAATAGCTCAGCGATTTTCCTGTGCCCTTCGACATCTGCTTTCAATGTTTTCTCTCTCACTTCATAACCAGCAAGCATCTTGTCATAGCCTTTTTCACCAAGTTGTTTGAGTTTCTTCTCATACCCTTCATGCAAAAGAGCTGAAGACTCTTTATACTACTGCTGAAGTTCATCGAGAGTACCTTCGTAATAAGCCACATTATTGGCCACGGCTCGGTCAAGTAAGCACTTCAGATACTGATAAGCTTCGACTGCCTGTTCTGAAGCATCATGACCAAGGATGTCGGCAACTTCTGATGCACTCAGGTCTGTGTGACCAGCCTCATAATATTCATGACATTGCTGCATCAGCTTTGTATCATTAGCAGATAGCATATCCATCCTGGCTAGAAACTAGCAGAGAAAGAAAAAGTAATCATCAGAAAGAAGAGAAGGCAAGAGTTAATAAAAAAGCAGACAGAACATCAACAACATAGAGGGACAAAAAAGGTGATTTTTTATTACATCATAGAAAGGAGTACAGTGTTCAGAGTACAGAGTACAAGTGACAAAAGAAAAATAAATACCGAACAACTTCACACCTTTTCCTTGTCTCCCAAGACTTTCTCGGGAGGCTGGGATGAGGAGCTCGGTTGCTCGGTGGGAACAATGAGTTGGTCGGCTGGAGCTGGAACTTGTTCAGGAGGAGCAGGCAGAGATGAAAGCTCTTCGTCAGCAGGATGGGTAAGGATGGGATCACCCACTACCATCGAAGATTCTTCGGAGGCAGCTTCATCCTCTTCTTCATCTTCAATAGCTGGGGGAGGACTAGGGAGATGCTGTTGAAACAATTCTTAGTCCTCATTAACTTTCAATTCTTGCAGGGCAGAAACCCAACCATCTCGGAAGTATTTCAAACTCTCATACTGCACCTGAGTCATCATTTCTGCTACCCCCTATCCCATCCTTTATCCCAACCGGTGCGGAAAGATTTTTTCACCACCATCTTTATTTTCATTTTCTCCGAGGAGAGCTTCTCGGATAGAAGATCCTCGGTGGCCTTCAACTTAGCTTCCACCTCTTCCTTCTGGTGTTTCACTTCTCGCAGAAGGGACAATTCTTCTTCTGCCATTCTCATCTTGTCTTCAAGCTCCCCAAAGTTCTTGAGCTTCTCATCATATTTATTTTTCTCTCCCTCCAAATCTTTCACTTTATTTTCCAACTGCACTTTCTCTGCCTCAACTGCAGCCAATTTCTTCTCCCAATCAGCCTTATCCTCGTCATACTTTTGACGGGACTCCTTCAAAGACTGGGCCAAACCTAGTAAAGCATCCTCCACTCCGGACGAGGAGCTAGAAGCCTTGATCGCTTCATATTTCTTCACAATAGTGTTGAAGCAACTCACCAGCTGAAAAAATGAGATAATGATAAGTCAGCATAGAGATATACGTATTGATGGAAGGAAAGAAAATTCAAAATGAGATAAACTTACTGAAGCAATGTGACGAGTATCCAAGGATGTAAGTATATCCCTAGACATACTCTCCTCAATTCCTTGAACCTCATGAATGGTCCAAGTCTTTACCGAGCTCATTGCAGAGCTCGGGGGAATAATAGTTGGAACACCAGCTCCACTAACTTGGGGTTGGGGAATGGTTTCAGTCAAATTGACCGAGGAGGATTTCTTCAGTCTCCTCGGTGGCATTTCAACAGTTTCAACCAAAGAAGAGCTTTTGGTTGGGGAGATGGTGACCACTTCCACAGGTGCAACCTTCTTGCTCGAAGCCACTGGGGCTTCTCAGCAGCCTTCTGAGGAGCAACAGAAGGGGCATCATCTACTTTCTTTGTCCCCTTTGGGACATCAGTCTTGTTTCTTTTCCCATCTCCAGCAGAGGTAGTCTCCTCAAAGAGAGCAGGAACTCTTCTTTTGCCCATTTTCTGACTTAGAGGAATGTGAGATTCTGGAGAAGAGTCCTCAGGAATTGACACTGGATCACTAGTGCTGACCACAGGACGAGCAGTAAAGGATGATGTATAGCTCCTGTACTGCAACAAATATGAAGCAGACCTGATGTGCTCGTCTGCAACTTTCTGATGCAAATTCTAGATAAGTTTCAAATGTTTGATGTTAACGTCAGCTTCTTTTGGAGTTTTTCTCTTACTGTCAACTGCAAACAAATACATATTGAAATATTAGTCACACATTTTATCAAACATAATGAAATCGTAATTTCAGAAATAAAATAAAATGAAAATAACCTATTCCATTGCCATATGGAGGGCATCTGGGACCTTGATATGCTTCATCCCCAATCAAAGGGGCATGTTGCCAATTTTTGATAACTACCCCATGTTCAAAATAATCCCTATTAGCATCAGGGAGGTTAACTACTAAGGCCCTATTCAAAAATCTAGTTTTTAAATAAAAAACATTATCTAGAACAACCCATCTATAACAATACATAATCTCAGGAATTCCTATACGAGTTCCGTGAGTTTGATTTAACCTATACACCCCATTAACTATTCTCCATGTGTTGGGGGCTATTTTTGCAGGAACAACATCGAAATAATGACAGAACTCTAAGCACAAGGGGTTTGGTGGAAAAGAAAATCCACATTCAGCAATAAAGAGGCTGGGGAACCAATGTCCCTTGTCCAAATTAAAATAATTGGAAGGCTCTGAAAGATCCTCCAGAGTTACCCAAGATGGAATAGAAAAATCAGAGCGAAATTTCTCAAGAGATTTAATAACATAAACCATGGCAAATAAAAGAAATGAAGAAGAAGGAAGAAGATCTTACAGGAAAAAGGGAGATCTGTTGGCAACGAACAAAGAAAAGGATGAACGCATAAGAGAGAGAAAGACTATGGAAAACTCGAAAGCAGAAATTGGGAAAGGTAGAGGATGATGGGATTGCCAATGAAGCTTAAATACTTTGCCTTGGGAAACGGCGAAAGAAATGATTACAAAAAGAAACTATTACGCTACCGGCGGCTAAAAGGACAAAAAGTGCGCGAAGATCGAAGCGCTTATAAAAATTCAAAAAGGCGGAGTCTGCGAATTCGGAAGACATTCGAACACGGAGAAAATGCTCCTAAAAACCAGGAAGGTCATTTAATATTGCCATATACCGAGAAAGAATGTTCCATATTCCTCAAAGTTCGAAATATGAAACATTGGGGGCTTCTGTTGATACCAAAATTAATATGCTGATATGGATGAATAATAAGAAGACACGTGTCGACCTACGTGGCACAATAGAAAAGAGGAAGTTTATTTCCCCGACTAAGTCATACTCACTCCGAGCAGTAAGTGCACTCCGAGGAGCTCCAACACTCCGAGGAACTACAACACTCCGAGGAACTCCTGAACGACGAGCAACTAAGGCGGTCCGAGCTGCATCTCGGCCACAACATTGATTGCCAGATAATCAACAGTTCAACTATTCATTGAATGCTTATCCTACAGACGTATATTCTTAAAAGGCATTAATTGTTTACCCTTTCACATGTACATCCCAAGGGCTATAAATACATTGTATCACCCTCATTCAAAGGGACCGGATTTTCTTGATAGAATTACATATCGAGAACTCCAAAACACTTGGCAATAACAGAAACAGTGGACGTAGGCCATTCTTATAAGGCTGAACCACTTTAAAATTCTTTGTCTCATTTATATTTATCTGTGATTAAATAATTAGAAGCAATCTAATTTTTTACATCAACAGGAACCAAGGGAACACTCGACATTAACTTCCTAGGACATTTTCGAAGATCAAAATAAAATCTCCTCAGGTGACCTTTCCTACCACAATGTGAATATTTGTAAACGGGTGGAACGACACCTATGGATTGTCCTTTTCTAATATCCTTGGGAATAGTTGACCCTTTAAAACAAATAATGGTTTTGGCTTTAGCAACGTAAGTATTAGAACATGATGAGCCATTACCATCACTATCAAACCTATTTGAATCATTTAAATCATTGTTCAACTTCAAAATATTTGATTCAAACAACGAATTAGACTCTTCCAAATCCCTAAGAGTCTTTTCACGTGCCGTAAAATCATCGATTAATTTTTTATCCTCAACGGCACAAATGGGAACCCTAGAATTTTTAAAGTCCTCTAACTCTTTTTCTAAAGATAGGAATCTCTCAACACTCTCCCTTTTGGACAATTTTAAATCATTAAATTCATGGTCTAAAGAAACAAAATTTTCACGATAAAAATCTCTTTGATTTTGAACCGTTTGCAAAAGATCCATCGCGGATTTAAAACTAGAATTTTCTTTTTCCAAAAAATAAATTCTTTTATCAAACGTCGAATTCAAATGATTTATATCATCAAAACTCTTACTCGTGTCATCAAAGGGGGGCATCCGATTACATAAGTGCTCCATTGAAAAAATTGCGATTTTTCACAAAACTGATTTTTCAAAAAAATTAATATCACACAAATTTTGCGAAAAATAGGAATAAGCGATAAATTAGCGTAACCTTCTCTGATACTAATTTAATGAGAAATATAAGACAAATCTCAAATCTCCCCCATAGATCAAACTTCCCCATAGAATGATAATTCGTTCCCCCCCTTTTTTATTATATCCCCACATTGACAATTTAGAAGAATAAATCAAATAAGCAAAATCATGGTGTCACGGTATTTAAAACAAGGCATAAATGAAATGGTAATCGTGCTCTTGCAAAGAGATACTCAAAAAAATTCTTCAATAACTATTTTTTATTTTTCAAAATTTTTCATACAAACATGTTACAAACACATACTATGAATTCACACTAAGATAACCAAATCAGGTAAAATGAAAGGGTGTGAACAAATTCGATAGGAAATAAAACTCAATCACGTCATATGTGCACAATGCATATTGTATATTCCTAACGAATGAGCATCAAAATCGTCCTTAGGTGTAAAAAAGTTGAATTTAGGTGACATCGTCTTAAATCAAAATCAACAATCAAAGTCTACATGATTTTCACACCAATAACGTCTAAAAACCTTTTGACACTTTTCAAGACTTTTTAAGGACATGCAAAGCCGTTTTAATTCTCTAACCAAACTCCCTCATAAATATCTTCTTTTTGAGGTGATCTAAATTCTCAAACATTGGAGAATTGGTGAACAAAACTAAATGACCCATTTTTGGCATAATATTCCCTTTTAATTGCCTTTTAAAAAAATTTGGGCTCTTTTAAACCTCTTTGAACGCCGGATAATAAAATACCTTAATTTTTTTGGTCCAATTAAATGGCAGCATAATCGCAAAAGATAAATATGTACATTTCGTAGCCCTTCACCGTTTTTTAAAAACTCACACAAACTCATGTCAAATGGTGAAGACATGCACACCTTTTATTATCTTGATACCAATTTGATGAGGTGAGAAGTCAAATTGTATATAAAAAAAATCCTTAAAAAATCAGGATCACGCGATAAATTAGCGTACCCGCTCTGATACCAATTTGTAGAAAGTCGGTGTGTGATAATTGATTAAATTCGCAAATTTCCAATTTAACCTTGTTTAATTAGAGTCTAATTTAAACCAAATTAAATAAGCCCCTAAACGTGCAACTACATGTCAATACTAATAAGAAATAGCATGCGACACAATAATTCAGGAAAAATCCCCGAAGGGCAAAACCTTTTTATTTCTAGAACTTTGACAAATTTACAAGACCATTGACTTACATACAATCTTGATATCGCACACAAGAGTAACACACGGTGTCTTCGTCAAACCTTCAAAGCATCGGCTAGAAATCTATAGTGGTTCACGCACAGCTATACCACAAGGACCACGGTCATAAACTTCGTAGAGACTCACTTCACAATAGCACGTAGCTCTCGGTTGTATAGATCTCCCCACAAAGGATGAACAAAAGAAAAGTAGTGTTCTAGGGTTCCAAAAAGATTCACAAAAGTAATTGGAATTTTTAGTGTGAATCAAACATGAGTTTTAGGACTCAAAAATATAAAGACTTGATGTATTTTGTCTCTAAAAACGTCTCTTAAAGTCTTATAAAAATACACCACCGAAATACCCCTTTTATAGGAAAATAAAAGATTTGAGGCGGTGGAGAAAATCTGCGATGGGGATTGGTCCGGAGGGGATTGATCCGGTTTCTTTTTTAAAAGGATTGGTCCGGTTAAGAAATTTTGGCAGAAAGATTTGTGAGGGGGACTGGTCCGGTTATGGAAAAAAAAATCTTTTATAAAAATGCCTCGGTTTATTAAAAAACTTTTTAGAAAAATTTTCCAATACTAAAATGAAACTTTTAAGGAATTTAACACTCAACTTTTACCAAAATAAATCTCGTCGAGGCTTTGTTGAAGATCCTTGATTATTCGGATCTGTCTTGACATGAATGTGAGCTTGAACTTCAATGACAGTGTAACTGTGTATGACATACTAAATGGTAATGGACAAAAATGTCCTTCCACACATTTTAATAAATCATTTGGCTTAACCCCAAAATTTTTAATAGCATTAGACATCCGTTTGGAACGATAAAATTGGAAAAAGATATGTTTTTGGTAATAGATTTCGAGATATTTGAGTATTTAAATTAAAAGGTACTTTTGTTTTACAAGTTTGAGGGGATATATCTAATAATAGTTTAACTTTTTTTAACGTATTTAGGGAGCCTTCTGAAAATTGGGTGTTAAGTTAAAGGGATTTGTAAAGTAAGCATTTCAAGTTGAGGGTAGAGAAGTGGCGCTTGCCCCTTACCTCTTAGGCTTTATTTATAGTTGCTCTGAGCTCTAAGCTGGCCCATTCAACTCCAATCCAGGTGGGTAGTTATGGTCTTCCAGATGTGTATTCATGCATATTCCCCTAAATTTGGTCGCATCCCTCGCAGTTCAATATTCATTCATATCAATGCCTTTACAATGCCAAACCTATAAATAAGAGATTTGGATTTCTTTTAAGAATGTTCAAGATTTTAAGTCCGGATTGACCAAGGTTCCTCCTTTACCTTTCATTTATGTTATCAAAGCCCCTTAGTGGTTTGTTCCTATTTTGAATCATCTCTTCCCCACTAAGGATAAAGACTCTTGTAGGGGAAGCTTTTAGATTGCTAGATATTTATTTTGTATAACTTTGCCCCATAATGCATCTGGTACCAAGTCCCTTGTACTTTTCAGATTATTTTATTTCCATGTGTGCATTGATTTATTAATTTAATTGGGAAATTAAATTGGGTTTGATAAATATTAGTTAGCGAATTTAGGATAAATATTTATGATTAAAATTATTTACTTGCGGGTAATAAGTAAATAGTGATGTGAATTATTATACTGTAATTTAATGAGTGGAATGCAAAGGATTACTATATTGTCGTTAGAGATTTAAAACAATAAATATAAACAGTTTAAGGGCGATACATATTGTACGCACGTGTTGGGCCTGGTTTATGAGATGGTAGAAAGTATTTAGTTCGGTGACTCAAATGACCTTTTTGAGTGCATAGTAGATCCGAAATGAGCCGAAATAGTTCAGAATAGGTACTCCGGGGTTATGGTTAGGTTTCGAGGACTCTTTAGACATAGTATGACCCATATAAGAGTATGTTCGCCTTTTTACCCTTAGGGCTACGAAATTATGGTTTAATTAAGTGGTATATAAGTATTTGTGGGGTGGATAGAAGCCCATTTTAGCTTCTGCTTAGTAGGGATTTAGGGAGGGCTCAAAGAGAAGAGAAAAGAAAAGAAAAAGTGAAGGAAATCCTGGAGAAGAGAGGGAAGACCATCTCCGAAAATCAATTCATCTCTACGTGCTAAGCTTTGGATTTGAATCTATCAAGCCAAGTGTTTACTTGCTATAGATTTCACTATTTTGTAGTTAATTATGTTCATGATTAACTGTTGAAAAATCTAGGGATTTAAGATGTAATTATGGGGTTAATCAAGGGGTTTGATTTTTCTTTTATCGTATTAATGTTATTGAGAAATTATTATGGACAAATTTTGTGATTTATATCTGAGTTTATGACTATGAACATGATTAACATTGATAGGGTGTTAGATCAAAGGGTTGTAAGGTTGAATTAATTCTGGGTTGAATGAACTAAATTAGTGATTAGGAATCCTTGGGTTTTGATGTTGAATTTAGGTTTGAATCAGGGTTAAAATATATCTTGGATGATTTTCTATTTGTTTGGGATCTTAATATATGGTTTGGGGAGGCTTGGGACCTCCATTGAAACGATTGGGAGGTGAAACCTGAGGTTGAAGACAAAGAGTAGCCAAGCAAACTGAACTAGTTCACTTTTCCAACGAACTGGTTCAGTTTGCTGGTCTAAACTAATTTTTATTATGTGTTGTTTCAACCAATTAACGTGGGATAAATGGGTGTATGCTTTTTCGGGGTAGATTATGTAACACCCCGTAATTTAAAGATGGTAATAATTTAAATTTATTCGGAATTTGAATTTTTTTTTTAGATTTAATTATTTTTAGTGACTTAAAATATTGGATTTCATTTATGGAAAGTAGGATTTAAATCAGAATTAAAATCAGGGTTGAAATCAGATTTTAATTTAATATATAGTTTTGGGGGCGTTCTTGGGCACCTGGACAGATTCGGTCTGGAGGGCGAATCGATTCAGAATGGTCAGTGTCGGCAGCTTTATGGATTTGTAAGTGTTTAAATTAATTAAAACTCTAACCTTTTTTCATATTAAAATAACTGGGGGTTAGACTTTTCTAAATACTTTTTCATAAACTTTTCAACCAGAAGACTCCTACAATTTTATCACCTTTCAACTACAAACCCTAGTTCCAAATTTTATTAAGATTAAACCCAAGTTTTGAAGGCTTAATTGGTGTTTTCTCAAGATTGTTCAAGAAAGGATCTTTATTAATTTTTTGAGAGGATTGCAACCATATAATCAGAATTTTCAACCGACTTTTCCAGAGACATGAATACTTCCATTCTCCCTCTTTAGTGTTATGCGTTTTAAATGTCACCTAATTATTAAATTACATATTTTTTCTCAAAATAAATTAGTAACCTTAATTAGGAAAAGTGAAATATAATTTGAGACTATTTTTCTAAAAAATATTAATATGAATTAAGACTCATAACCCTTGTGTGCTTAGGGTAGAGATTATTGGTTTTGTTATTATAGGGGTAGGTTTGCATGTAGAAAATCATAGTTGCAAGTGTGCTCCTTAAACATCCATGATGTTAAAATTATAATTGTTCGATAAAATAAATTGTGTTAATTACGATGATGGATTGAACGAATTAAATTGAGTGTAATTTTGATTATATGAGAAATCGTATATTTGTTGATAAATTGGATTGTGCGACTTATTGTGTTAATTATATTCATCACCACAGAGATTACAGAATTTTGGGTAGTAGGTTCTCACCTTAATTTTAGGAATACTTTCTAGGTATGGGACTAGTGAGTATGCCTTAGTTGCGATTAACACTTTTTAGGTATGGGACTAGTTAGTGTAGATTTTCACGGATGAGATATTTTGGGGTGGGGCTAATTTTGGTGTCGTTCCGTTGATTTGGATAACCTAGACGCGGGACTAGGAAGAGATAATTGATATAAATTCATCCTATAACATAGGGTAGGACATGCTTGTGTTTTGAAGACCTCTAGGTATGGGACTAGGTGTAGGTTCAAGGATTATGCTCTATAATAGGGTGGGACTAATTTAAAGTAATGAGAAATTGAGAATTTTTGCCTAAGATAATAAACTGGTATCAAAATGAATTGGCGTCATTAATAAGTTCAGGACTGACATAATATAAGTTGGCCAGTTATTGCGAGTGTGGGTGTGTGGCATCGTAATAATTGCAAGTTTGACAAAATACTGGTTGGCTGGCTATTACGACGTGTTGTGTATGGAACCTCGTCAATAAGTGCAGGGCTGACAGAATACGGTCTGGCTGGCTATAGCAAGGGGAATGTGTGTAGTATAAAACTTTAAACGGGCCCGAATAAGTGCAGGACATATAGTAGGTTCGGCTGGCTATGACGACATCTCTATGAAAATAATAATAATAGTGTAATAAATTAATTTAAATAAAGATGGTGACTTTGGAAGTCATTACCAAATTATGATAACATAAGTTGGACTTAAAATCTTAGGGTGACTTAGTTACGTGATTTAAATTGTAGTAGTTTATTTTTATGATAAAATCAATAATTTCACGCACATAATGGTGAATATATCACAACTCGATGTTTTTCAAATAATTTGAATAAAGTGCACACATGATTTAAAAGATGGCGGCATATATGTAGCGATAACATTTTTGACTTCTTCATGTATATACACATGAAACATGTACTCAAAATACTCTTTGGAAAGAGGAGATAACAATATTCTTTCATGGGGTATCCAGTATGGCCTCAAATTATTGTCCTCTATACTCAACTATCCTATATTACTAAAAGTGTATTTTGTCATTGTTGCAATTCCTTTTTCCATTAAAATTCCCTTGAACCTACGAATAAACTCAAAATATGCATAGGGTAAGTAAGAGAGTATTAATCCAACTCTAAGGATGAAACACAAAATATGAGAAGAAAAAAGTGTCCATGGCAAACTCGTTTGAATTCTTGTTCGAACGAAAATTCTAATGAAACTTTAGAAAATGTTCAGTTTTTCAATTTAAGCCCAAAAACTTTAGCACAACTTTTGGCTTTGTTATATTTACTGAAATTCGAAAAAGAGAACCATGCCACTGCGCTTTGCAGTCTATCCCATAAAATTCAATATACAGTAAACCATCTCTCAGACTGGTAGGATCCACGACTACGCTATAAAAGGTAAAAGGGATAAAGAAAATAACGTGAAAATGTTCAGGTTCATATACTAATATATGAACCTGGTATTGATCGCATTTTAAAACGTGTATAAACATGTAATCATCTATTATGTATTTCGAGGTGAAGAATTTAATTCTCAGCCTATGAATTTTATAGTTTTAGATTTGAACCTCAAAATTTATAAGCGTGAGGCTATTGTAATGCATGACTGGCCTTTTAATTCATGGCATGTTAGGGCATTCGAGATTAATAATTATCGTGTTAATTTAAAATATCCTATTATGGCATTTATGATGTACAATGCTACTGTTTGGGTTTACGAACCTTAATTAGGAAGAGTATCTGTGTTCATGTGGTGGGCTCCGACCCTTTGCGATGACTAACATTTCTGGTTTAGCACTGGAGTAGCTCCATAGGAGTGTTGGAGATATTTGGACGTGCAGCTGTAGACTTATTTTTAGATTCTTTAGTATTTAGATTTATTTTCCTTTTCATCGCATTATTACGAGACTTTTATTATGGATTTGGTGGGTCAATCAGTTCCACATTTATTTATGGTTTATTAAGATATTTATAGTCGGAGCATTTATTTGAGATTATATATATTTGGAGCTAGTTTTAATTTAGATATTAGCATGGCGATGGATCTTATTATTTCATGAATGGTTATATTTAATGGATCAATTTAATTATTCTCTTGAGGAATGAATTTGTATATGTCTCATATCTGTTACATGCTAAGAATGACTACTTCTTTAGTGATGCCCGACATAGTTTGGGAGCGGCGACTGGCCACTTCGCTTGCCAAATTTCGCAGGGTGTCACAGATGGTATCAGAGAATGGTCTTAGATCTCGTAGGTTGTGAGTTCGTTTAACTTCTGCGTTACCGATCTTTGATCCCCTTTGTTGATTCGTACTCCTTAAGGTATTGTGTCTAGCATACGTGTTAACTGTGCTTCTCGGAGATAGGGAGTTTTGCGAAAATGACGTTATTGGCATTGAAGTTAGAACTAGTAATCTTGATGGGAGGATACTTATAAGTGATTTTGGGAGACGAGATTTATTTTGGAGATTGTTACTGTAGATGTTGAGTATCGTAAGTATCGATTTGGTGATATGAATTGATTTGAGGACTTTAGCATTGCGATGACTTTCGTGAGATAGAATCGAGTAGTGATTCATGAGAGAGTGTGGTACGCCGTTATTTTCATAGGTATGCGTATATATATATAGTATGGTACATATTATATTTTTTTTATAGTGGAAAATGTGTGGATAGGATTGGGTATATGGGCGCATAATCGTGGTATTCTATCGGTAGGCATATGTGAGCCTTATTTTATTTTGCACATTTACGTTTCGTCGAATTTCGAGGATGAAATTCCTGTGCTAGTTGGGTAGTATTTAGCATCCCGTAATTTTAAACCGATAATAATTTAAATTTATTCGCAATTCAAAAAAATAAAATTTTTAGTAATTTAAAATGTTGGATTTTATTTATGAAAAGTAGGATAATCGGAATTAAAATCGGGGGTGAAATCAAGTTTTTATTTAAATATATAATTTTTGGGGCGTTCTTAGGAACCTAACCAGACCTAATCGATTCGACCTGGAGGGAGAATCGATTCGGAATGGTCAGTGTTGACAGGTTTGTGGATTTGTAAGTGTTTAAATTAATTACAACTCTAATCTTTTCCCATATTAAAATAAGTCGGGGTTAGATTTTTCTAAACACTTTTTCACAAACCCTTTCAACCAGAAGACTCCTATAATTTTTCCACCTTTCATCTGCAAATCCTAGCCCCAAATTTTATCAAGATTAAACCCAAGTTTTGAAGGCTTAATTGGTGGTTTCTCAAGATTGTTCAAGAACGAATCTTTATTAATTTTTTAATAGGATTGCAACCATCTAATTAAAATTTTCAATCGAATTTTCAGCATGCATAAATACTTCTATTCTCTCTGTTTAGTATTATGCGTTTTAAATGTCGCCTAAATATTAATTTACATGTTTTTCTTTTAATAAATTCGCAACCTTAATTAGGGAAACTGAAATCTAATTTGGGACTGTTTTTTTGAAAAATATTAATCTTAATTAAGATTCATAACCCTTGTGTGCTTAGGGTAAAGATTGGTTATTTTATTATGGGTGTAAGTTTGCATGTAGAGAATCATAATTGTGCTATTTAAATGAAAAAGGGATTTGTAAAATCATATAGAATTATGTAGGTATGATCAAAGTAAATTATTGTGGTGTGTTTCTTAAACTCGCATGATGTTAAAATTATAATTATTGGATAAAATAAATTGTGTTAATTATGACGATGGATTGGACGATTAAATTGAGTTTAATTGTGATTATATGAGAAATTGTATATTTGTTGATAAATTGGATTGTGCGACTTATTGTGTTAATTATATTTATCACCGTGGGGATGACGAGATTTTGGATAGTATGTTATCACCTTAATTATAAGAATACTTTCTAGGTATGGAACTAGTGGGTACGCCTTAGTTGCGGTTAGCACTTTCTAGCTATGGGATAGTGTAGATTTTCACGGATGGAATATTTCGAGGTGCGACTAATTTTTGTGTCGTTCCATTGATTTGGATAGACTAAAAGCGAGACTAGAAAGAGATAATTGATAAAAATTCACCCTATAACATAGGTTAGGACGTGCTTGTGTTTTGAAGACCTCAAGGTATGGGACTAGGGGTAGGTTCGAGGATTATGCTCTATAATAGTGTGGGGCTAATTTAAAGTAATGAGAAATTGTGAATTAATGAGTATGATAATAAACATGTATAAAAATGAATTGGTGTCATTAATAAGTGCAGGACTAATATAATACGGGTTGACTGGCTATTGGGATGTATGGGTGAGTGGCGTCGTAATAAGTGCAGGGCTGAAAGAATATGGGTTGGCTGGCTATTCTGACGTGTCGTGCGTGAAAGACCGTCAATAAGTGTAGGGATGATAGAATACAGGTTGATTGGCTATAGCAAGGGGAATGTGTGTGGTGTAAAACTTTAAACGACCCCAAATAAGTGCAGGACATACAGTAGGGTCGACTGGCTATGACGACACCGCTATCAAAATAATAATAATGTGATAAATCAATTTAAAGAAAGATGGTGAATTCAAAAGTAATTACCAAATTTTGATAACATAAGTTGGACTTAAACTCTTGGGGTGGCTTAGTTACGTGATTAAAATTGTCGTAGTTTATTTTTACTCACACATTAATAATTATCTCGTTAATTTAAAATATTATATTGTGGTATTTATCATATATAATGCTACTGTCTGGGTTCATGAACCCTAATTGGGGAGATTAGCTTGTATTCATGCGGTGGGATCTTACCCATTGTGTTGACTAACATTTCAAGTTTAGCGCTAGAGTAGCTGCATTGGAGTGTTGGAGATATTTGGAGGTGCAGTTGGAGACTTATTTTTAAATGTTTCCTTTCCGTCACATTATTATGAGACTTTTATTATGGATTTGCTGGGCCAATCAGTTCCACATTTGTTTACGGTTTATTCATATATTTATAGTTGGATCTTTTATTTGAGATTATACTTATTTGGAGTTGGTTTTAATTTAGAGATTAGCATGGTGATGGATCTTATTATTGCATGAATGGTTATATTTATTTGATAAATTTAATTATTATTTTGAGGAATGACTTTTTACATGTCTCATATCTGTCACATGCTAAGAATGATTACTTATTTAGTGATGCCCGACGTAGTTTGGCGGCGGCGGTTGGCCACCTCGCTTGCATGATTGCGCGGGGTGTCACAAATTAGAATTTCTTTGGAACATGATCAGGGGTTGATGCGTGTTTTAAACTGAGTGTTAAATGGGTTCGAGTGAGACAAACTTGGTTTCGAGTGAATGAACACTTATATGGAAAATTGGGAAGTCGGCTTGGACTTCGAGATTGATAGGCTAAGTACGTTGTGGGATTTTTGTACACAGTCAATACTTTATATATACACAGTGCGAGTTACTTATATATATACAAGAGAGTGTGTGTGTGTATGTGTGTGTATGTTGTTTGTGTATTTTTTTAGAACATACATACTTGGTAGTGCTATCGTAGGAGGTTGCACATAGTGGGCAGTCAACTCTAGTGTTTACTAGTAAGGGTTTGATTGATTTTCCATATCATAGTCCTGTTGCATGGCCACTATCCATGTGTGATGATAGGTATTGGTTTTGAGATTGTTAGGGCGCAACATGGCATGGTTACAAGCCCCAGACGTAGGTCTATAACCACATCTGTTGTTTGTGTTTACATTTTGGGTTCGGTGGTGAGATTCAAACCGAGTGGCCTAGTTATGGTATGTGGTATAACTGGAGCCTGATAGGACATGAGGAATGCATCCGTAAGGTCCATGCTATGGGGATGCAATTTATATGTATATACAAGCAATATATATGTACATGTATATGATATAGTTTGTGAATATCTATTTATAGCATGTGTGTAGCTATGTAATACTTTTGGAAATATACTTAGTGAAGGTAGTACGTATTAGCTAATCGTGAGTATTAGCAGGATGGGAAATGTTGGAAGTAAATATTCTAAGTAGACTAGGTAGCATGATTAGGATAATAAAATGAATGTGTTTGGTGTGCACTGTAGATGAGAAGTGAGGAGCAAGCCTCATCTAAGTGCATCTGGAAAGTTAATTATGAGGGTATTACATTGCATCTTTACATTTAAATCATTTAATTACTTGCACATATTTTTTCAAGATTTGAACCGCAATCAAATTATTTTCCCAAACCCTAGGTGTTCAGTAGCATTGACATTAGGGTTAGTCTCTCCATCGTGTCGTTGTGAGTAGTAGATGTGAATACTGTGAGATTTTATTGTAGCCACCTCAGCTCAATCTATCTAAATAGGATTCAATTTTAGTATTTCCATTTTGGGATGTTGCCCGTAGAGGGATAGGACATTTCATTTATGTCAGAAATTTTCTTACTACTCCTCATTAGTTTGTTACATTGTTATTATTTGTTGTAACTTATGGTTTATTCGATTTACATTATTTATTCTTATTCTTTTATCAGTTATACAATATTTTTAATTAGTGTATGTTTATGTTGATTATATTTTTATATTTATTTTGACAGTGATGCTAAGAATTAAATCATAATGACTATCATTTAATTTTAATAAAGTCTTAATCAACCGATATTATAATAGACGAGGTGTCAAAGTTAGAATCAGAGCATAAGGTTCTAATGTCC
Source organism: Sambucus nigra (assembly GCA_949130495.1). NCBI lineage: Eukaryota > Viridiplantae > Streptophyta > Magnoliopsida > Dipsacales > Adoxaceae > Sambucus > Sambucus nigra. The sequence goes on along the minus strand of OX422224.1, from coordinate 250,493,830 downwards.
TTTAGGATTTATGCGAACTTGCTACGTTGTCAGTGTTGCATTTCTTTAATATAGTGCCCTATGTTTAGGACTTTAATTTCATATTGTGCATTTTTCATTCTTTTACTACTTTTATTTATTTAAGTGGAATCTCATACAATTTCAATTTGGTTTCAAATTCCAAACACCAAGAGGGGGAGGCCATGACATGTAAGGAGAAGGGCCACAAAGAGGGAGGCTCAGCTAGATCTGTAGGCAACCCAAGGGACTGTGGTCGCAACAGAGGTCACAACCATTATAGTGTAGACAGTTAATGTTGACATAATAACCATGGCGCAGTCATAACCACCAATGGCCGTCATAGTGAAAACTCACATGCTATCCTCCCTATGGGAGATAGTTAGGGAGGCCTTCTAGAAGGTCCATCTACTAGAGTTTTAGGGGAGTGAAGATATAGTGGCAGTGGTACATTGGAAGAAGGATATATAGAGGCATGTTCATATGGATAAGTGCAGCGACACTTAGAAATAAATACTAGATACTTTTAAGCTATTTGGGGAAGTTATACAATGGTGGGTATCTGTCACCATGCCAGAGGAGAAGGATACTATGGCGATTCAAGAGTTCTAGGTGTGGTTCGATTGCAAGTTCTTTCTATTAGTTGTGAAGACTGAAATGAGTAGATTTATAAACCTCACACTAGAGGGTTGGACAGTGGTCGAGTACAAGGAGGCGTTCACTCGTCTGGAGAATATTATGCCAGATAAGGTGAAAAAGGATGAGAAGAGGATTTTTAAGTTCATAGACGGGCTCACGTGGAGGATACATCAGCATCTGTTCGGTATCCCGACATTGAGGAAATACAATGATGTAATTAATGCAACATTGTTGCACTGCTATGATCAGTGGTTCCATGTGAGGAAAACCAAGAGGATAGGAGATTCGAGCCAGTAAGGTAAGACTGGGGGCAGTGGTGCCATCAAGGTGCCACAACAGTAGAGCATGAAACATGAATGGGGTTTCTAGTAGGGGGAATCGACTAAAAGGTTTAAACCTAAAGATAGTGGTTACATACCGAGCATCAGGGATAATATCATGCTCTTTCAAGGCTAGTAAGTCCAGGGGAGCTAAAATGGAGGTCACCAAGGCTGGGGATATCACACCTAGGAGGGCAAGTAACCATGGCAACCTCATCAAGGCCAGAAGTTCCAGAGGCCGACAGAATTAATAGGTAGGTATTTTATTTGTGGGGAACAGGTCCACATGTAGCTATCTTACTCGAATATATCTAGGTGTCAACAGTAGGATGCCCAACGGGGAAGTAGCTGCTGCAACTACTGGCCCCAATAATAATTCTAGCAGCACCGCCTTAGTAGGGGAAATTATTGTTTAGGCGTGTCAATAACGTTCATGGTCCAGTTTTGCCACTAGTATCTCCAGTAGCTGAGGGTATGTTTCCTATTCAGGGTCACATGGGGCGAGTATTATTTGACACGAGTGCGTCACACTTTTTATTAGCACTAGATTGCGATGTAGATGAGTTTAGTGGATACAACATCTGATATCATTATGACCATAAATTTTACCGTTGGGTAGTAGGGATCTCATCCATTTCATCTGCAAGGGAGTGGGTGTGGACATTTGAAGGTTGTGCTTGGTATCAAATTAAATCATTTTTGAGATGGACTAATATGACATTATATTGGGGATGAACTGGTTATTGAGGTGTAGAGTGATGGTGGACTATTATGGTGGGACTATAATATTTTCTATTCTAGTGAAGAATATGTTTCTTACGGCGATGGCTCACCCCGAGGAAGGGCTGAGCATGTATTAATATTACATCGAGGAGGATACTTTGGAGGGTAGTGTCATCTTGTTAAATTCAATCCCTATGGTTTGGGCTTTTGCTGATGTATTTAAAGAGATATTGAGGTTACCATCGGGTCGAGAGATTGAGTTTATGATCGACATAGTGTCAGGGACAAGGTCGATAGTGCATGTCCTGTATCGTATAGCTCCATTAGATATGCAGGAGTTGAGAGATAAGATTTAATAAATTTTAGGGTAGGACTTTATCCGTAGGATTACCTCACCTTTGGGTGCCCCAGTACTTGTGAAGAAGAAATATGGGATATTGAGGTTACGTTTTGACTACTGGGAGTTGACATCGAGAGTTGAACAAGGTAACGATTAGAAAAATATCTATTGAAGTATATCGATTACTTGTTCGATCAGTTGAGAGGATCATCCTACTTTTTCAAGATTGATTTGAGATCAGGGTACCATCAGTTATGTATTATGGATAAGGATGTCCCTAAGGTATCATTTTTACGGGTCTTACAAGTTTAGGGTTATGTCATTTAGGCTAACCAATGCACCGACAGTTTTCACGGATATCATGAACTAAGTGTTTAGGGATTTCTTGGATTAGTTTATCATTGTCTTCATAGATGACATACTAGTTTATTCTCAGACAGAGGGTGAACATGCATAGAATTTTTGAACGGTTCTTCAAACTTTTTGAGACCATCACTTATATGCGAAGTTTGATAAGTGTAGATTTTTATTACAAGAGATGCAGTTCATGGGTCACATAGTCTCTGAGAGGGGGGGTTATGATGGATCTGAATAAGGTGTCAGTAGTGAGGGAGTGGAGCCAACCCATGACACCAACAAGGGTTCGTAATTTTTTGCAGTTAATAGGTTACTTCTAATGATTTATTATAGGGTTTCTGAAGATTGTGGGTCTCTTAACGAATTTAACTCATAAGGGCATACCTTCTGTTTAGGATGATCATTGTTAGTAAGATTTTTATGAACTGAAGAATAGGATAACTTCGACACTAGTGCTCACATTTGCTAGAGGAGGAGCAGAGTAATTTATTTTTACCGATGCGTCCTTACAAAGAAGTGGTGGAGTTCTACAGTAGTAGGAGTGTGCTATTCGCATGCTAAATACCTATTGAGAATAACAATCCTACTCACGATTTGGAGTTAGAAGTAGTCGCTTTTACCCTTAAGATTTAGAGGCACTACTTATTGGGGGATAAGTTCTGATTGTTCATGGACAATAAGCCACTGCAGTATCTTTTCATGCAGAATGAGACAAATATAAGGCAACGCAGATGGATTAAATTCGTGAAGGATTATCGGTTCGATATTCATTATCATCCAAAAAATACTAACATAATGGAAGTTGGATTGAACCATATGCGTACAGGGAAGTTTGCATAATTTAGAAAAGGAAGTGGGATGAGCTTTATCAGGAAAATGAGGTAGTCATGGCATATATAGCAGTGATGATCATCACACTCAAGATCATTTTGAGGGATGTGAAGGTACATGCATGGAATCCTTCCTGTCAGGAAAAGGTGCAATATTTATTGGCAGACGGAGTGGAGTCCTACTCAGCCAGTTCTGAGGGTAGCATACGCTTCAATGGGAGGTCGATTATCCTAAACGATAAAGACCTATGATGCATAGTTGTGGAGGAGTCACATAGGTTATATTTCTTGATTCATCCAGAAGGGAATAAGATGTACAGGATATGAGGAGGCAGTATTGGTGGTCCAGTATGAAGAGATACATAACAAAGTTTATCTCAAGTTGCACCACTTATCAGATGGTGAAGGCTGATCATCCGAGACTAACCATGGTTTTACAACCATTAGATATTTTGGTGTGGTATAGAAGTGGGAGAGTATATCAATGGGTTTTATCATGGGATTTTTGACGTTGCAAAGGGGTCATGATTCCATCTGAGTTATTATGGAGTATTTGACTAAGGTAGCTCATTTTTTACCTGTTCGGTTGGAATACAGGACAGGATAATATGCCCAACTTTTCATAGCAAAGATAGTGAGACTACATAAAGTGTCAGTTAACATTGATTTGAATCGGGATAAGATCTTTTTATCCCACTTCTAGCCAAGTTTTGAAGAGGCGATGGGGGTGGAGTTGCATTTGAGCATGACTTATCACCTATAGATCAACGGGGAGATGAAAAGGGTGAATAAGAAGTTAGAGGATATGCTGAGGATGTGTATTTTGGATTTTAAGGTTAGTTGGGAGTAATACCTCCCGTTAGTTGAGTTTGCGTATAATAACTCTTACCAATTTACTATTGTCATTGTACCTTTCGAGGCTTTGTACGAGAGACCTTATCATTCGTCCTCGTGTTTATTAGAGGTGGGGGATAGCAAGATTCCCAGGTTGAACATGATTTAGGATACGTCAGAGAATATTGAGTTGATCATGAGTCATATTTGAGTAGCTCATGATCATTAGAAGAGTTTGTGGGAAGAGTAGCTCATGATTTTGTGGGAAAATGTGTTACAGAAAAGAAAAGGGATGATTTATGAAAAATCCAAGTGTTTTGAGAAAAATGTTATATTTTAAGAAATATTATTACCTAAACATTTTATATCTAGGATGACTTGACTTACCGACATATATCATTAGAGGAGATGGACTTATAGTGGGACATTACTTTTCAGGAGATAAATGTTGCCAGTTTTAGTCATAGCAAGTGAAAGATTTGGTCAAAGATGGTTACGCTAGTACTTGTGCAATGGGGGCATCACAATGCCACTGAATCGACTTGAGAGGGCAAGGATGATATGCGAGAAAAATATCCAAAGCTCTTTTTGGTGGGTACATTTGTATTTCGGGGATAAAATTTTGCTATTAGGGGGGCGAATGTAATACCACATACTTTTGAGAATATTTTATTTTTATGTGTGCATTGATTTATTAATTTAATTGAGAAATTAAATTGGGTTTGACAAATAGTAATTAGAGACTTTAGGATTAATAGTTATGATTAATATTATTTACTTATTGGAAATAAGTAACTAGAGTTGCGAATTATTATATTGTCGTTTAATGAGTGAAAATCGACGGATTACTATATTGTCGTTAGAGAGTCAAATGAAGAATTTAAATTATTTAAGGCTGATGCGTACTATATGCATGTGCTGGGACCGGCTAATGAGATGGTGGAACATTTTTAGTTCGATGACTCAGATGACCATTTGAGTGAACTAGTGATCCAGAATGGGTCGAAATAGTGAAGATTAGGTACCCACGGGCTATGGTTGGGTTTCGGGTTTTTTAGACATAGTATACCCTATATAAGGTCGTGATCATCTTTTTACCCTTAGGTTTACACCTATATAAGAAATTAGGGTTTAATTAAGTGGTATTTAAGTATTAGTGGGGTGGATGGAAACCTCATTTTAGCCTTTTCTTAGTGGATATTTAGGGAGGGATCTAAGAAAAGAGAAAAAAGAAAATAAAGATTGGTAAAGCATGGAGAAGAGAGGGAAGACCATCTCTGAAAATAAATTCATCTCTACTTGACAAGCTTCAAATTTGAATCCATCAAGGCAAGTGTTTACTTGCTTTAGATTGCACTATTTTGAAGTTAATGATGTTCATGATTAAGTATTGATAAATCTAGGGATTTAAGATATAATTATGAGGTTAATCAAGAGGTTTGATTTGTGTTTTTATCATATTAATGTGATTGTGAAATTGATATGGAATTTTTTTGTGATTTATATATGAGTTTATGATTTGAATATGATGAACATTCATAGGGTGTTAGATTAATGGGTTTTAAAGTTACATTAATTCTGGGTTGAATAAATTAAATTAATGACTAGCAATACTTAGGTTCTGATGTTGAAATCAAACTAAAATCATGGTTAAAATACATCTGGGATTATTATGTACTGGTTTGTGATCTTAATTTATTATTTTAGGAGGCTTAGGACCTCCATTGATGGGTTTGGGAGGTAAAAAACCCAAGGTTGAAGATGATGGGAAAGCTAGAAAAACAAACCAGTTCACTGGGGGGACACGAATTGATTCTACTGGCCGAACCGATTTGATCTTCAAGCAAATCGGTTTAGTTTGCTGGCTTGTTTCGATTTTTGTTTCACATTGTTCGACCCGCTAGCATGGGATAAATGGGCGTATGGCTTAACAGGGTAGATTAGAATTTTCTTGGAACATTATCAGGGGTTGGTGCGTGTTTTCAACCAACTATTAGATGGGTTCGAGTGAGATGGATCGGATTTCAAGTGAGTGAATACTTAGATATAAACTTGGGAAGTTAGTCCAGACTTTGAGATTAGTAGGCTAAGTACGTTGTGGGATTTTCGTACGCATTCAGTACTATATATATATATATATATATATATACAAACACACACACACACACACACACAGACACACACACATGGTGTGGGTTAGTTATATACAGTGTTCTAAAAGGCACGCCTAGGCTTGAGAGGAACGCCCTGCCTTAAGCCTTTTACACCTTATTCTTGGTGAAAGGCGTAAGGTGCACTTTTTTTAAAAATAAAAACGCCTTAGTGAAACGATATCGCCTTTTGAATACTTTTTTAAAAAATCGGACCAATATCTCATTCAAAACAATCAAAAGACATATGGTATTCCAAACCTCTCTGCCTCTCGTCCAAAAAATGCGCGTTTTTTCTTTTTTGTTTTTTTCTTAGTACTTAAAAAATTTGTATCTTAGTTTGCATATATTCAGACATGTTTTAAGGTATGTACCATTTTAGTATATTTAATAGCCTTGTTATAGTTAAAAATATTAAAATATATTAAAAAATGCCTAAATGCCTTTTCACGCCTTTTTACGCCCTCATTTTTTAGAACCTTGCTTTTATATATATATATATATACTAGCGGAATGCCTGTGCCTGAAGGCACGGCGGAAATTTTGAATGCACGTAATGACAAAACGAATTTTTTTTCAAAGTTCGTAAATGCAAAACGGCAAAAATATCTTTCCCAACAAAACAAAGTGTAATTTTAAAACAAATGGCCATAATCTCCTTTGTTTATATAGAACTATTCACCCTGCTTAACAAATAACAAACAGTCCAACAACATTAAAATAGTCTAAATTCATCTAACAAATTCACATATAATATGAAATATACAATATTCATCAATAATTCACATCGTGTCTAAAAAAAATGAAGCGTCGACTTTAATAAAGTTGGGCATAGTCTCCTTTGTTTATTGGACTATCCACCCTACTTAAGGGATAACAACAAATGAAAAAATATAAAAAACTTCCAAATTCATCTCACAAAAGCCTCAATGAAACAAATTTCTTAAAAAAATAAATATATATCAATTGATGTCATCCCTCATGTTCCACTGTAATGATTGTCCGTCCTTTTCAAAATGCGACCTGATACAAAATAGAATATATAGTTAATCAATTGAAATAACTAGTCAAATATTAAATTAACAAAGCTAATTAATAATTACCTAGTTTGGATTGGTTGGTGAGGGAGATCATTTAGCTTGAGATGCAGTTTCTCTACCTTTTGCAGTAAATATCTAGAAATTTCAACCAAATGGATCTTGTGCCGAAGCATTTTGATGCTGCAGCAGAGGAGTATGGCATAAATCATCAATGTAAAAAAAGTAAAGAATATGCAGATCCTATACTAATCCTTAATGAGAATCTTAATGTATCAATTTAGATGAGAAGAATTTTAAGCAAATACATATGTATTGATTATATGAAAAAATGAAACGCACATGCAGAAACCAAAACCATATGAAGATCCTATATTTATCCTAAAGTGTCCTAAAATCAAACGCATATGTAGAAACCAAACGGTTCCCGTATATATAAGATAAGAAAGAACCAAAAAAAATTATAACTCAATAACATATATACTGATCATATGCAGGTGCACTGATGAAAAAGGTAATCTTGTCAAGTAACTCTATTTTCCTAAGCAGATACATGGCACCATGGTTCCTGATCTTATTTACGTGATGCACACATGGTTCTAATAAGCCAAGTAAAAATGTGAAATTTCAACTTAGTTGCGTGATGCACACATGGTTCTAATACATGGAAGTTTACTCATTTTAAAATTAACAAATACTAAAAGTAAGGGTTTTTATTTTAAGGTGTGGGGGTGTGTTCACGTGCGCTTGTGTGGATTTTTATTACCCCCAAAAGCAAATACTAAAAGTATGGGTTTTTATTTTAAGGAATAATTTCAAATTTTTTAATAATCATAGCAAATCCATTCGGGGGTAGGGGCAAATAGCATAAGATGATTTTGTTAACAATGTAAAGCTAGGAACCATGTGATCTAACCCCCATAATTAGAAACAAAATATAATTTTTATATTGATAAACCATAAAATTATTAATAGGACCAAGACCTGCTGTACAACTGATTCTTAATAGGACCAAGACCTGCTGTAAAACTGATTCTTAATAGGACCAATATCGAATTTTTAAGTCAGTACACATGATTCTTAATAGGACCAAGACCGACGACAACTGGTATAAGATTACTAATTAACATCCTTATACCCCTGTCAAGGGGGCACGCTTGGGGTAAGTTTTAATTACAAAGGCAATACAAAGAATAAAAAATAAAATTTAACCCACCCCCGCATCTAACCAAAAAATTATTAACCAAATATCTTTTCAAGGACTCATAGCTAAATTATCAAACGAAGGTTAAGCAGAAAAATAGAATCTGAAAAAACTGGGTTACACATTGTATCAATTGGGGTTGTTGGATTTTATTCATTTATTGATACAATTTTTGTCACATATTTCTAGTTAACCCCCCACAAATCAGATCCAAACACCCCAAGAGAGAGAGGAATACCTCTAAATAATGCTAAAACACAAATTGTATCAATAAATGAATAAAATCCAAAAATGTCGAGGTTGCTCGGAGATGTGAAAGGTGAGAGAAAGAGTCGTACATGACAGGACAAAGAAGAGTGTGGTGGGTAGAGAGATGTTAGTGTGGTGGTAGATGAGTGCTTTGGAGATTGTGCAGATGTTCAACTTTGTTTGGGCGGAAAAATGAAATTTTGCGAATAGGTCTTAGATGTGTGAGTTACAAAACAAAGATATAACATAACATGGGGGAAATCTAGAGAAAAACAAAACGAAATAAGAATTGTAATGAAAGAATTCTATATATCTTTCATGGTCAACTACTAATGATGTCAGAAACATGATGAGAAAAATCAAAATTGTAATGAAATTACACTGCAAATTAAAGTGCCTATAATAATGAATAAACCAATACAGAAGATCAAATTTTGATCATCTATTAACTTTCGAAACTAAACTACTAAATACTTACAACTTATTTACAATTGAACCAAAATAATACACTATTTAAATTGAAACATAAAAAACACATTTACTAGGGATATAATCTTCTCTGATAAATGAGTTAGTATTTCAACATGAAATAGTTAATGTAAGCATAGAAGCCGAATACAACCCCACGGATAATATGAGGTAGATATGTTTACAATACTTCAATACCAAATTAAAAAAATTACCTTTACATTGCTTCCATTCCAAAAACTAAAACCCAAAATATTATTCCCCTGACCATATGTGTTTGTGTATGCATAGGAACCACCACTGATCTGCAGACCGAGTAATATACATAAAAACAATCAAACTATCAATTCATACCAACGCCAATCACCAAGAACTATATTTTCACTCCTCACCACCCATTTGACTCCCAAGACTTAGCTAATATACAAAAAATCATATATTAATGAAGCTATATATATATTCTAAATTTTCATATTATTAAGGTTAGAATTTATAAAAGTTGGATGAAAAGCATACCTTCGGTAGGAACATGGTAAATCATCTGTCAAATAAACAAAAAATAGAGTTAATGATGATTTGTATCCTAAAGTAACAATGAAATGCAAAAAAAAAATACGCTAACGAATACATAATATTTAACGACTAATCTCACTTTATATACCCAATACTACAATATTTAGAAAAATTAACAAATAAAATACATGGAACAACTTTTCAACGTAAAAGGCGGTAAGAAAGGAGTTTAAATCCAAAAGTGGAAATAATAAAAAAAAAAATTGAAAGTTAACTTCACTACTTGAAAAAAAAACATGTTTCTCTCTCCTCACCGGTAAGAAAGCAGTTCAAATTCCTACTTGCAAAAAAAATATAATTTTAAAACCTAAGCTAAAAACTCTCTCTCTTCCTAACCTGTAAACCCACCAAAACATAAATCAACTTAACTCTCATTATCCTCTAACTTGTAAACCCACTAAAACTATGTTTCTTTCTCCTCCTGAATTCCTAAGGTGAACCCTGCGTGTGCCGACAGGTAAGTCATTTTAGACGACAAGTAAGTCGTTTTGATGCTCAAGATGTGTCGGTTCTGTACTCAGATCTAAATTCATTGTAAATCAATTTTTACCCAACCCCGGTGACTCGATTTCAGGATTTGAATAACAGTTGATTTTTTGGTAGATAATGATATGTCGTTGAAGTAAAGTCCGACCTGTTTGCGATTTCTAACCTGTTTACGATTTTTTGGCTGGAGTAAAATCGTGGTTGGCCGGAGTATGGACATTTTTTGCCTGAGTAAGATGATTCTGAAATAGCGCCGACGGAGATCTATTCGAAAATATATGCAAACTCGCGCCCCAAATCCCACCAAACCCATCACTATTTTCAGCAATCAATTAAGCCTCGGGGTCATATGGAGCCAGATGGATTCATCGTTGAGTTGACGACGTGCTTCGTCCTCGAGCTCATGCAGTACAATGGGTTTAGAGAGAGAAATGGGATTCCAGATGTTTGGCTCTTTTATTCCAAAAAAATAATTCAAATTAAAGTATGAGAGAGGTGACATTCTTATAGGCGGGTTGTTTTGAAGTAGTAAATGAAACTATGCCCCTTTTTCTTTTTTTGTTCAGTTACAACTGTACCCCTTATATTTGAATTAAAGTAAAAATTTAGGAGTAAAATGAGGAGGGAAAGTAAATTTTAAGGGATAAAATTGTAATTGTACTCAGAGTATAAAATATGGTGTAGGGAGACATATAACATTATTGTGGAAATGTTGATCTCACGATTCATTCAATGCCTTGGTGTCTAAATCCTCACCTCTAATTGTGTTATGAACTTATGGAATAGTAAAAACCTTTTACTCCTTATTGTATATATATATATATATATATATATATATCTGTGTGTGTGTGTATTTGTTTAGAACATACTTACTCGGTAGTGATATCATAGGAGGTTGCTCGTAGTGGTCAAACCACCCTAGCGTTGACCAGCAGTTGTTGGATTGATTACCCAGACCATGGTAGTTCTTTATGGACTCCATCCATGTGTGTAGCTAGGTAGTGGTTTAGAGATTGGTGGGGTGCTATGTGGTATGGTTGTGACCCCCGACTGTATGTTTATGACTGACTCTGTTGCTTATGTTTACATTTTGGGTTCAGTGATGAGATTCCAACCCGGTGGTTCAGTTGTGGTACGTGGTATACCTAGATCCAGATAGCACAAAAAAGTGCCCGTGATGTCCACGATCTAGGGATGTGGTGAGCGATATATTTGTATGCATATATGTGATAGTATGTGAATATCTATTTATAACATGTTTTTTTCTATGTGTGGCCATCCCCAAATCTATCCCTTTTCCAGTGTGTGTGTGGGGGGGGGGGGGGGGGGGGGGGGGGGGATAAGGAGGAAAGGGAGAAGAATAAGGTCTCAAGCTCACTTTCTCTATGAGCGCTTCGGCCGTCATCGGTGTGGGGTGAATGTAAAGAGATGAAGTCACCTCCTATTTTGCACAAAACATGCAAAAAAACATGTCGCCACCTCTAGAGAACCACATTAAAGATAAACGAATGCTTACGAAACCAATAATTTAGAGGTTAGGGGGCTAAGTTACGGAATGGAAAGGTGTTAGGTACCTATCCCACCCTTTCGGTCTCTCATAGGATTGTGTTACTATTTTCCTTAATTTCTCTATGAAGTGCGTGTGCTTGTATATATAAATGGAGATCGGGATCATTTGACTCATATTATGGAAAAGATAGAATGGGGTAATCCATAGTAATGTTCCCCCAAATAATATCTAGAAAATACGATGTATGCATTTATCGAGATATTGATCGTTATAATGAAACAATAATATATGTTATCTAAAATGCCAATATGGATAACAAATATAATATATATTAAAATAATGCATAGACGAAAATGATGCAAATGCGGGAAATGGAGAATTGGACTCGAGTCTCGAGTTTTAACCCAATCGCCTACGTAGTCTATAATGCATCAAAGTCCGCGTTGTGCGCATGTAGCATAAGGGTGGGTTTTATCCCATATATTCGAATGGGAATTTATTACATGTGCATGTGTAAAAAGTGTATTTAAGTTTTAAGAAATTATAGTGGATATTCCCGTTGGAATTTATAGGTGTAACCTATTTTTTCTTTGTTTTTTTATTGAAAATAAAGTATGTCCAGTATAATTAATGAAGGATCAGATATTAATGTTTATGAACTAAAGTAAAATCTAGATCAATTATTTATGTAACTAATGAAAAAGTAAAGAAATTTAAAGAAAGAGGAGAAGTATTTGGATCTTCTTTGGAGAATTGAGACTTGATTTTGATCCTTGATGAGCTCCCTTGAATGTTGAGATGAATGTTGCATGAGAGAGAATGAGGTTTTTCCAAATTGGGTGTGAAAATGATGGGAATGAAAGATGGAAAGGAATTTCACATAAGGCTAGTTCGTTGATTGCAAGAGAATGTTGTTGAGATCATTGATATTGATAGATTCGAGGTGTGACTTAGGAGTGAGGTCATGCCCTATATTTATAGGGTTGTGGGGTGTCGATCGATATATATCTATCCCTACCAATCGGCAGGTAACCCTAGACACACTGCGAGCAGGTAGGGAAATGAACCTGCCAATCGAGAGTCTCATGTAGATTTTTTTGAAAAAATAGTCTTAGAACGTAATTCGTAAATCCAAATTGTGCACGGGGCATACTAATAGAAAGGTAATTTAGAGACTTTCAAGAGTCCTTTGGGTCTGTCCTAGATCCGGGACTTGACTTTGGGTCAAATGGGGCTCGGAAGCACTCGTCGATCCTTTGGACAGGAGATTGTCAGACGGTAATGGATCTATCATCCAAATCATAACTAAGAATCACCGATGGGTCAGACCATTGGAAATTTTATGCGAGGTAATTCAACATTCCAATGAGCTTCACTCAGTTTGAAAAGTTGACTTTGGTCAATCGGGGCCCAGATGCACTCGGTGACCTTTTAGAGTGAAACGGGTTGTTCGTCCGTACCGTAAGGCTGATTCATACACCGGGTGGACCGTTGGATAGGGTATTCAGTTCCTTTCGAATATTCATTCAGTATCCTTCGATCTAAGGAGTTAAGCTTGGTCAAACGGAGCCCAGGAGCTCCTAGTGGCCTCCAAATTAATTTTTAAGGGAAAACAGATCGTTTGTCCGAATGGTTATGCCATTTCATGCATGGGGAAGACCCTTGGAAAAGGGTTTTAGTACCAGTCAAATATCTAAAGAGCTTTCTCTCTGACGATGAAGTCATTTAAGGTCAAATCGGGGATCGAGAGCGCCCGATGGCATCCAAATTGATTTTCAGTGGTAAAATGGTCTGTTAGTCCAAAAGATAATGCCGTTTTGTGCACAGGGTGAACCGTTGGAAACGGGATTCAGAGCCCTTCGAAGATTCATTGATAGTTTGCTTTGACGATAAAGTTGATCGGAGTCAAACGGGGATCAGGAGTGTTCGATGACCTCCAAATCAATTTTCGATGGTAAAATGGTTCGTTCCTCCAAACGATTATGATGTTTTGCACACAGGGTGGACCATTAGAAAGGGTATTTAGAGCCCTTCAAAAATTTATTGATCTTTTTTCTCTCACGATAGAGTTGACCAGAGTCAAACGGGGCTCGAGAGCGCCCCATATTAGGGTTTGTAGTGAAATGGGGAGGTGCTATGGACCTAAGGAGAGACTTAGGGGGTCCTAGAATATGGTGTCTACAAAGCCCCTCGACAGATGATCTTGGAACAAGTGAAAGCCTTCGAATAGACACCCCATGATGTTTTGGAAAGAGGTTGATTCTGTAGACCAAAGAGATAAGGATGACCGATTCAGAGGGTCAAGGCCAATTTTTAAGACCAAAAGGATAAGGATGATTGATTCAGGGGGTCAAGGCCAATTCTGATGACCTAAGGTAATGCTGAGGATGGCCGATTATGCGGGCCAAGGTCGTTTCTGAGGACTTAGGGTAGGGAGCGAGCAATTCTGAGGGTCAAAGCCAATTTTGAGGGCTTTAAGATGGGAGCAACCAATTCTGGGAGTTGAGGTCAATTTTTAGGAACTTATGTAGAAGTGACCAAATCTAAGGGTCGAATTTGATTCTGAGAACTTTAAGTAGGAGTGACTAATGTTGAGTGTCGAGGTCAATTTTAAGGACCTTAAGTAGTGGTGACCAATTTTGAGGGCCTAAGTAGAGGCGACCAATTTTATGGATCGAAGCCAATTCTGAGGGCTTTAGTAGGAGAGACCAGTTCTGCGGGTCGAAGTCAATTTTAAGGGCTTAAGTAGAGGCGAACAATTATGCGGGTCGAAGCCAATTCCGAGGGCTTTAAGTGGGAACGACCAATTCTGAGGTTCGAGATCAATTCTGAGGACCTTAAGGGGTGACAAATTTTGAGAGTCGAGGACAATTATCAGGACCTAATTAGAGGTGACCAATTATGTGGGTCGAGGTCAATTTTGAGGATCTTAAGTAGAAGCGACCAATTCTGTGAGTCGAAGTCAATTCTGAGGGCTTAACTAAAGGCGACCAACTCTACAAGTCAAAGCCAATTCTGAGGGCTTTAGTAGGAGTGACCAATTCTGCGAGTTGAAGACAATTATAAGGGCTAAAGTAGGAGCGATCAGTTCTGCGGGTCAAAGCCAATTCTGAGGGCTTAAGTAGAGACGATCAATTTCGCAGGTCAAAGCCAATTCTGAGGGCTTTAGTAGGAACGACCAATTTTGCGGGTCGAAGCCAATTCTGAGGGCTTAAGTAGGAGCTACTAGTTCTTCGGGTCGAAGCCAATTCTGAAGGCTTAAGTAGAGGCAACCAATTCTGAGGGTTGAGGTCAATTCTGAGGACCTTAAGTATAAACGAACAATTCTACGGGTTGAGGTCAATTTCGAGGACCAAAGCAGAGGTGACCAATTCTGAGGATCGAAGTCAACCCTAAGGGCTTAAGTTTGTAGCGTGTGGTATAGATATCCTGAGAAATTTTATAGACTCTACCAGGGAAAAGATATTGATCCGAAGATTAGATGTAGCCCTGCTGGGGGAGCATTTAAATTCCTTTTATGTTCCTTGAAGACGTTGTTGAGGAGATATCCAATTAGATTTGAGAATTAGGTTGGGGAAATAATTGTGGGAGAAAATGGGGATTTAACTCGGTTGGGGATTTGAGAGCTTGAAAAATTATGTTTCTTGGTGAAAAATGTTCTAAAATTTATTTAGAACTTTTCGAGATTTTTTAGGTTTTTTTGTACAAAATTTCAGGGAGGTGCAGATCGACAGGGCGGAGGAGGTGCCAAACGGCAGTGGCACAGTATTTTTGACTACCTTGGGTAGTGGTGAGTTAGATCTTGAATGGCCTGACGAGCGATCAGGTAAATTCTCCTTAACTCTTGAGACAATTTTTCTTTAATGTCCTTTTTCAGTATTGATTTTTCGTCGGGGATCTTGCAGGTGACCTTCTATCCTTAGGGGACGACCATCCAGCACACGGGGGTGAGCAGGGGGAACGCATAGCTACGGCGATTGATGGCATAGGAATTTGGGTATATCAGATGAGGTGGCATCTAATTCTGGTTCTTTCCCCTCAGAATTCCTTGCAGATTCATCATTGACTATGGGAGCTTAGTGTTGACCATATTGCATGCTTGGTGTGGGGAAATTTTCACCTGAAAAGAGACTCAAAAAAGCAAAAAAGAGATGCATAATTTTTTTATTATCTTGATTTATTTTCTTACTCTACATTTACTTTAATTTTCTATTGACTTTTATTTTGAGAAAGAGTAGCAAAAGTTTGTTTTTTTGGAAATTTTTGAATATGTTTGCATAGAAGGTGGCCCTAGAGGCTTGGTTAAAAAGGAGCTTCCCTTTTGAAGGGATTTATTTTTGGTAGGAAAAATGAGTTTTTTTGGAATTTTTGAGTAGATGAAGGCCTTGGAGGCTTAGTTGGTATATGGATAACGAGATAAAATTCTTGGTTGTAAAGTGGAGCTTGCCACCTTCATTGGATTATGAGGAATCTTTTATGTTGAAGAGAATGTATTGATGCTAGAGTTGTTGACCTAGGATTAACTTCAAAGCTACTGTAGGTGACTGGGACATGATGATGGACCCTAAATTGGATGATATTACTGTATGGAAGTTATATTATCGCAATCCTATAATGGTAACACTGGCAGAGACCCTGAATGGCCTTAATGCTTGGTAGGAAGGTCATTCTGATTTTCTGAGGGGCAGCCCATTTATGTTGTTCATGTGGTTGTCTGAGAGACTCCATATAGCAGTCCCTCCTGAATATCCCTTGCCAACTTTGCCAAACTTCTTCACTTGCTATTTTATCAGCTTATGCCTAACTATCGAGAGCTGGGAGAACTGGTTTGAGGAGCATGAGGATCGAGGTTTGCGTTGATCGATACCCTTGGGAAGGGGAAGTTGTTGCCCATTATAGAATTGGGGGAATACAAGTATGTTCGGTTGGTTGGCCTCCAGTAGAACTCTTTCTACTTTCCATGGCCGCAACTGCGTTAATTTGTATGGGGGCAGATTGTGCCACCTCAGAAATTAGACTTATTTCCCGTGGGAGATTTAACGGAGGGCATACACATGCGGGTGGGCTCTCTGTGGGAGAATTGTTGATCGTCGAGCCATCCCTCCCAATCTATTGACAGAGTTTGGCATGTTTATGGGGATTATATGAAATGGTTATAGAGGAGGGTTGTTTTCAAGATGGTTATCGAAGAGACCAGACAAAGGTGGCTTTCCATGTTTGACACCATGGAGGTAGGTGTAATGATTTTCCCTAGGCTGGTCTGGGATTATCATTCCATGGATCATCTTCGGTATTCCATCCATGTAGGGAAAGTTTGGGGACCCCAAGATGTAGATGATGTTGTGGATGGTTCTTTTGGAAGTTGTGGGTAGGATCCTAAGGATTTTTATTTGTGAAGATTTTATAATGGTGTTGTGTTTGGCTATGTATCTGGTTGTTTTTGGGTTTGTTGGGAATAACTTTGGGAAGGTTTTAGTTTGTTTAGGCGTAGTTTTGGTTTCTATTTGTTTAGCGGGGGGAAGTTTTTTGACTCCCTACGCTGATATTTCCTGTAATTGTACTGACATTTCCCAAAGTAAAATAAAAAGTTTTTTATTATCTAGTTGTGCCTCTTGTTGAGTTTTACATTTGAATTATATATACTAATCGCAAAGGCATACATAATCCTTTTGTTCATGTAAATGATAGAATGCACTATATTTCTCAAATATAAGAAAAGAATAGCATTTTGGGAAAAATAAGGAGGTCATGATTATTTAAAGTGTATGAGTTGCCTACGTACCTCTTGGGTTTCAAAATTTTTCTTGAGTTTCATTTTTGAAAGTAAAATAATTTTTAGAGTATCAGGCACCACATAGTTATGAGTATAGGGAAATGAAAAGTTTTTTTAGAATAGAAGGGAGATAAGAAAAGTCGTAGCGCGCCGTTATTTCGAACTAAGGGTAGAATTTCTTGAGACGGTCCAAGTTGACTGGACGGGCCATTTCTTCCCCATCAAGGTCGGTGAGCATAGTGGTGCCACTGGATAGGATTTTCTTCACAATGTAGGGGTCGTTCAATTTAAGCTTAAATTTCCCTCCGGGGTTCCAGATGGGATCTATAATTTCTTTAAGGTCTAAATCCCATTGTCGGACACCACGGTCCTTGAATCTTTTATTAAATGATCGTGCTATTTGACAATGGTACCCTTGTATATAACATAGAGCTTTTAGTCTCCTTTCATCCAAGAGTGACAACCTGTCAAGATGGATCTAGTGCTAGTCTTCTTTACTGACTTTGCTCTCAATTATGACGCGTAGTGAAGGAACTTTCAGCTCAACGGGTAGAACTGCTTCCATACTGTATACTAGAGAGTAAGGGGTAGCCCCAGTGGATGGATCCGACCGGCCTAATCTCGGCAACTCTCGATCATTTTACTAATGATGGCTTTGAGGTTTTTATTGGCAGTTTCAATTGCACCGTTTGTTTGAGGTCGGTAGGGAGAAGATTTGTGTCTCTGGATCCCGTACTCTTTGACTAATTCTATGACTTCTGCTTTGAAATGTAACTCGGTATCTTACACTAGCTCGTATGGGACCACATATAGGCAGATGATATATTTATGGATGAACTTGGACACTTTTTTAGCATTGAAAACTGCATATGACTCAGCTTCGACCCATTTGGTGAAGTAATTAATGGCCACCAAGATAAATTCATGCCCGTTTGAGGCTTTGGGTGTAATTTCCCTATGATATCGATGTCCCATATGGAAAACGGACATGGAGAGGTCATGTTGTACAATTCTCGTGGAGGCAAGTGCTTGAGATTGGAAAACTGTAAGTATTTGAGGCATCTCCGAACATAGGCGATGCAATCCTAAACTATGGCAGTCAATTAGTAACCCTGTGGGATAATCTTCTTGGTGATCATATGGCCATTCATGTGGGGTTCGCACTCCCCGCTGTGGATTTTCTGTATCATCTCTTCAATGTCATCCCTTGCGATACAGTATAAATGGGTTCCATTGAAGTTTCTCTTGAATAATTCTTTATCATAGACAATGTACTGGGCAGCCAGTTTGTAAAGGGTTACTCGGCCTTTCTTGTTAGAATCTTAGGGATAAATACCATGCTTAAGAAGGCGCTAAATATCATAGTAATAGTAATTTCCTATATCAGGATATTCTTCTATGATGAGCTCAATGTGGTAGCAGTGGGGAGGTTTAGCTTGCTTTTGGACTAGGAAGGGAGCCATCTCTGATCCTTCGGGCATGTCAATCGTGGAGGATAAGGTAGTAAGGGGATTGTCTAAGTTGTTCTTAGCTTGGGGCAGGTAGTGAAAGGTGATATCTTGGAATTAGGAGGCCAACTCTTCGAGGTGGGAATGGAAGGATAAGAGTTTCTCGTTCTTGACTTTCCATCTTCTGAGTACTTGACCGATGATAAGGTATGACTCCTCGTAGACATTTAGGTATTGAATTATTTTTTTTAAGGGAAACTTTGAGGCCTACCATGGACGCCTCGTATTCAGTCATGTTGTTGGTACAAGGAAAATCCATCTTGATGGCAATTGCAGTGTGAGAGTGATCAGGGGCAATTAGGAGTATCCTAATGACATATAATTTCTTGTTGGTGGCACAATCAAAGAACATTTGCCATCGAATGTCTTCTTGGGAGGTACAAAGGATATTCTCATTCGGGAACTCAAAAATCCAAACATCGGTTTCTTCCATTGGGTGGTCAGCAAGGTAGACAAAGATGGATCTTCCTTTCATGGCTTTCTACGTGATATACACAATATCGAACTTGACTAAAAGCATCAACCACAGTTCCATTTGGTTGGACAGGGAAGGTTTATTGAGTAGGTACTTTATAGGATCCGTTCCGAACACAAGTTTGATAGGAAAGGCTAGCATGTAGTGCTGTAGTTTTGGGGTGACCCAGATGAGGGAGACACACGATTTTTTAAGGTGACGTAGTTAACTTCATATCCAACCAACTTGTGACTATCGTAGCCGATGGCTATCTCTTTGCAGGTTTATTTAAGGTATTGGGCTAGTAAACCCTTAGTTGCAGTGTCAGTTACAGTTAGGTATTGGAGTAGGGGAAGACCAGGTTGCGGTGGCATGAGTACCAAAGGCTGGGTTAGGTATTACTTAATTTGGTCAAAGTCTTCTTGGCAAGCTTCATTCTAAACTTTGGTTGAATCCCTTCGGAGGAGTTTGAATATGGGTTCACAGATGGAAGTCAACTAGATAATGAACCGACTGATATACTGTAATTTTTTAAGGAATCCCCGAAATTCCTTCTCCATTCGGGGTAGTGGCATCTCGAGTATGACTTTTAGTTAGGAGGGGTTTGCTTCTATCCCTTTCTCACTAAGTATGAATCCCAAGAGATTCCTTTTGTTAACTATAAAAATACATTTATGTGAGTTAAGTCATATCTGGCATCACCGTAGTCCCTCGAAGAACTTTCGAAGGGAGGGAACATGACCTTCCTATGTTTTAGACTTGATGATCATATCATCCATGTAGACCTCCACTTTTTTGTGTATCAGATCATGCAAGATAGTCGTGGCAGCCCTTTGGTAGGCAATCCCTTCATTTTTGAGACCAAACGACATAAGGGTATAACAGAATGTTCCCCAAGGGGTGACAAATGACGTTTTCTCTTAATGATCCGGGTGCATCTTAATTTGGTTATATCCGGTAAAACCATAAACAAATGACTTGAGAGCATGACTAGCCATATTGTCTAGAATTATATCGATATTGGGTAGTGGATAATAATCCTTCAAAAAAGCCTTATTCAAATCTCGGTAGTCAATGCACATGGTAACCTTTCCTCCAATTTTGGTACGGGTACGATGTACAATAGCCATGTAGGATATTCGATAACACGAATGAAATCCAAGTTAATTTTTTTGATCACTTCTTCCTTAACCTTGAGTGACCATTCGATATGGAGCTTTCGCAGTTTATGTTTGACTGCTTTGCATTCTAGGAGATTTGGACTCTCATGCTGAGCTATCCCAGGATCAATGACGAGCATGTCGTCATAGGACCATGAGAAGACGTCCACAAATTCCTTTAGTAATTCTTCGAGTTAGGCACGCTCATGCTCCTCGATGGTGGACCCTACCTTAATCTCGTGCAATTATCTACTAGAACTGAGATTAATAACAAAAATTTCATCTTCATTAACTTGAACCTAGTTATGTTGTATGTTAAGATCAGTTAAGAATTATTCATTTGTAAAATATTAATCATCAAGAGTTTGATTAGAATCGAGAAAATTAATGTAAGGCACAACAAGATACTCAAAATCTTCATTTATTTCATTATTGGGAAAAGCAACATTGAGAAACTCATCGAAGCAGGTCTCGATTACATTGTGATCAGCACAGGGAGGAATAATAAAAGAAGAGGACGTGGGATAAACATATGGGTTGAGTTTCATTTCAACAGGTGGAATCGACTCAACATTCCAATTAAGGAGATGTGCATTAGTAGCTTTGATCAGGAGGGATGGATTTGATGATGTATGCTTGATTGGACCATATAGAGTGTGAGCCTCAGTGTTGGCAAGTTAAACGAATCCTCGAAGTCACTTCCCTCGGAATCTCTGGTAGTAACTATGGTCTTCTCTATGAGTGCTTGAACATGATGCTGGGAACTTTCGACCCATGAATAACTATCTTGGAAAAATATCTGCATTCCTAACTTTATCTTCTTGTCCACATGAATATACCACAGTTTGAGAAAGCCACAAAAAAGGAAATATTCACCCTCCTTGATGAATCTTCCATCCAAAGGCTCTCTTGAAACAGTCTTTGTATTTTCTAGCCTTTTCTTTAACCAAGGTTGGCAGAGCATTATGAGTTCTTCTGCTAATGGTTGATAACCCAGGCCATAAGGAGGAAATGCCTTCTTCAGTACTATAGGTTCATATATTCCCTGTTGTTGTCCACCCAACCTTAATCCGGGCATAAAGTGAAAGTTCTTAAACATCTGTATCACATTGACATTCCATGAGGACTGTATTCTGGATAACCCTATCTTTAAAATCATCCCCTGTTGGGAGTGAAAGCGGTTCGACTCAAAAACTTAACAGAAGGATATCATTTTCCTAGTGTTGTATCTCTAGTATCAGATTACTGGTGCTTGCATTCTCAGTGTTATTGTTGTTTCCCAAGATGGTGATGAATTGCCCATTGGTGAAGAACTTCAGTTTCTGATGGAGGTAAGAAGGCATACCCTTCATATCATGGAGCCATGGTCATCCGAGCAACAGATTGAAACAAGTCAGGATATCGATGACTTGGAACTCAGTAAAAGGATTTATAGGGCCAACCTCTATTGTAAGTTTTATGGATCGCATCACTTCCCAACGGGTATTATCATAAGTGTGCACCGTGGCAGAGGTTAGAGCAAGGTTGCTCAATGGGAAAACATTAAGTGCTGATCCATTATCGACAAGTGGAACAGTCTTTCCCATGACTTCGATAGAGATATTGAGAGCATAGTTGTGGTTTAGACCAATCTTTGGGATTTGTTCTTCGGAGAAGGATAACATTCTAGTAAAGGTATAAAATCCGACCAGATTCACTGCTTCTTTTAGAGTGGTGGAAGGAGGGACTGTGGGCCTGATAAGTAATTTAATCAAGGCATTTTGGTATAGCTGAGAAGACATAAAGAGTCCCCGCAGAGTGATGTTATCTTGGTTTTTCTTCAACTGATCGATGATCTTGCTCTCTTCGAGGGTCATTTCTGGTATAGGAAGTTTCTAAACACCTTTTCCTTTATTAGTCGCTGATGATTGTAGATTCAAAACCTGGTAATGCCTTCCTGATCTAGTCATATGGTTCACAAAAGAGGGGAAAACCAGAAACCCCATTTCCTCATCTATCTCGAGCTATTCGACCATCTTGTTAATTTTTCCTAGCTGCTCCTCAAACGATATCATTCCACATATGGTGACTACTGGGCTCATCTTTTTTGGTCTTTGCTTTTCACCTGAACTACCTAATTCGTCCCCCCATTCGGTGGCAGTAACATCATCCTTCCAAGAATTATCACACTCAACGGGGAGATGTAGAAGCGAAGGGACCAGGCGCCCTTATAGTTTCAAAGCATCAAGTAACTCAGATATACTGTAAATTTCATTAATATATTGGAATAATTCTTCCATGATCTGTACAACATCATCTAAAATGACTTCATCGGTAGGTACTACCTAATTATCTAATTCTAAAGCCCATTTTTGAGCTTCCAAGAATAGCGTACTGAATTTTGGCAGTCAATGGTCATTTCCAAGGGCAATTTCAGCCAGGACTCTAAAAGCTTATTCAACAGTGCTGATAATTCCATATCTTTCCTTTCGAAACGAGTACGAATAATAATGCATGCTCTTATAATGAGTGATAGAGCCTAATCGATAAAATAGGTAGGATGCAGGAGAAAATAGGGGCAAACTTGAAGGGGTTTAAGGGAATATATGGGTATGATGGGCGATTTACTGGGTACAATCAGGGCAAATGGGTCAAATTTAGGATCTTCTTCTAGGAAGATAGCATTTGCATGCTTTGGGGGTGGATTATGGGTGGTGTTTTTTTTAGGATTGGTTGTTGTGGCGATGATACCCTAGTCAATCGGACCTTGGATTACATTTTCGAGTTGGAAACACTGATTAGTGGTATGGTCGAGATTTTGGTGAAAATCACAATGGGCATCAGGTTTGAAATTTTAGGGAAGCGAGTTTGGTAATAGACGAGGGTCCAATGGCTTCATAAGATTTCGGCTCAAAAGGTATTGGTAAACTTTAGAGAGGAGAGCGTGAAGCTCGGTGTATTCTTTTTTTACTATATTAGGGCGAATTTCTAGTGCCCATGAAGTGGAAGGTTGAGAGATGTTATTGATGGTTAAAACTGTGGTATTGGCAGGCTTCTCTTACTTTCTAGGAGTGAATTATTCGGATGCTTTGTTCGGCTCAACTTCTATCTTGGCAAGACTTTTTTTAATCTCCACTCCTGCTTCTCCGAGGGCTCAGAAATTAGGGTAATACTATCCTCCCACTGTTTCTCGGACATGGGATAAGAAGTTCTTCTTCATAATATTGACTTGCTCTTCTTCGAAAGGTCGGTTGGTCATGGTGGCCGCTTTCTCTCTCCACCTTGCAATGAAGTTATTGACAGATTCCTCGGAATTCTATTTCCTAAGCTCTAAATCACATTGGGTAACCTCCCATTCCTCGTTATACTTGTAGTGTGACATGAATTCATGAGCTACATCCTCCTACCTGCGAATCCTGAACTCCTCGAGAGATAAGAATCAACGAAGGGCGCTGTCCTTCAAAGTTTATTGGAACATTTGGGCCATTATTTCTTTGGCGGCACATAGGAGAGTCATGGCTCGGTGGTAAATTTGAAGATGAACAATTGGGGGTCCACTACCCCCAGACTTCTCAATATTCGGTATCTTGAACTTTTTCGGCAGCCTTGCTTTAGGATAGGGAGACATATGGGTGTAATCCATGTATTTATCGGAGATTCGGATTTGGTCAAACTTCTTGGTCATTAGCTTAAGGTCTTCCTTGACCTTATTCAACTTTTTTTCATTCGGATCAACGGTCATGGGTAGGTTAGACCTTGGCTGGGCAAGATTCGGTATAGGGAGCTGAGCTGGTGGTGGCCCATTGGCAAGAGGGACACGTGGAGCATGTTGATATTATTTCGGGACCCAAATAGGCTCAGGTGCGAGTGGACCTATAGCGCAAGGAAAAAGGACCTCGGGCTCTTCGGGAATAGAGAACTAATTTCACTGCATCTCATCAACCTCGGTTTGAAGATTGTCGATCTTGGCAGTGAGTTGGGCTAGAACCGTCATTAAATACGGCTGCACATTAGGTACTTGGTCGACATTCTCCATGGAAAGCGGGTGAAAGTGGATTCCAAACTTGGAAGAAGTAGCGAGGGAACTGACGAAACCTCGGGATGATTCGACGGAAGATCGAAGACAATAAGGAGCCAGGCTAAGGGTTGGGAGTACGATCGACCTGAGAAGGAGAAATGATTTGAATTTATTTTTGAAAGAGAAAAAGGAAAGTCTTTTATAGGAGGAAAAGGTTATTGGGTAAAAAGGGAGGAAAAATATTTTTGACATTTATGATAAAAGGAAGGAAAATGTTTTTGGCATTTTGGTAAGAGAGTGGAAAAATGTCTTTGACACTTCTGGTAAAGAAAGAGGAAAAATGAGAGAAGGGTCTCACCATTATTATTATTATTATTATTATTATTATTATTATTATTATTATTATTATTATTATTATTATTATTATTATTATTATTATTATTATTATTATTATTATTATTATTATTATTCTTCTTCTTCTTCTTCTTCTTCTTCTTCTTCTTATTATTATTATTATTATTATTGTTATTATTATTATTATTATTATTATTATTATTATTATTATTATTATTATTATTATTATTATTATTATTATTATTATTATTATTATTATTATTATGTTCTCACTTGAATTAAGTTTACCTAAATGTCGAAAGAAATGCCGAACTGGACCCGAGCCTGGAAAAATTGGGTTCGAAAAAAATAAGTAAAAGGTTGGACTTATTTCCAGGCTCATGGACGGGCTCCCGTTTTTAAAAAAGACGAAATCGCGCAAAAATTTTGGCGGCATACCCACCCATCATTTCGATATAGTTTCGAGTAGTAACTGACAAACAAAATATGAATGCCCTAGGTTTAATGCCTATATGAGGGTATGCAGTTGTTGGGTTAATTGGAAGGGTTCCCCCATTTGGAATGACTTCCACGATATACGGCTTCCCTTTGAGGGCAATCAGTACACATGGACAAGCCATTTGATATACTTGAGTGTACATGAATTGCCTCACTATATACCTCGTGGGGATAATACGCGTGAGAGCTAATTCTATATAGTCGACGTATGTAAACGAGTTCCCTGCGATATATCTCCCGTCATGACTGTGGTCAATAGATACAATGTGGGGGAAATCGTTTGATATACGTCGAAGGTACTTGGACAATGAAAGGTGAGAGCCATATCGCTTAGTCTAACTACGACCTGTCGAACCAGCGCCCATCACGAAGTGACCCCCCAGTTACGGGACAAAATTTGGTCAATAGCCATGCTCTTTGATGATGTAGTGTGAAAAATGCATGATTTTTTATTAGTATATTATGGAGAGTATTGTAGCATGATGAGCACTATACTAATGGGGAAGAATGCACAAGTATAGAAAATAAATCTAGCATGGAGCATGAAGATTATACTAAGCATGGATACGTGAGAGTGAGTGATGTGTGAATATCTACAAGTGGGTGTGTGGTAGTGAGCCTAAGCATGGATATTCTAAGTGGTGTGTGCAATATGTGGATATAAGTGATCCTATGCGTAAGTAGTGTGAAGTGTACGTGGAGAGTATCTACAAGTGTGTGAGTGAGCAGTGATATAAGCATGAGGTAGATATATGCAAGAAATAATAGGGGAGAAAAAAGGGAATATACAAGTAGGTGCCTACGCACACAAGTAGAAAATAATAACACCCATACGAACAGAGCCTATCCCTCTTAAGTTTGTCCCCAGCAGAGTCACCACTGTGGCCATCCCGAAATCTCTCCCTTTACCGTTGTGTGTGTGTGTGGGGGGGGGGGGGGGGGGGAGGGTGAATGAGGAAGGGGAGAAGAAGAAGGTCTCACACTGACTTTCTCTAGGAGCAATTCATCCTTCATTGGTGTGGGGTGAATGTAAAGAGGTGGAGTTGCCAACCTATTTTGAACAAAACAAGCAAAAGAACATGTCTCTGCCTTGAGAGAATAGCATCAAAGACAAACTGATGCTTACGAAACCAATAGTTCAGAGGTTCGGGGGCTAAGTTACGGAATGAGAAGGTGTTAGGCACCCACCCCGCCCTTTTGGTATCTCGTGGGCTTGTGTTACTATTTTCCTTAATTTCTTCATGAAGTGTGTGTGCGTATTTATATAAATGGATATCGAAATCAGCAGACTTATATCATGGAAACGATAGAGTGGGGTCATCCATAGGAATGTTCCCAAAATAATATCTAGAAAATACGATGTATGCGTTTCTCGAGATATTGATTGTTATGATGAAATGATAATATATGTTAGATAAAACGCAAATATGGATCACAAATATAATATTTATCAAAATAATATATCAACGAAAAGGATGCAAATGCAAAAAATGGAGAATTGAAAAAAATTAGAAAATTGGACTCGAGTCTCGGGTTTTAACCTAAAATGCCTATGTATAAAGAAATCAAAGTCCACGTAGTTCGCATGTGGTATAAGGGTGGGGTTTATCCCATAGATTCGAACTGGAATTTATTATATGCGTGTGTTGAAAATGAATTTTGATTTTGAGAAATTGGGGTGGATATTCCTGTTGAAATTTATAGGTATAACCCTCTTTTTCTTTGTTTTTTTTATAGAAAATAAAGTATGTACAATATAATTAATAAAGGATGAGATATTAATGTGTATGAACTAAAGTAAAAGCTAGATTGAGAATTTATGTAACTAATGCAAAAATAAAGAAATTTAATGATAGAGGAGAAATATTTGAATCTTCTTTGGAGAATTAAAGCTTGATCTTGATCCTTGATGAGCTACCTTGAATGTTGAGATGAATGTTGGATGAGAGAAAATGAGATTTTTCCAAAATGGGTATGAAAATAATGGGAATGAAGGATGGAAAGGAATTTCACACAAGGAAACTTCGTTGATTGCAAGAAAATGGTGATGAGATTACTGATATTAATGGATATGAGGTGTGCCTTGTGAGTGAGGTCATGCCCTATATTTATAGGGTAGGGGTGACGATAGGCATAGACCTAGCCCTACCAATTGATAGGTAACCCTAGACACATTATTGATAGACAGGGAAATAGACCTGTCATTCGGTAGTTTCGTGCATATTTTTCCAAAAAAAATGGTCATAGAACGCAATTCGTAAATACAAATCTTGCACGAAGCATACCGTTAGAAAGGTAATTCAGAAACCTTCAAGAGTCCTTTGGGCCACTCCCAGATCTGAGAGTTGACTTTGGGTCAAATGAGGCTAAAAAATGGTCATTGATCCTTTGGAAGGAAGATCGTCGGAGGATAATGGATCGTTCGTCCAAACCATAAGTAAGAATTTTCACGGGGCAGATCATTGATAAGTTTGTGTGAGGTACTTTGACATTCCAAATAGCTTTTCTCGATTCGAAAAGTTAACTTATGCTAACCGGGCCTTGAACGAGACCGGTGATCTTTTAGAGTAAAATGGGTCATTCATCCATACTGTAAGGTTGATTCATGCACATGGTGGACCGTTGGAAAGGGTATTCAGTTCCCTTTGAAGGTTCATTCATTCTCGTTTGAGATGAAGATTTGACCTTGATCAAACAGAGCTCGATCGGTGGCCTCCGAATCAATTTTTGAGGGAAGATGGATCGTTCATCCGAATGGTTATGCCATTTTATTCATGGGGAAGATCGTTGGAAATGAATTTTAGTGCCCTTCAAAGATACAAAGAGCTTTATCTCTAATGATGAAGTTGATTGGGGTCAAATCGGGGATCGGGATCACCCGATGGCCTCCAAATCGATTTTCGATGGTAAAATAGTCTATTTGTCCAAACGATTATGCCGTTTAGTGCTTGGGGTAGACTGTCGTAAAGGGGATTTAGAGCCCTTTATAGATTTATTGAGCTTTCACTCTGAAAATATAGTAAATCGAAGTCAAACGGGGTCAGTAGTATCCAACTCGATTTCAATGGTAAAATGGTTTGTTCGTCCGAACAATTATGTCGTTTTGCACACGGGGTGGTCTGTTGGAAAGGATATTCAGATCCCTTTGAAGATTCATTGAGCTTTCACTCTGACGATAGAGTTGACTGGAGTCAAACGGGTGCCGAGAGCGCTTGATGGCCTCTAAGTCGGTACTCGAAGTATGACATAGGGTTTGTAGTGAAATTTGGAGGTTCTAAGGACCTAAAGTGAGACTTAGGGGGGGTCTTAGAATGTGGTGTCTACACTATGTAATACATATGAAAATATACCTAGTGAAGGTAATGCGTATCGGCTAATAGTGCGTATTAGCGGGATGGGCTATGTTAGCAGTTATTATCCCACTTAGACTGGATGACATTATTAAGATAACAAAATAAATGAATTAGGTGCGCACTGTGGATGATAAGTGAGGAAGAGTTATCATGTGAATGCATCAGGAAACTTAATTATGAAAGTGATACACTTGACCTTCACATTTAAAGCATTTAAATACTTGCAAATATTTTTAAATGTTTTTTCGGGCTTTGACCCGCTGTCAAATTATTTTTCAACACCCTAGTGTTCGGCACCTGGGGCAGTAATGTTAGTCTTTCCATCATGTCATTGAAAGCAATAGTTGTGGATGACATGAGATTTGATTGTAGCTGCTTCAGTTCTTTCTATTTAAATAAGATTTAGTTTCAGTATTTCCTTTTTGGACGTGTTGCCCGTTGATGGATTGGGCATTTCATTTATGTCAGACTTTTTCTTTCTACTCCTCAATAGTTTGTTACATTTCATTCTTACCTACTATAACCCGACCAACCACCATCGCCGGACCAGCCAACCTCCATAACCCGGTACCTTTAACTGCTATAACTCGGTCGAAATCAACCCGAAAACCCTATGGTCGACCTCCATTTCCTTCTCGACCCACCAGAACCCATTCCCCACAAGTCCAAACCCATTTCCTCCAAACCCACTTCAAACTTCCAATACCCACGATTGTATCTCCTCCATAAGACAACCAAATCCATGAAACCCACAAATCCCACATGTGCCTAATAAACCCAACTTATTCCCTTAAAACCATTTTACCCAAATACCCCCAACTACCACTTCTACCCCAATTTCCAAAACTACCCCTTTAACTAAATTATATTTGTTCCAATCCCCTCACCCACATGAACTCACACCTCTCTTACCTCATGTGTACACACCCCATTTCCATGCACATTAAACCTTCCAAAAAATATCCCTTAGCGCCATATGTGCCATGCATCTACTATAAAAGAAGACTCAAGACCCCATTTGAAGAAGATATACATCACTAAATAGAGAGAGAAAATTCTAGAGAAAAGTAGAGAGTTAGGTTAGAATAAATTAGGTTGAAATAGTTGTAAATAGATTTATTTTTATTTTTTTAAATATTTTTTTAGATATTTGTGAGGAGAAATTTTGTATGAGATTTAATTGAGTGATTATTTAATTGCAAATCACTTGGATGCTCAATTGAAGGGATGCATATTTCAAATTGGAGGATTGGAGTCAATTAAATTAAAGAGATTGGTTTGATTGTTCTTCTCTTTTCTATTTTATATTAAATGCCTATTGATTATTTGATTATCATGATTTGTATTATGTTAGGCTAAATACCCTTACAAGGGGTCTGGAAAAACCCTTATTTGATGTTATTTTAGTTTAATTAGTTTGATTATTTGAAAATTCCATTTGAATGTTAATTTTGATCCCCCGCCCTTAAATTTACGCCTTGAGAGAGGGTAAATAATTTTGAGAGAAAATCAAAATTCTAGTTATAATACCCATTTTAGATTTGAACTAGAGATAGGGGTTTCTTAAGTGGGTTATTATTACTTGAATTTCAACTCTAAATTTATTTTCTAAGATTTATATAAATTTTAATTGATCGATCCTAGCGGGTGATTAATTAAAAGGAGCGTAGATCTATTTTTCTAGAGTTGTGGGGCGTTAAATTTAATTTTTTTAAATATTACTATTAAAATTACATTTGCAATGAGAGTTGATTTGTAAGTTTGATATTAATTTGGGAGAATTCAATTAATTAAATTAATTAATTAGAATAGCTTAAATTTGTGGTGTAATCCCACTCCTTTATTGTTCTCACAATTATTTACCTCACTTTATCTCTTATTTTAGTGTTAGACTTTATTTTTTTTTAGTCACTTTTTAGTTAGTTGTTTAGATCTTTATTATAGTTTAGTGTTATTTTACCTCACCTTACCTACTTGTTTTAATATTTAAAAAAGCTAAAAAAATAGAAAAATCAAAAGCCCGAAAAGAAAATAAAAATTGAATTACAATTGAGTTTGTCTCTAGCTTTCGCCCTTGATGTGGATTGATACCCTTACTTACCTCTACACTTTAGATTGTTATATTTTATAGGTAATCTGAGGATTTTGATTAGAGGAGCTTTTCAAGCATCGAAAAAAAAATACACCGAAAAGTTCTTTCTATCAAATGGCGCCGTTGCCATTCTTGAGAGCGTGAAGAACTTGGAGCGGATTTCAATTTGTATTTCATTTATTTTTTGCACTATATTATTTTTCGTACCATTTTTATATTTTGTAGAAGGCTTGTATTAGGATTTTTATCATTGATTTTATTGCGGTGCATAGAGACACCTTTATTTTATTTTTCATTTTAAAAAATTATAAAAATCGAAGACAAGCATGATAGGGAACCCGGACAAGGTAGAGAGAGGGCGTCCAAAGGTGAGGATTTAGAAGCCTCTCTACTTTGGGTTGGTAGGACTTCTGGGTTCGACTGAGATAGGCGTAATCTCCCCCCGGTCGACTCAAATTTTTTGGCACCCCACGGCCTAAAAATCGTGGGAGGTATATTTCTCAAACCCTCGCGCCTCTCTTGTTAGCGAGTCAATTCTTTTGTGTGCTCTTGTGTGATTTTATTCTCGCATTTATATTTTGAATGGTGTGATGAATTAAATTACTAAGACCTACAGTCGGTCACTCACGAGAAGGGATTTCATCACCCGACTCACTCGCTTACCATTGTGTGGTACCCTAGCCATCACTAAATTTAAAATAAATTAACTAAGTAGCCCACTAGGAGAATAATTTTGCAAACGCGATCCAAAGAAAATTCAGTGAAATTTTTTTATCGCACGCGGACTTAATTAAAAATTCACTACCCTCTCACCTAAAATTCAAAGTTAAAAATTGGCTATGTGCTACTTAGGATTCGTTCTTAACTTGTGTGTGTGTCCAATTCATTTTTCAGTAGTCGTTTTTACTTGGTTCTTCCAAATAAAGAGTCCATATTTTTCCCCACCTTTTCTTCACAAAAAATCCAAAAATATTTTCTTTCATTTTTATAAAAAAAAATCCAAAAATATTTCCTTCCATTATTTTTAGAAAATCCAAAAATATTTTCTTTCCTTTTGAAAAAAAAAATTCAAAAACTCCAAAAAATATTTATCTGCTCATGACTGAAGAACGTCCTTTATGGGATTACTTTGGTCATTTTTCATTGACACGCGACACATGTGAGAGTGATCCCGAGCCGTCTCTTTATGATATCCTTAGTGGTCTCACCTCTCTCACGAGTACCGTTGATACTCTTGATCCGTCCATGAACGCACCTCATATTCCATCACCCTCGGTGTCAAGTGTCGATGTGTCGCATATTTTTTCGTGCACCCCTTGTTCTTATGCCGATCACTTGTCCCATGAGTGTCCTTACATTCCATATCCATCCGAACCCACCGTGGAACATGTGTATCCATATGACACTGTTTCGGAACCCACCTCGGCCTTCTATCCCAATGTATCTAATCCCGAGTTGTGTGAGTACTCGAGCTATTCGTGGAGTCCTGATCACCCTCCCACGCAATACGAATCCCAACTCGATGTTTTGGATCCTCACACGTTCCAACAGTCGTCATGGAAACCTTGTGCACCCATTCACGATCATTTTCCTCACAACGCACCCCATGAGTATCAACCAATTGTCCATCACGAAAGAGATCCTTTCGTGTATGATGAACTTTGCCGCACTCCCCACACTTCATTTGAGTATTCTTCGTACACTCATGATAGTAGAGAGTTGTGTCCACCTCAACCACCACCACCACTCATCACTCCACAACCACCATACACATCCGCTCTCGAAATCCTCTTGCAAAAGTTCATACTCGAGCAAGAGCAATGTAACAACCCGCGTAATTTTGGGCTATTTTAATTAATTTCTGGAAAATGGAGGAAAATAAAGTTTTTGATAAAATTATTTTTATTGCTCAAATATGTTGGTTATTATTTTTAAAGGCGAGAATTTCAAACGCTTTCGAAAACGGAGTTAAAACGGATTTTAAAATGATTTTTAAATGTTTTTAACTCTTAGAGTTGTTTTGACTTCCAACTTTTCATTTCTTTGCCTTATTTAAAGGAATCTTTTGGATTCCAACTCTTCATTTCTTTGCATTATAAAAGGAAGTCGTGGGCAACCTTTTTAACATACTTTTGGCACAAATTTTGGCAGCAAATATATTTTATATTCCTCTTCTTTTTATATACACATTGGCCCTTGATATTTGTGAGTTCCAACCTTAGATTAAATGTGTTCTTGGGGCTATTTTGTTGGAGGTTATTGGAGGATCTTTTGTAGATTTTTTGATTTGATCTTGAGGATGTGATCATTGGTTTCTCATCATGTTTTGAGGTATGGGGTTTTACACAATATGCTCCTTAAATCTCGCGAGTGTCATTCTCTTTGAATTCTTATTAATTGAACTCATATTTGAATTGATAAATTCATTGAAATCTGCAAAATAATTGTTGAAATTATTTTGATTCATGTGGTATCATTATATTGTTGATGAGCACGTTGTCATGAGATTTTAATATGGCACGGATGTTGGGCACCCACCAAAATTCCTGTTTCCCGGGCTATGGCTTGATAAAGCATATACGGATGTGGTGAGGCCTGGTGACCCGGTTAAAGTGTTGTTGAGAAATTATATTGATAAATGCTTTGAGATTTGCATTTTGATTTGAATATTCGTACTCGTGTTGTTACGTTTTATTCACCGCTAATATATTTGTTGAGCATCTTTCCTGTCGTATTGTGTACTTTCCCATATTTTCTTTTAGTGGCAGGTTAGCACGTATTTTGGGGAGTTATGGAGATTGATTTTAGCGAGGATTGTTTGGGAAAGATTTGTATTATTTTGATGTATAGAGCTTTGGAGATTTGTATTTTATTTTCGAGTTAGTTGTTGTATGTAATTCGAGAGATTTGGAATTTAATTTGAAGAGATTGAGATTTGTAGTTTCTCTTTTGTTGTTGTGGGACTTAGATGCTCTATACCTTGTCACTTGTGGATTTGGATTTATTTTATCGCATTAGCGCTCCGTTCGCTCTCCTCGGGCGGACGGGGTGTTACAAGCAAGCCACTCAAATCCAAAATGAAGACCTCTAAAGGCTTGAACAACGCTTTAATGAATTGGAGTGTACGAGAGAGTCGTACATTCCCATGGACCCACCTATCGTTGCACCCGAGTGTGATGATGATGTGTCATCTTGTGCCATCGATTTTGTGTCTGACCAACCCTACCACCCCGAGAGTCTCGAAGTTGAGACCATTCCATGGTCCGGTCCCCAAGTCGACAATTGTGTTGACTTACCTTTGTATAGTGAGCCTGATCCAATCCCACCATGTCCACCTGAACCCCACCTTGAGGTTCCCACTCCCGAGATATCCAAAAATATGCCCGAGCTTTTACCTTATGCCCGAATTGCATATGTCTCTGACATGCCCATATCTTTTAGGTTAGCTCCGGCTACGTGTGTTCATCATTTTCCCAAGATAGAATCCGTGATAGTTCCTACCTATCCGGATATGGATGATGTCCCACCATGCATGGCTCCCTTTGAGCCCGATATTTTTCGTGAATCCTCTATCTTAGATCTTGGTGCCTCGTCTTACCCACCCACCACATTCCTTGATACTACTCTTATGGAGAAGTTCACAAATCCATCTTTAGAAACCACACTCCCTTGTGAGTATTCCTTTACTCCTCCCAATGAGTGTGCGTCTCGCACGCTTGAGTTCGATCATATTCCTCCACCATTTGTCCCACCCAACCCACCCATTATCCCTTCCACCGCACCACCTGGTTCGGATCTTGATTTTGCACATTTCAAGTTTTCAACCACATTTTTAGATCCCAACCTAAAACCATCCCCCACCCATGAGAGTATTTATGGTGATATTATCCACTTCCATGAAACCGAGCTTGTTATTCCATACCCGCCACTCTCTTGTGGTGTTGACTTTTCCCACCGATAGCTCCCTAGCATGTTACGACATGACCATTATCATCGCCCATTCATAGAACGGTCGTGTGATTTCTCTGAGGCCCAAACCATTCCACTTACCAAATCGTTTTGATTTCACATACAACTTGAGCACCATGCTTATAGGGCCCTTTTAGCCCTTACCTTCCAGCTCAATCAGGCCAGTGATCGATGCTTCGATACCCATGACTTTCTCACTTTTACCCTAATACCCACCCGCCCATGGTCCACCGATGCTTTGCATCGCGTGATGCACTTTGCCATACAAGTGCATTGACCATTCTTTGCCCTGATCCAACAAGACTGACGCTTCAGTCTTGTTTGGGGGTGATTCTTATCAACTAATTTTTCTTATCCTTCGGGTGAGATTCCATGAGGACATTAAACTTAGTGCTACCGGGAGGCAACCAATTTTTCTTATACTAGTCTCATCTTGTTTGGGGTGGTGTTTCACATCACCCTATGTTTTACCATGCTTATAGACTAGTACACAATTTTTTTTCTTATCACTTATTCAGGTTTATTGTTGGCTTCATCTGTCCACTTCATTAGTAGTTGATTCTGGTAAACTCTTTCCTGCCTTTGGCTCTCAATTTTAAAAATCATTTTACTTAACATCGAGGACGATGTTCCTTTTTGTTTGGGAGTGGAGAATTTTATCAAAATCGTACCTCTTTTGAATTTTTTTGAGTTTTAAACCTGATTTTTAAAATTTCATGCAGTTTCTTTCATCTCACTCATTAATGTGAATTTCCAATCAACTATTTTTCAAAAGTCTAGAAATCAAGCTAGAGAATATTTTTTCTAAATAGCTTATGTAATACGTAACAAGGCATGTTGCACCATGAATTTCTAGACTCAATAAAAATTTGCGCACTTATCACGTCATTGCGGTTTAGAGTTGAGGAGTACTATAATTCTAAAGAGAACCTTAAGGATTACTAGTGGATACTTTAGCCCATTAGATTCGTGCCTTTCACCTTTTTGAGAGCTTTACGCATTCTCCGAGTCACAAATTGATTCAACTTCCTTTGGATCCGCAATTAAATCGTTGTATGATCTCATTATTCTTCACTAAATTTTTGGCTTAATCACTGAGAACGACATTATTTTCGAGTTGTAAGAAATGTGTGTCTTGAAATTTGTCCCGAATACTAGATTCTCATCCATACACATACCATTTACCATTCACTTCACCCATATTCTACCCTATTCACACATATTCCCCAGACCATCACCTATCATCTCCATTTATATATCATCCATCATCATTTTGATAAAAGAGTGTGATTTCAAATATAAATGTCTTCACTGTTGGTTTGAAAGAGAGAGAAAAAAAAGAAAAAAAAAAGAAAAATCGAAAAAAAGAGAAAAGAAAAGAAAGAGAGTTTGTAGTTAGTAATAAAAACATTTTGTGCCTAAAGTGTATACACACTTCTTTCGCATCCATTTCGCATCCACCTTTTACCCATCGCATAACCATCACTCATCATTCATCCATCCATCACCATCCTACCTCATATCATATTCATTCTCATTTCATTTCCCCCTCACCCATATACATCCATATTTCCCCTAGGTGTTCGGGCAAATGAAAGTCAATGTGGTGAATAACTCGATGTTCTCACTATAGTGATTAGCATTCTTTCATGAGATCACTTTTTTTCTACATGTTCGTTCTTTCTTATGTGTGTGTGAGACGTTTGAACTTGATTACATTTACTCACCTCCTCACACACAAGAGCGATACACTACCCCATATCTCGAGAGTTCGTTTGAGAGAGATATATCCGTGAGAATTTAAAGTTGAAGCATTGATTTCGATAAGGCAATCTAAGAATTACTGTTGTGATACTCGACCCGTTTTGACTGATTCACACTACACAAGTTGAGTTCTATGAAGGATGTGCCTTGTGTATTCACTTAGCTAACTTTTTACACATTCTAGCTTGTATTTCTCAAATATTTCTCATATGATGGATTGTGCGATTATTCTATGTCTAATAAGAGATTGACTACCTTTCAATAATTTTTTTGCAAATAAGAATTTTGTGGGTATATTCCCTGCAAACCCTCACGAGACACAACTCAACCTGTAGGTTAACCTATAAGTTTAAAGGCTTATTTCACATGCTAAGTTCAATCGAAAGTGCTCGCGAAAGTGGTACACTTTTGGTTAATTATCTTTCTCTTTCTCTCTATCTTATTGCTCGAGGACTAGCAATGCTCTGCTTGGGGGTGGTGTGATAAGCACCCAAAACTGTACATTTATACCCCGAATAGACATACTTTAGTTGCTAATTCTCGGGAATATGGGTCTTATGTACTTAAATGTTTATCTTATAGGTCAAACGTCCGTTTGCGGTGTCAAAAGCTTTATATCAAGGCAAATGCGTGTTTTATGGAGCTAGTTCCCTCCCCTGTATTCTAGCCTACCCTAAACCGAGCCTAAGCCTACCCCGAGCCCCGTGTGTGTCTTATTTGTCCCTTTTTAATATTTTTTATATTTTTAGTTTGAGTCGTTTTTATTTTTAAGATTTATTTAGGATTTCTAGTTTTTATTTTCTATTTTTATATTATATTTTTATATTTTTATTATTTTATTTTATTTTATTAGTTTTTACTTTTATTAGGATTAGTTTTTTTTAGTTCATTAGATTTTATATTTTTTAGGACTTTAGTTTTCATTTAGATTTTAAGTTTTTATTTCTTTTGTTTTATTTTAGTTTTTATATAAGCTTAGGATTTTTTTTTTTTTAGTTTTAATATTTTTATTTTTTTAGTTTGTTTTATTTTTAGTTAGATTTTATTTTTTATTTTTAGTGTTATTAATTTTAGTTGCGTCATTTTATTTAAGGGTCACAATTTAAACACGCACACACACCCTATACCCCACCCCACACACCCCACTTATCCTACACCTCCCATAAACTACACTACACATAACACAAAACCTCACCCACACCTTTTTACCCTACACCCCATACACCCTATCACTCCCCACTACATCTTCTCCAACAAACCAATACCTTCCTCTCTCCTCCATTAACAATCAAACCAAACTCAACCCACCAACCCTCACCTTCTAAACCCGTGTCTGATCGCAACTGCTAGAACACCAACCCCATCGGTGACCTTCTCGACCAGCCACCTGCTTTAATTCCAAACCATACCAGCCATTAACCTCCCCTCTTAACCCGTGGCATATCCAACCCGCGACCCCTGACTTGCGACCTGCATGTCCTCATCCCTGGTCCGACTTCCAATCATTCCCATTCCGGCAGCCTCCATCGTCGGACCATCCAACCTCCACAACCGGGCACCCTTACCTGCTATAACCCAACCAAAATCAACCCGAAAACCCCATGGCCGACCTCCATTTCCTTCTCGACCCACCTGAACCCATCTCCCCACAAGTCCAAACCCATTCCCTCCAAACCCACTTCAAACTACCAATACCCACAATTGTATCTCCTGCATAAGACAACCAAAGCCATGAAACCCACAAATCCCACATGTGCCTAATAAACCCAACTTATTCCCTTGAAACCATTTTACCCAAATACCCCCAACTACCACTTCTACCCCAATTTTCAAAACTACCTCTTTAAGTAAATTGGATTTTTTTCAATCCCCTCACCCACATGACCTCACACCCCATTTCCATGCACATTAAACCTTCCCAAAAATACCACTTAGCCCCATGTGTGCCATGCATCTACTATAAAAGAAGACTCAAGGATCCATTTGAAGAAGATATACATCATCAAATAGAGAGAGACAATTTTAGAGAAAAGTAGAGAGTTAGGTTAGAATAAATTAGGTTGAAATATTTGTAAACACTTTTATTTTTATATTTTTTTAGATATTTGCGAGGAGGAATTTTGTATGTGATTTAATTGAGTGATTATTTAATTGCAAATCACTTGGATGCTCAATTGGAGGGATGTAGATTTCAAATTGGAGGATTGGAGTCAATTAAATTCAAGAGATTGATTTGATTGTTCTTCTCTTTTCTCTTTTATATTAAATGCCTATTGATTATTTGATTATCATGCTTTGTATTATGTTAGGCTAAATCCCCTTTCAAGGGGTGGGAAAAAACCCTTATTTGATGTTATTTTAGTTTAATTAGTTTGATTATTTGAAAATTCCCTTTGAATGTTAATTTTGATCCATCACCCTTAAATTTACGCCTCGAGAGAGGGTAAATGGTTTTCGAGAGAAAATCGAAATTCTAGTTATAATACCCATTTTAGATTCGAACTAGTGATAGGGGTTTCTTAAAGGGGTATTATTACTTGAATTTCAACTCGAAATTTATTTTCTAAGATTTACAAAAATTTTAATTGATCGATCCTAGCGGGTGATTAATTAAAAGGAGTGTAGATCTATTTTTCTAGAGTTGTGGGGGGTTAAACTTAATTTTCTAAAATGTTACTATTAAAATTACATTTGCAATGAGAGTTGATTTGTAAGTTTGATATTAATTTGGGAAAATTCAATTAATTAAATTAATTAATTAGATTAGCTAAAATTTGTGGTGTAATCACACTCCTTGATTGTTCTCACAATTATTTACCTCACTTTATCTCTTATTTTAGTGTTAGACTTTATTTTTATTTTTAGTCACTTTTTAGTTAGTTGTTTAGATCTTTATTTTAGTTTAGTGTTATTTCGTCTCACCTCACCTACTTGTTTTAATATTTAAAAAAGCTAAACAAATAGAAAAATCAAAAGCCCCAAAAGAAAATAAAAATTGAATTACAATTGAGTTTGTCTCTATCTTTCCCCCTTGATGTGGATTGATACCCTTACTTACCTCTACAGTTTAGATTGTTATATTTTATAGGTAATTTGAGGATTTTGATTAGAGTAGCTTTTCAAGCAACGAAAACAAAATACACCGAAAAGTTCTTTCTACCAACATTATTATTATTATTTGTGGTAACCTTTGATTTATTTGATTTACATCATTTATGCTTATTCTCTTATCAGTTATAGTTTCATTTTAATTGGTGTATGTTTACGTTGGTTATATTTATATATTTGTTTCGATAGTGATGCTAAGAATGAAATCATAATGATTCCCGTTTAATTTTAATTAAATATTGATCAATCGGTATTAGAATAAGTGGGATGTCATAGTCTTGTGGTGAGATATACTTACCTACTCAATTTTCAAGACAATTGTGCTTGTGTCAAGCAAACCCATTTCTAGGAGGGGTAGTGACAATCATTTTTTATTTTCCAGATCATCCAATGTTCCTGAGAATATGTCGTGGTTTTATTTTCTAATTATGTTGAAGTTTGAAGAATTTTCAGTATAATTGGCTTGGAATTTAACGCTGGAGTGACTGATGCTTTTGCAAAATGATGATGACTTCATGTTGAGCATTATTTGAATTCAAAATGCCATCCAATGATCCATCTATGCCTTCTTCATCTGGTAAGCCCCCTTCGTTTTTCTTTACATTCTAATTTTTTTGCTATTTTAACTTGTTACTCATTTTGTGTTTCAGGTTTCTCTTCTTCTGCTGCTTATGCCTCTTTTCAAAAGTGGAATCTTATGTTTACCGAACTTTTTTATTCCTACGGTTATCAACAATCAAGGTGTGAAGTTTGGGGTTGAAATTCATAAGTTGGAAAAGTTTAAGGGTTTAGGCGCAAAAGAAAATATAGATTTTAAAAGCCATTTTTGAGGTTTCTTCCAATTTGATTTTTGGTTGACCAAATAGGGTGATGTAATATACCATTTTTTCCAAAAAAATAAAATATTTTTTTGGAAACAATTTTAGATTTTTTTTTATTTGGCACACGCTCTCCCGCGTGAAGTCAAACTTTTCACACATTAGTGTTGACCCTACTCCTGCACGGGTTGCCACTTCATCTTCAACATTCATAATTTTGACTTAGGCTTTCAAAACTTTGACCTATAATTAAATCCTATACATAATACCCTTTTAGTTGATTCAAAAGCCAAGCTTCTTAATTTTTCATGAGGAAACCAAAAATATAACTTTTTTGGTTTGAGGTGGACTGTAGCCTCCTATTTAGTTTATGTAAAATTCTAAAATTTTCATTTTGATATTCGTAATTTCTTAAGAAAATTCAAACTACTTCATGGATATGGTTTTGTTTCTGGGTGATTTTTGAACAAAATGGTTTTGTTTCAAGGATTAATTCATAGTATGGAAGGAGAATTTGATTTCTTAAATTTTTGATGCCATAAATGAGAATTTGCAATTTCGGGATTCTAAACTATATTGCA
This sequence comes from Sambucus nigra, assembly GCA_949130495.1. Taxonomy (NCBI): domain Eukaryota; kingdom Viridiplantae; phylum Streptophyta; class Magnoliopsida; order Dipsacales; family Adoxaceae; genus Sambucus; species Sambucus nigra. The sequence goes on along the minus strand of OX422224.1, from coordinate 250,452,684 downwards.
TTCAAATTAATTTTTTCACCTAGGTTCCAAATTTTCCCAATTTCAAACTAGTTTAAGGTAAAAAATACAGAATTCACCATTAAAGTTCAAGCTTTAATTATGATTTTTGGGTTTCGATCTATTTCAGTGATATTCTACATGAATTGTTGCATGTAAAAGCATAAATGAATCCTAAGGAAGTGTAGAAACCATATAAGATTGATAAAACCAAATTGAATGCATAAAGTATAGGAATATCAAAATTGCTCAAAATTTGAACTTGGTTTTTGTAATACTAACTAGTGTGTTTTTACGGAGGGGTTGTTGGCATTTTATAGGGGAGGTGAAGGTCAGTTTATTGGAGGGAATAAAGGTATATTTCAGGAGGGTTTTAAATTTTTTATCTTTAGGATAAGGAATGGTGCACATGTTTTCACATTGAAACCTATGGGTTGGATGCTAGGTGGCTATATAGGTTTCATCCTACTTAGCAGGGCCTACGTGTAAGGTTATTAGGTTTTAATTTTTGGTCCTTGCTAGTTTTAGTTCAAGTATATGGTCCATTTTCTATATTTCTTAAAGTTTGGGGGGCTAAAGTGAAATATTCCTAACTTGTCATGATATTTTAAAGTAGTGGTTATGATTTGGAATGTATGTAATGTTAGGTGAAGAAAAAACTTCAGGTCCATGGTTCATTTATAGGGTTTAAACAAGATGTGAAAAGTTTGAAGGCTACTTTTGTTATTATTACAACTTAGGGTCTTTTCTATAAATTATGGTTCCTCTAGTGTTTAGTTCAGCAATAACTATATTTATCAATTCCTACGTAATCTATATACTTTAAAAAATACTTAGTAGGATTTCATATATATATATATATATATATATATTTATTTATATATTGGTAGGTGAATAATTCTAGTTCAATGATGGGCTCAGACTATAACATGTATGTATCACTTAAAATTTGTGATCAAGAGGTATATTTGAGTGTGTCTAATCCTAAGAAGTATATTATATTTGTTATCGAGTCTAGTGAGAAAGTAGAGACATCTAAAAGTGAAGATATACTGAACAACAATGTTGAAGTGGATATTTCTTTGTTTGTGAAATGGTTTAACAATTCTATAAAATAACAAGATGAGATATTTGAACCTAAGCAACATAAATACACTAAATATAACTCTTAAGTTTTTAATAATAGGAAAATTCCTAACAAAGGAAAAGAAAGAGATGTAGATGAATGTTTTTATTATGGTGGAGTAGGAAATCACATGAATGTATCCAAAATACTTGATAATGCAAGAGAACGATAAAGACCTTCAAGAGAAAAACAAAATCGACAGGGTGAGCTTGATTGATTCGGAAAGTGAGTCCAATCATAGTTGTTCAAGTAATATATATGGGAGTGAAATTTCATTCATGATGAAATTAAAAGAGGGAGAGAAAGATTGTAATGAGATTATTTCATTTGATGATGTTAGGACGAAAATTAGGTCAAAGAGTTTAGTCATAGGTCTCATAATGATTCCACATCTGGTAAGAGTGTAGGTTCACACATGTCGTACTATAGGTCACTTCATGAGAGTGATGATAAAGTTAAACACATACATGATTACTTTGATAAGGTTTCCCAAGAGTATTTGAAATCAAAAATGTCAAATATAATTTTTTAAACAAAATAGAATCCTTTAAATTTTAACAAAATGAAAAATAAGAAAAAGTTAAAAATGTTCAATCGGATAATTCGTGTAGAAATCCCATCCTAGGACTCCTTAAGCACCTACTTAGGTCCCTAACACTTATTCACTCACCATAAACCCTAGGTCATACTTTGAGTACTGATCTAGAAGCCACCGAATGCTCCCAAGCCCCTTTTGACTCTGGCCAAATCACCAACCTGATCGAAGATCAATGAGACCTCGAAAGGCTCATGATACCCTTTCCAACGATCCATCTCATGCACGAATCATCCTCAAGGTTCTCATGAATCGTCATTTCACTCCGAGTACTGATTTAGAGGTCACTGATTGCTCCTGGGACCTGTTTGACTCGGATCAACTCTCCAACCCAAGCTTATCTTAATGAAAATTTAAGGGATCTAAATCCCATTTATAATAGTCCATCCCATGATAGAATCGACCTCACGGTCCGCAAGAACTATTTGTTTTACTCTAAAAGACCCCCGAGCACTGTTGGGCCCTATTTAACCTTAGTTAACTCTCCAACCTAAGCGAAGCTTAATGAAATCTTAAAGGGCCCTGAACTCCCTTGCTAAGATCCCCTGCTGTGCACGAATCTACCTCACACTTTGCACGAATGACCGGTCTTCCTCCAAAACCCCTATCCAGAGACCATCAAGCGCTCCTGAGTCTCATTTTATTTTGATCAACCACTACACCAAAACTGGCGATTGGTCACGGCCAAAATCCCCAACCAAAACATTGGGTCACGAACTTGGGCCATGACCATTTTGGGCGTGACCAATTTCGTGGGTCGCGGCCCAAGTCCGTGACCAAAAAATGGACACGGCCTAGAGGGGCCACGACAGATGGTTGCGGACATGGGCCGTGACCCATGCAGTGACGGGTCGCGGCCCTCATCCGTGAACCACAACCATGACAAATTGGTCACGGCCAAAGTTCGCGACCCACGACTGTGATAAAAAAATTAAAAAAATAATTGGTCGAGGCCCTCATCCGTGACCCACAACCGTAACAAATTAGTCGAGTCCAAAGTCCGCGACCCACAACGGTGACCAAAAAAATGAAAAAAGGTTGCGGCCGATGTCTGTGACCCACAACCGTGACAAATTGGTGACGGACATGGGCCGCGACCCACAACCATGACGGAAAAAAATGGTCGCGGACATTGTCCGGGACCATTTTTATGCGCGACGGAAGTCCATGACCATATTTAACTATAATTTTAAGAAAAATGTATTTTTTTGTCCAATCCTCAAATTGGGGGTCCTGTGAGTGCACCGTCGGTTGCTACGTGTAACTTTGGACGCGTACGCAATAAAAAAAATCACAAATTGCGAATCGAGAACGTTGTTAATAAACAAATATATATACAAACTTAAAAATATTACACGTCTCAATAATTCACAAACTAGAAAAAAATTGGGCAGAGTTTCCTCTATTTTCTTGACATTCCAAACCCTGTAAATGTAAAAATTGCTTATTATAAAGCCCGCACGGCCATAAATTCAACAATCAAATTATAAAAGCCCGCACGGCCATAAAACTAAACAATAAAAGCCCGCACGACTGTAACACATAAAAAACATAATCCTGAATGTCAACAATGTATAAACAATCTTCATGTTGTAAACCATTGCCTCATTCATTTGTTCCACGTGCAAAAATCCTACAAGTGATAGGATACAAAAAAAAAATATCAGTAACCAAGTAGTTTTACAAAAAATTTAATCAAGGTGAAAAATTGCATATATGAGTTAAAATTCTCAACATATCAATGTTTTTATGCCTAAGTCTAGAAATATGCAAATTACTATCGTATTCTCAAATCGGGAGTTCCACAGCTGCGCGGTCAGTTCCTACGAGTTACATTGGTCTCGTGGGTGGTGTTGGTGCCAACCACGGGGCCGTTCGGGGGCTGTTTTGGATTTTCACCCTCTAACGCCATGTTTTTAAGCGTAAGTCTAGAAATATGCAAAATATCATCGTATTCTCAAATCGGGAGACCCGCAGGTGCGTGGCCAGTCCCTACGAGTTACATTTGTCCCGTAGGAGGTGCTCGAGCTTCCCACGGGGTCGTTCGGGGGCTGTTTCGAGTTTCCAACCTCTAATGCCATATTTTTAAGCCTAAGTCTAGAATTAAGCAAATTATCATCGTATTCTCAAACCGGGATTCCCGCGACTGTGTGGTCAGTTCCTACGTGTTACATTGGTCCCGTGGGAGGTGTTGGTGCCTCCCACGGGACCGTTCGGGGGCTGTTTTGGGTATTCCCCACTAATGCCATGTTTTGCCTAAGTCTAAAAATATGCAAATTACCATTGTATTCTCAAACCGAGAGTCCCGCAGCTGCATGGTCAGTTCTTACGAGTTACATTAGTCCCGTGGGAGGGTTACTGCCTCCCACGGGTCCGTTCGGGGGCTGTTTCGGGTTTTCCCCACTAACGCCATGTTTTTAAGCCTAAGTCTAAAAACATGCAAATTATCATCGTATTCTCAAACTGGGAGTCCCGCGGCTGCGCGACCAGTTCCTATGAGTTACATTGGTCCCGTGTGAGGTGTTGGTGCCTCACACGGGGCTGTTTGGGGGCTGTTTTGGGTTTTCACCCTCTAACGCCATGTTTTTAAGCCTAATTTTAGAAATATACAACTTATCGTTGTATTCTTAAATCAGAAGTCCCGTGGAAGCGCGGTCAGTTCCTACGAGTAACATTGGTCCCGTGGGAGGTGTTGGTGCCACCCACGGGGCCGTTCGGGGGTTGTTTTGGGTTTTCACCCTCGAATGTCATATTTTCAAGCCTAAGTCTAGAAATATGCAATTATCATCGTATTCTCAAACCGGGAGTCCCGTGGATGCGCGGGCAGTTCCCACGAGTTACATTGGTCCCGTGGGAGGTATTGGTGCCACCCACGGGGCCGTTCAGGGATTATTTTAATCCAAAGTCTAGAAATATCCGAATTATCATCGTATTATGAAATCGGGAGACCCGTGGCTGCGTCATCAGTTCCTACGAGTTACATTGGTCCCGATGGAGGTGTTGGTGCCATCCACGGGGCCATTCGGGGGTTGTTTCGAGCTTTCCTCTCTAACGCCATTTTTATAAGCCTAAGTCTAGAAATATATAAATTACCATCGTATTCTCAAATCGGGAGGCCCGCGGCTGCGGGGTCAGTTCCTACGAGTTTCATTGGTCCCGTGGGAGGTGTTGGTGCCTCCCACGGGGCCGTTCGGGGGTTGTTTAGAATTTTCTCCCACTAACGCCAGGTGTTGCATAAGTCTAGAAATATACAAATTATCATCGCATTCTCAAACCGGGAGTCCCGTGCCTGCGCGGTCAGTTACTAAGAGTTACATTGGTCCGTGGGAGGTGTTCGTACCACTCGGGGCCGTTTGGGTTTTTTTCGAGTTTTCACCCTCTCACGCCATGTTTTTAAGCCTAAGTCTAGAAATATGAAAGTTAAAGTCGTATTCTCAAATCGGGAGTCCCGTGGCCGTGTGGTCGGTTCCTATGTGTTACATTGATCCCGTGGGAGGTGTTAGTGCCTAACACAGGGCCGTTTGGGGGTTGTTTATGGTTTTCCCCTCTAACGCTATGTTTTTAAGCCTAAGTTTAGAAATATGCAAATTATAATCATATTCTCAAACAGGGAGTCCCACGGCTACGAGGCTAGTTGCTACGAGTTACATTGGTCCCGTGTGAGGTGTGGGAGCCTCCCACGGGCCGTTCGGGGGATGTTTTGGGTTTGCACCCTCTAACGCCACTTTTTAAGCCTAAGTCTAGAAATATGAAAATTATAGTCGTATTCTCAAATCGGGAGTCCCGTTGCCGTGTGGTCGGTTCCTATGTGTTACATTAATCTCGTGGGAGGTGTTGGTGCCTAACACAGGGCCGTTTGGGGGTTGTTTATGGTTTTCCCCTCTAACACTATGTTTTTAAGCCCAAGTCTAGAAATATGCAAATTCTAATCATATTCTCAAACAGGGAGTCCCACGGCTACGAGACCAGTTCCTTCGAGTTACATTGGTCCCGTGTAAGGTGTGGGAGCCTCACACGGGCCGTTCGGGGGTTGTTTTGGGTTTGCACCCTCTAACGCCATGTTTTTAAGCCTAAGTCTAGAAATATGCAAATTACCAACGTACTCTCAAACTGGGAGACCCGCAGCTGCGGGGTCTGTTCCTACGAGTTTCATTAGTCCCGTGGGAGGTGTTGGTGCCTCCCATAGGGCCGTTCGGGGGTTTTTTCGAATTTTCCCTCACTAACGCCAAGTTTTGCATAAGTTTAAAATATGCAAATTATCATCGTATTCTCAAATCAGGAGTCCCGTGAGTGCGCGGTCAATTCCTAAGAGTTACATTGGTCCCGTGGGAGGTGTTCATGGCACCCACGGGGCCGTTCGGGGGCTGTTTCGAGTTTTTACCCTCTAACGCCATATTTTATAGCCTAAGTATGGAAATATGCAAATTATCATCGTATTCCCAAACCGACAGTCCCGCGACTGTGTGGTCAGTTCCTACGAGTTACATTGGTCCCATAGGAGGTGTTGGTGCCTCACGCGGGGCCGTTCGGGGGCTGTTTTGGGTTTTTCCCTCTAACTCCATGTTCTTGAGCCTAAGTCTAGAAATATACAAATTATCATCGTATTCTCAAACCGGGAGTCCCGCGGCTATGCGGCCAGTCCTACGAGTTACATTGGTCCCGCATGAGGTGTTGGTGCCACCCACGAGGCCGTTTGGGGGATGTTTTGGGTTTTCACCCTCTAATGCCATGTTTTTAAGCATAAGTCTAGAAAGATGGAAATTATCGTCGTCTTCTCAAATTGGGAGTCCCCTGACTGCGCGGTCAGTTCCTACGATTCACATTGGTTCTGTGGGTAGTGTTGGTGCCACCCACGGGGCCGTTCGGGGGATGTTTCGAGTTTTCATCCTCTAACGCCAAGTTTTTAAGCATAAGTCTAGAAATAGGTAAATTATCGTCGTATTCTCAAATAGAGTTTCCCGCGACTGCATGGTCAGTTCCTACGAGGGACATTGGTCCCGTAAGAGGTGTTGGTGCCTCCCACGGGGTCATTCGGGGGCTGTTTCGGGTTTTCACCCTCTAACACCATGTTTTTAAGATCAAGTCTAGAAATATGCAAATTACCGTCGTATTCTCAAATCTGGAGACCCACGAATGCGAGGTTAGTTCCTACGAGATATATTGGTCCCGTGGGAGGTGTTGGTGCCTCCCTCGGGGCCGTTTGGGGGTTGTTACGAATTTCCCCCACTAACTCCATGTTTTACAGAAGTCTAGAAATATGCAAATTACCGTTGTATTCTCAAACCGGGAGTCCGGTGGCTGTATGGTCAGTTCCCATGAGTTATATTGGTCACGTGGGAGGTATTGGTACCACCCACGGGTTCGTTCGTGGTCTGTTTTGGGTTTTCACCATGTAACGCCATGTTTTTTAGCCTAAGTCTAGAAATATCCAAATTATCGTTGTATTCTCAAACCGGGAGACTCGCAGCTGTGTGGTCAATTCCTACGAGTTACATTGGTCCCGTGGGAGGTGTTGGTGCCTCCCACGGGACCGTTCGGGGGCGGTTTCGGTTTTTCCCCACAAACGCCATGTTTTTAAGCCTAAGTCTAAAAATATGCAAATTATCATCATATTCTCAAAGCGGGAGTCCCACGGCTACGTGGCCAGTTCCTACGAGTTACATTGGTCCCGTGTGAGGTGTAGGAGCCTCACACTGGCCCGTTTCGGGGTTGTTTTGGGTTTGCACCCTCTAACACCATGTTTTTAAGCCTAAGTCTAGAAATATATAAATTACCATCGTATTCTCAAACTGGGAGACCCGCAGCTGCGGGGTCAGTTCCTACGAGTTTCATTGGTCCCCGTGGGAGGTGTTAGGGCCTCCCATGGGGTCGTTCGGGGGTTGTTTCGAATTTTCCCCCACCAACGCCATGTTTTCCATAAGTCTAGGAATATGCAAATTATCATCGTATTCTCAAACTGGGAGTCCCATGACTGCGTAGTCAGTTCCCAAGAGTTACATTGGTCCCGTGGGAGGTGTTCATGCCACCCACGGGGCCGTTCAGGGGCTGTTTTGAGTTTTCACCCTCTAACGCCATGTTTTATAGCCTAAGTGTAGAAATATTTAAATTATCATCTTATTCCCAAACCGGGAGTCCCGCGACTGTGTGGTCAGTTCCTACAAGTTACATTGGTCCCGTAGGAGGTGTTGGTGCCTCACATCAGGTCGTTCGGGGTCTGTTTAGGGTTTTTCCCTCTAACGCCATATTTTTAAGCCTAAGTCTAGAAATATGCTAATTATCATCATATTCTCAAACCGGGAGTCCCGCGGCTATGCGGCCAATTCCTACTAGTTACGTTGGTCCCGTATGAGGTGTTGGTGCCACCCACGGGGCCGTTTGGGGGATGTTTTGGGTTTTCACCCTTTAACACCATGTTTTCAAGCCTAAGTCTAGAATGATTCAAATTATCGTCGTATTCTCAAAATCGGGAGTCCCGTGACTGCGCGGTCAGTTCCTACAGATTACATTGGTCCCGTTGGTGGTGTTGTTGCCACCCATAGGGCCGTTCGGCGGATGTTTCGGGTTTTCACGCTCTAATGCCATGTTTTTAAGCGTAAGTCTAGAAATTGGCAAATTATCATCGTATTCTCAAATCGGGAGACCCGCGGCTGCATGGTCAGCTCCTACGAGTTACATTGGTCCCGTAGGAGGTGTTGGTGCCTCCCACAGGGTCATTCGGGGGGCTATTTCGGGTTTTCACCCTCAAACACCATGTTTTAAAGCGTAAGTCTAGAAATATGCAAATTATAATCGTATTCTCAAACCGGGAGTCCCGCGACTGTGTGGTCAGTTCCTACGAGTTACATTGGTCCCGTGGGAGGTGTTGGTACCTTCCACGGGGCCGTTTGGGGGTAGTTTCGGGTTTTCCCCTCAAACGCCATGTTTTTAAGCCTAATTCTAGAAATATGCAAATTATCATCGTATTCTCAAATCGAGAGTCCCACGGCTACGCGACTAGTTCCTACGAGTTACATTGGTCCCGTGTGAGGTGTGTGTGCCTCACACAGGGCCGTTCAGGGGCTATTTTTGGTTTGCACCCTCTAACACCATGTTTTTAAGCCTAAGTCTAGAAATATACAAATGACCGTCGTATTCTCAAACTGGGAGCCCCGCGGCTGCGCGGTCAGTTCCTACGAGTTACATTGGTCCCGTGGGAGGTGTTGGTGCCACCCACGGAGCCGCTCGAGGATTGTTTCGAATGTTCCCCACTAATGCCATGTTTTTCATATGTCTAGAAATATGCAAATTATCGTCGTATTCTCAAACCAAGTGTCCCATGACTGTGCGGTCAGTTCCTAAGAGTTATATTGGTCCCGTGGGAGGTGTTCGGCAAACCCACGGGGCCATTCCCGGGATATTTCAAGTTTTCACCCTCTAACGCCATGTTTTTAAGCCTAAGTCTAGAAATATGCAAATTATCATCATATTCTCAAATCGGGAGTCCCACGGTTGTGTGGTCAGTTCCTACGAGTTACATTGGTCTCGTGTGAGGTGTGGGTACCTCACACGGGGCCGTTAGGAGGTTATTTTGATTTTTCACCCTCTAACGCCATGTTTTTAAGCTTAAGTCTGGGAATATGCAAATTACCATCATATTCTCAAATCGGGAGACCTGCGACTGCGCGGTCAGTTCCTACGAGTTACATTGGTTCCGTGGGAGGTGTTGATGCCACCCACGGGTTTGTTCGGGGGCTATTTTGGGTTTTCACCCTCTAACACCACGTTTTTAAGCCTAAGTCTAGAAATATTCAAATTATCATCGTTTTCTCAAATCGGGAGACCCGCGTCTGCGTTGTCAGTTCCTACGAGTTACATTGGTCCTATGGGAGGCGTTGGTGCCTCCCATGGGGCCATTCAGGGGCTGTTTCGAGTTGTCCCCACTAACGCCATGTTTTTAAGCCTAAGTCAAGAAATATGCAAATTATCATCGTATTCTCAAACCGAAAGTCCCGCGGCTGTGCGGCCAGTTCCTACGAGTTACATTGGTCCCGTGTGAGGTGTGGGTGCCTCACACGGGGCCGTTCGGGGCCTGTTTTAGGTTTTCACCCTCTAACACTATGTTTTCAAGCCTAAGTCTAGATATATACAAATTACCATCGTATTCTCAAACCGGGAGACCCGCGACAGTGGGGTCAGTTCCTACGAGTTACATTGGTCCCGTGGGAGGTGTTAATACCTCCCACGGGACCGTTCGGGGGTTGTTTCGAATTTTCCCCCACTAACGCCATGTTTTGCATAAGTCTAAAAATATGCAAATTATCGTCGTATTCTCAAACCGGGAGTCCCGTGGCTGCGCGGTCAGTTCCTGCGAGTTTCATTAGTTTTATGGGAGGTGTTGGTGCCACCCACGGGGACGTTCGGGGGTTCTTTCGGGTTTTCACCCTCTAACGCCATGCTTTAAAGCCTAAGTCTAGAAATATACAAATTATCATCAAATTCTCAATCCTGGAATCCCGTGGCTGCGCGGTCAGTTTCTACGAGTTACATTGGTCCCGTGCGAGGTGTTGGTGCCTCACACGGGGCCGTTCGGGGGTTCTTTCGGGTTTTCCCCTCTAATGTCATGTTTTTAAGCCAAAGTCTAGAAATTTCCGAATTATCATCGTATTCTAAAATTGAGAGACCTGCTGCTGCATTGTCAGTTTGTACGAGTTACATTGGTCCCGTGGGAGGTGTTAGTGCCTCCTACGGGGCCGTTCTGGGGCTGTTTCGAGTTTTCCCCACTAACGACATATTTTTAAGCCTAAGTCTAGAAATATTCAAATTATCATCGTATTCTCAAACCGAAAGTATTGCGGCTGTGCGACCAGTTCCTACGAGTTACATTGGTCCCGTGTGAGGTTGTCGGTGCCTCACACGGGGCCGTTCGGGGGCTGTTTTGGGTTTTCACCCTTTAATGCCATGTTTTTAAGCCTAAGTCTAGATATATGAAACCATCATCGTATTCTCAAACCGGGAGACCCGCGACTGCGGGGTCAGTTCCTACGAGTTACATTGGTCCCGTGGGAGGTGTTGGTGCCTCCCACGGGGCCGTTCAGAGGTTGTTTCGAATTTTCCCCCAGTAACGCCATGTTTTGAATAAGTCCAGAAATATGCAAATTATCATCGTATTCTCAAATCGGGAGTCCCGTGGCTGCGCGATCAGTTCTTGCGACTTACATTGGTTTTGTGGGAGGTGTTGGTGCCACCCACGGGGCCGTTCGGGGGTTATTTAAGGTTTTCACCCTCTAACGCCATGTTCTTAAGCCAAAGTCTAAAAATATGCAAATTATCGTCATATTCTCAAACCGGAAATCCCTTGGCTGCGTGGTCAGTTTCTACGAGTCACATTGGTCCCGTGGGAGGTGTTGGTGCCTCACACGGGGCCGTTCGGGGGATCTTTCGTGTTTTCCCCTCTAACGCCATATTTTTTAGCCAAAGTCTAGAAATATCTGAATTATCATCATATTCTCAAATCGAGAGACCCGCTCCTGCGTCGTCAGTTGCTACGAGTTACGTTGGTTCTGTGGGAGGTGTTAGTGCCTCCTACAGGGCTGTTCGGGGGCTATTTCGGATTTTATCCACTAACGCAATGTTTTTATGCCTAAGTACAGAAATTTGCAAATTATCATCGTATTCTCAAATCAGGAGTCCCGTTGATGCGCGATCAGTTCCTACGAGTTACATTGTCCCATGGGAGGTGTTGATGCCACCCACGGGGCCGTTCGGGGGATATTTTAAGTTTTTACCCTCTAACTCCATGCTTTCAAGCCTAAGTCTAGAAATATCCAAATTATTGTCGTAATCTCAAATTGGGAGACCCGCGGCTGTGTCGTTAGTTCCTACGAGTTACATTGGTCCTGTGGGAGGTGTTGACGCCTCCCACGGGGCCGTTCGGGGGCTATTTCGAGTTTTCCCCACTAACGCCATGTTTTTAAGCCGAAGTCTAGAAATATGCAAATTACCGTTGTATTCTCAAATCGAAAGCCCCATGGCCGCGCGGCCAGTTCCTACGAGTCACATTGGCCCCATCTGAGGTGTCGATGCCTCACACAGTGCCGTTCAGGGGCTGTTTTGGGTTTTCACCCTCTAACACCATTTTTTAAGCCTAAGTCTAGAAAATATGCAAATTATCATCGTATTTCCAAACCGGGAGACCCACGACTGCGGGGTCAGTTCCTACGAGCTACATTGGTTCCGTGGGAGGTGTCGGTGCCTCCCACGGGGTCATTCAGGGGTTGTTTCGAATTTTCCCCCACTAAGGCCATGTTTTGCATAAGTCTAGAAATATAGAAATTATCATCGTATTCTCAAATCGGGAGTCCCATGACTGCGCGGTCAGTTCTTACGAGTAACATTGGTCCCATGGGCGGTGTTAGTGACACCCACGGGCCGTTCAGGGGTTGTTTCGGGTTTTCACCCTCTAACGCTATGTTTTTCAGCCTAAGTCTAGAAATATGCAAATTATCATCATATTCACAAATCGGGAATCCCGTGGCTGTGCGGTCAGTTTCTACGAGCTACATTTGTCCCGTGGGAAGTGCTGGTGCCGCCCACGGGGACGTTCGGGGGTTGTTTTGGGATTTCACCTTCTAACACCATGTTTTTCAGCCTAAGTCTAGAAATATCCAAATTATCATCATATTCTCAAACCGGGAGACCCGCAACTGCGTCGTCAGTTCTTACGAGTTACATTAGTCCGGTGGGAGGTGTTGGTGCCTCCCATGGGGCCATTCGGGGGCTTTTTCAGGTTTTCCCCACTAACTCCATGTTTTTAAGCCTAAGTCTAAAAATATACAAATTATCATCGTATTATCAAACCGAAAGTCCCGCGGCTGCACGACCAGTTCCTACGAGTTACATCAGTCCCGTACGAGGTGTGGGTGCCTCACACGGGGCCGTTTGGGGCTGTTTTGTATTTTCACCCTCTAACGCCATGGTTTTATGCTTAAGTCCAGAAATATGCAAATTACCAACGTATTCTGAAACCGAGAAACCCACGACTGCTAGGTCAGTTCCTACGAGTTACATTGGTCCCGTGGGAGGTGTTGGTGCCTACCACGGGGCCGTTCGGGGGTTGTTTCGAATTTTCCCCCACTAACGCCATGTTTGGCATAAGTCTAGAAATATGCAAATTATCTTCGTATTCTAAAACCGGGAGTCCCATGGCTACGCGGTCAGTTCCTACGAGTAATATTGGTCCCATGGGAGGTGTTGGTGACATGCACGGGCCGTTCGGGGGTTGTTTCGAGTTTTCACCCTCTAACGCTATGTTTTTAAGCTTAAGTCCAGAAATATGCAAATTATCGTCATATTCTCAAATCGAGAATCCCGTGACTGTGCGATCAGTTTCTACGAGTTACATTGGTCCCGTGGGAGGTGTTGGTGCCTCACACGGGCCGTTCGGGGGCTGTTTCGGGTTTTTCCCTCTAACACCATATTTTTAAGCATAAGTCTAGAAATATGCCAATTATCATCGTATTCTCAAATCGGGAGTCCCACGGCTTCGCGGCCAGTTCCTACGAGTGACATTGGTCCCCTGTGAGGTGTTGGTGCCACCCACGGGGCCGTTTGGGAGTTGTTTTTGATTTTCATCCTCTAATGCCATGTTTTTAAGTCTAAGTCTAAAAATATGTAAATTATCATTGTATTCTCAAATCGGGAGTCCCGAGGCTGCGCGGTCAGTTCCTAAGAGTTACATTGGTCCCGTGGGAGGTGTTGCTGCCACGCACGGGGCCGTTTGGGGATTGTTTTGGGTTTTCTGCCTCTAACGCTGCATTTTTAAGCCTAAGTCTAGAATAATGCAAATTATCGTCGTATTCTCAAACTGAGAGGCCCGCGGATGCGTGGTCAGTTCCTACGAATTATATTGGTCCCGTGGGGAGAGTTGGTGCCACCCACGAGATCGTTTAGGGGCTGTTTCGGGTTTTCCCCACTAACACCATGTTTTTATCATCATATTCTCAATCCAGGAGTCCCGCGGCTGCGCGGCTAGTTCCTACGAGTGACATTGGTCCCGTGTGAGGCGTTGGTGCCACCCACGGGGCCGTTTGGGGGACCTTTTGGATTTTCACCCTCTAATGCCATGTTTTTAAGCCTAAGCATAGAAATATATAAATTATCATTGTATTCTCAAATCGGGAGTCCCGCGGCTGCGTGGTCAGTTCCTATGAGTTACATTGGTCCAGTGGGAGGTGTTGGTGCCACCCACGGGGCCGTTTGGGGGCTATTTTTTATTTTCACCCTCTAACGCCATGTTTTTTAGCCTAAGTCTAGAAATATATAAATTATCATTGTATTCTCAAATCGGGAGTCCCGGGGCTGCGCGACCAGTTCCTACGAGTTACATTGATCCCGTGTGAGGTGTCGGTGCCTCACTCGGGGCCGTTTGGGGGCTGTTTTGGGTTTGCACCCTCTAACGCAACGTTTTTAAGCCTAAGTCAAGAAATATGCAAATTATCATGGTATTCTCAAATCGAGAGTCCCGTGGAAGCGCGGTCAGTTCCTACGAATTACATTGGTCCCGTGGGAGGAGTTGGTGCCACCCACGAGGTCATTTGGGGGCTATTTTGGGTTTTCCCCACTAACGCCATGTTTTTAAGCCTAAGTATAGAAATATGTAAATTATTGTTGTATTCTCAAATCAGGAGTCTCGGGGCTGCGCAGTCAGTTCCTACGTGTTATATTGGTCCGGTGGGAGGTGTTGGTGCCACCCACGGGGCCGTTCGGGGGTTGTTTTGGGTTTTCACCCTCTAACGCCACGTTTTTAAGCCTAAGTCTAGAAATATGCAAATTATCGTCGTATTCTCAAATCGAGAGTCCCGTGGATGCGCGGTCAGTCCCTACGAATTACATTGGTCCCGTGGGAGGAGTTGGTGCCACCCACGAGGTCGTTTGGGGGCTATTTTGGGTTTTCCCCACTAACGCCATGTTTTTAAGCCTAAGTATAGAAATATGTAAATTATTGTTGTATTCTCAAATCGGGAGTCTCGGGGCTGCGCAGTCAGTTCCTACGTGTTACATTGGTCCGGTGGGAGGTGTTGGTGCCACCCACTGGGCCGTTCGGGGGTTATTTTGGGTTTTCACCCTCTAACGCCACGTTTTTAAGCCTAAGTCTAGAAATGTGCAAATTATTGTCGTATTCTCAAATGGAGAGGCCCGTGGATGCGGGGTCAGTTCCTACGAATTAGATTGGTCCCGTGGGAGGAGTTGGTGCCACCCACAAGGTCGTTTGGGGGCTGTTTCGTGTTTTCCCCACTAACGCTATGTTTTTAAGCCTAAGTCTAGAAATATGAAAATTATCATCGTATTCTCAAACCTGAAGTCCCGTGGCTGCGCGACTAGTTCCCACGAGTTACACTGATCCCGTGTGAGGTGCCGGTGCCTCACACGGGGCCGTTCGGGAGTTCTTTGGGGTCTGCACCCTCTAATGCCATGTTTTTAAGCCTAAGTCTAGAAATATACAAATTACCATCGTATTCTCAAACTGGGATACCCGCGACTGCGGGGTCAGTTTCTACGAGTTACATTGATCCCGTGGGAGGTGTTGGTGCCTCTCACACGTCCGTTTGGGGGTTGTTTCGAATTTTCCCCCACTGATGCCATGTTTTGCATAAGTCCATAAATATGCAAATTATCATCGTATTCTCAAACTGGGAGTCCCGTGGCTGTGCGGTTATACCCTACGAGTTAGATTGGTCCCGTGGGTGGTGTTAGTGCCACCACGGGGTCGTTTAGGGGAAAATTCAGGTTTTCACCCTCGAACGCCATATTTTTAAGCCTAAGTCTAGAAATACGCAAATTATCATCGTATTCTTAAACCGGGAGTCCCGTGGATGC
The DNA here is from genome assembly GCA_949130495.1 of Sambucus nigra. NCBI lineage: Eukaryota > Viridiplantae > Streptophyta > Magnoliopsida > Dipsacales > Adoxaceae > Sambucus > Sambucus nigra. The sequence continues at coordinate 250,437,112 of OX422224.1, read as the reverse complement.
GCTGTCAGTTCCAACGTGTTACATTGGTCCCGTGGGAGGTGTTGGTGCCTCCCACGGGGCCGTTCGTGGGCTGTTTCGAGTTTTCCCCACTAACGCCATATTTTTAGGCCTAGGTCTAGAAAGATGCAAATTATCATCATATTCTCAAACCGAAAGTCCCACGACTGCGCGGCCAGTTCCTACGAGTTACACTGGCCCCGTGTGAGGTGTCTGTGCCTCACACAGGGTTGTTCAGGGGCTGTTTTGGTTTTTGCCCTCAAACGTCATGTTTTTAAGCCTATGTCTAGAAATATGCTAATTACCATCGTACTCTCAAATCGGGAGACCCGCGACTGTGGGGTCAGTTCCTACGAGTTACATTGGTCCCGTGGGAGGTGTTGGTGCCACCCACTGGGCCGTTCGGGGGCAATTTTGGGTTTTCACCCTCTAACGCGATATTTTTAAGCATAAGTCTAGAAATACACAAAGTATCGTCATATTCTCAAACTGGAAGTCCCGTGGATGCGCGGTCAGTTCCTATGAATAACATTGATCCCGTGGGAGGTGTTAGTGCCCCCATGGGGCTGTTCGGGGATTGTTTTGGGTTTTCACCCTCTAACGCCATGCTTTTAAGCCTAAGTCTAAAAATATCCAAATTATTGTCGTATTCTCAAACTGGGAGTCCCGCAGCTGCGTCGTCAGTTCCTACAAGTTACATTGGTCCCATGGGAGGTGTTGGTGCCACCCACGAGGTCGTTTGGGGCCTGTTTTGGGCTTTCATCCTCTAACGCCATGTTTTTAAGTCTATATCTTGAATTATGCAAATTATTATCATATTCTCAAATCGGGAGTCCGGTGGCTCCACGGTCTGTTCCTATGAGTCACATTGGTCCCATGGGAGGTGTTGGTGCACCCATGGGGCAGTTCGAGGGTTGTTTTGGGTTTTCACCCTCTAACACCACATTTTTGAGCCTAAGTCTAGAGATATGCAAATTATCATCGTATTCTCAAATCGAGAGGCCCGTGGATGCACGATCAGTTCCTACGAGTTACATTAGTCCCGTGGGAGGAGTTGGTGCCACCCACGGAGCCGTTCGGGGGTTGTTTCGGGTTTTTCCCACTAACGTCCTATCTTTAAGCGTAAGTATAGAAATATGTAAATTATCATCGTATTCTCAAATCGGGAGTCCCGTGGCTGCGCGACTAGTTCCTACGAGTGACATTGGTCCCGTGTGAGGTGTTAGTGCCACCCACGGGGCCGTTTGGGGGATGTTTTGGATTTTCACCCCCTAACGCCATGTTTTTAAGCCTAAGTCTAGAAATGTGTAAATTATCATTGTATTCTCAAATCGGGAGTCCCGGGGCTACGTGATCAGTTCCTACGAGTTACATTGGTTCCGTGGGTGGTGTTGGTGCCACCCACGGGGCCGTTCGGGGGTTGTTTTGGGTTTTCACCCTCTAACGTCATGTTTTTAAGCCTAAGTCTAGAAATATGTAAATTATCATCGTATTCTCAAATCGAGAGGCCCGTGGATGCGCGGTCAATTTCTACGAATTTCATTGATCCCGTGGGAGGAGTTGGTGCCACCCACGAGGCTGTTTGGGGGATGTTTCGGGTTTTTCCCACTAACGCCATGTTTTTAAGCCTAAGTCTTAAAATATGCAAATAATCGTCGTATTCTCAAACCGAAAGTCCCGCGACTGCGCGGGCAGTTCCTACGAGTTACATTGGTCCCGTGTGAGGTGTCGGTGCCTCACACGGGGCCGTTCGGGGGCTCTTTTGGGTTTGCACCCTCTAACGCCATGTTTTTAAGCCGAAGTCTAGAAATATTAAAATTATCGTCGTATTCTCAAACTCAGAGACCCACGACTGTGGGGTCAGTTTCTACGAGTTACATTGGTCTCATGGGACGTGTTGGTGCCTCCCACGCGGCCGTTCGGGTGTCGTTTCGAATTTTCCCCCACTAACGCCATGTTTTGCATAAGTCCAGAAATATACAAATTATCGTCGTATTCTCAAATCGGGAGTCCCTTGGCTGCGTGGTCATATCCTACTAGTTACATTGGTCCTGTGGGAGGTGTTGGTTCCACCACGGGGCCGTTTGGGGGCAATTTCAGGTTTTCACCCTCGAACGCAGTATTTTTAATCCCAAGTCTAGAAATACACAAATTATCGTCGTATTCTCAAACCAAGAGTTCCGTGGATGTGCGGTCTGTTGCAACGAATTACATTGGTCCCGTGGGAGGTGTTGGTGCCCCCACAAGGCCGTTCGGGGGGCTATTTTGGGTTTTTACCCTCTAACGCGATGCTTTTAAGCTTAAGTCTAAAAATATTCAAATTATCATCGTATTCTCAAATCGGGAGACCCACATCTGCATCATCAGTTCGTACGAGTTAATTAGTCCCGTGGGAGCTGTTGGTGCCTCCCACGGGGCCGTTCGTTGGCTGTTTCGAGTTTTCTCCACTAACGCCATATGCATATTATAATCGTGTTCTCACATATGCATATTATAATTGTATTCTCAAATCGGAAGTCCCACGACTGCGCGACCAGTTCCTATGAGTTACACTGGTCCCGTGTGAGGTGTCGGTGCCTCACACGGGGTCGTTCAGGGGCTGTTTTGGTTTTTTCCCTCTAACGCCATGTTTTGAACCCTTAGTCTAGAAATATTCAAATTACCATCGTATTCTCAAATCGGGAGACCCGGGACTGCGGGGTCAATTCTTACGAGTTACTTTGGTCCCGTGGGAGGTGTTGGTGCCTCCCTCGGTACCGTTCGGGGCTTGTTTTGAATTTTCCCCCACTAACGCCATATTTTGCATAAGTCTTGAAATATGCAAATTATCATCGTATTATCAAACAGTGAGTCCCGTGGCTACGCGGTCAGTTGCTACGAGTAACATTGGTCCCGTGGGAGGTTTTGGTGCCACGCATGGGCCGTTCGGGGGTTGTTTCAAGTTTTCACTCTCTAACGCTATGTTTTTAAGCCTAAGTCTAGAAATATGCAAATTATCGTCATATTCTCAAACTGGGAATCCCGTGGCTGTGCGGTCAGTTTCTACGTGTTACATTTGACCCGTTGGAGGTGTTGGTGCCTCACACGGGGCCGTTCGGGGGCTGTTTCGAGTTTTCCCCTCTAATGCCATATTTTTAAGCCTAAGTCTGGAAATATGCAAATTATCGTCGTATTCTCAAAATGGGTGTCCCGCGGCTACGCGGCCAGTTCCTACGAGTGACATTGGTCCCATGTGAGGTGTTGTGGGTGCCACCCACGGGGCCGTTTGGGGGCTGTTTTGGATTTTCATGCTCTAACGCCATGTTTTTAAGCCTAATTCTAGAAATATATAAATTATCGTTGTATTCTCAAATCGGGAGTCCCGGGGCTGCACGGCCAGTTCCTACGAGTTACATTGGTCCCGTGTGAGGTGTCGGTGCCTCACATGGGGCCATTTGGGGGCTGTTTTAGGTTTGCACCCTCTAATGCCATGTTTTTAAGACTAAGTCTATAAATATGCAAATTATCGTCGTATTCTCTAACTGGGAGATCCGCGACTGCGGGGTCGGTTTCTACGACTTACATTGGTCCCGTGGGAGGTGTTGGTAGCTCCCACTAGGCTGTTAGGGGGTTGTTTTAAAATTTTCCCCCACTAACGCCATGGTTTGCATAAGTCCAAAAATATGCAAATTATTGTCATATTCTCAAATCGGGTGTCCCGTGGCTGCGTGATCATATCCTACGAGTTACATTGGTCCCCTAGGAGGCGTTTGTGCCACCCACGGGGCCGTTCGGGGGCTGTTTTGGGTTTTCACCCTCTAACGCCATGCTTTTAAGCCTAAGTCCAGAAATATCCAAATTATCGTCGTATTCTCAAATTGGGAGACCTGCGACTGCGTCATCAGTTCCTACGAGTTACATTGGTCCCGTGGGAGGTGTTGGTTCCTCCCACGGGGCCGTTCGGGGGCGGTTTAGGGTTTTCCCCACAAACGCCATGTTTTTAAGCCTAAGTCTAGAAATATAAAAGTTATCATCATATTCTCAAACCGAAAGTTTTACGGCTGCGCGGCCAGTTCCTACGAGTTACATTGGTCCCGTGTGAGGTGTCGGTGCCTCACACGGGGTCGTTCAGGGGCTAGTTTTGGTTTTCACCCTCTAACACCATGTTTTTAAGCCCAAGTCTAAAAATATGCAAATTATTGTCATATTCTCAAATCGGGAGACCCGCGACTGCGGGTTCAGTTTCGACGAGTTACATTGGTCACGCGGGAGGTGTTGGTGCCTCCCTCGGGGCCGTTTGGGGCTTGTTTCGAATTTCCCCCACTAACGCCATGTTTTGCATAAGTCTAAAAATATGAAAATTATTGTCGTATTCTCAAATCGGGAGTCCCATGGTTGCGCGATCAGTTCCTAAGAGTTACATTGGTCCCGTGGGAGGAGTTGGTGCCTCCCACGGGGCCATTTGGGGGTTGTTTCGGGTATTCACCCTCTAACTCCATGTTTTTAAGCATAAGTCTAAAAATATACAAATTATCATCATATTCTCAAACCGGGAGTCCCGTGGCTGTGCGGTCAGTTCCTACGAGTTACATTGGTCCCGTGGGAGGTCTTGGTGCCTCACACGGGGCCGTTCGGGGGCTGTTTCGGATTTTCATCTCTAACACCATATTTTTAAGCCTAAGTATAGAAATATTCAAATTACCACCGTATTCTAAAATCGGGAGTCCCTCGACTGCGTATTCAGTTCCTATGAGTGACATTGGTCCCATGTGACGTGTTGGTACCACCCACTGGGCCGTTTGGGTCATGTTTTGGGTTTTCACCCTCTAATGCCATGTTTTTATGTCTATGTCTTGAAATATGCAAATTATCATCGTATTCTCAAATCGGGAATCCGGTGGCTCTACGGTCAGTTCCTACGAGTTACATTGGTCCCGTGGCAGGTTTTAGTGCTCCCACGGGGCCGTTCGAGGGTTGTTTGGGGTTTTTACCCTATAATGCCACATTTTTAAGCCTAAGTCCAGCAATATGCAAATTATCGTCGTATTCTCAAACCAAAAGGCCCGTGGATGCGCGATCAGTTCCTACGAGTTACATTGGTCCCGTGGGAGGAGTTGGTGCCACCCATGGGGACGTTCGGGGGCTGTTTCAAGTTTTCCCCACTAACGCCATGTTTTTAAGCCTAAGTCTAGAAATAGATAAATTATCATCGTATTCTCAAACCGGGAGTCCCGCGACTACACGACTACTTCTTACGAGTGACATTGGTCCCGTGTGAGGTGTTAGTTCCACCCACGGGGCCGTTTGGGGGATGTTATGGATTTTCACCCTCTAACGTCATGTTTTTAAGCCTAAGTCTAGAAATATGTAAATTATTGTTGTATTCTTAAATCGGGAGTCCCGTGGATGCGCGGTCAGTTCCTACGAGTTACATTGGTCCCGTGGGAGGTGTTGGTGCGACCCATTGGGCCGTTCGGGGGTTGTTTTGTGTTTTCACCCTCTAACGTCACGTTTTTAAGCCTAAGCCTAGAAATATGCAAATTATCGTCGTATTCTCAAATCAAGAGGGCCGTGGATGCGCGGTCTGTTCCTACGAATTACATTGGTCTCGTGGGAGGAGTTGGTGCCACCCACGGGGCCGTTCGGGGGCTCTTTTGGGTTTGCACCCTCTAACGCCATGTTTTTAAGCCTAAGTCTAAAAATATGTAAATTACCGTCGTATTCTCAAACTGGGAGACCCACGACTGCTGGTCACCTTCTACGAGTTACATTGGTCCTGTGGGTGGTGCTGGTGCCTCCCACGCGGCCGTTCGGGAGTTGTTTAGAATTTTCCCACACTAACGCCATGTTTTGCATAAGTCCAGAAATATGCAAATTATCATCGTATTCTCAAACCAGGAGTCCCGTGGTTGTGCGGTCATATCCTACGAGTTACATTGGTCCCGTGTGAGGTGTTGGTGTCACCACGGGGCGGTTTGTGGGAAATTTCATTTTTTCTCCCTCAAACGCCATATTTTCAAGCCTAGGTCTAGAAATACACAAATTATCATCATACTCTCAAACCGAGAGTCCCGTGGATGCGCGGTCCGTTGCAACGAATTATATTGGTCTCGTGGGGAGTGTTGGTGCCCCCACGAGGCCGTTCGGGGGCTATTTTGGGTTTTCACACTCTAACTCGATGCTTTTAAGCTTAAGTCTAGAAATAACCAAATTATCATCGCATTCTCAAATTGGGAGACCCGCGGCTGTGTCATCAGTTCTTACGAGTTAATTGGTCCCCTGGCAGGTGTTAGTCCCTCCCACGGGGCCGTTCATGGGCTGTTTCGAGGTTTCCCCACTAATGCCATGTTTTTAAGCCTAAGTCTAGATATATGCAAGTTATCATCGTATTCTCAAACCGGAAGTCCCACGGCTGTGCGACTAGGTCCTATGAGCTACACTGGTCCCGTGTGAGGTGTCGATGCCTCACACCGGGTCGTTCAAGGGCCATTTTGGTTTCTGCCCTCTAACGCCATGTTTTTAAGCCTAAGTCTAAAAATATGCAAATTATCATCGTACTTTCAAATCGGGAGACCCACGACTGTGAGGTCAATTCCTACGAGTTACATTTGTCCCGTGGGAGGTGTTGGTGCCTCCCTAGGGGCCGTTCAGGGGTTGTTTCGAATTTTCCCCCACTAACGCCATGTTTTGCATAAGTCTTAAAATATGCAAATTATCGTCGTATTCTCAAACCAGGAGTACCACGGCTACGCGGTCAGTTGCTACGGGTAACATTGGTCCCGTGGGAGGTCTTGGTGCCACGCATGGCCCGTTCGGGGGTTGTTTCGGGTTTTCACCCTCTAACGCTATGTTTTTAAGCCTAAGTCTAGAAATATGCAAATTATCGTCATATTCTGAAACCGGGAATCCCGTGGTGGTGAGGTCAGTTTCTACGAGTTACATTGGTCCCGTGGGAGGTGTTGGTGCCTCACACGGGGCCGTTCGGGGGCTGTTTCGGATTTTCCCCTCAAACGCCATATTTTTAAGCCTAAAACTAGAAATATGCAATTTATCGTCGTATTCTCAAACCGGGAGTCCCGTGGCTACACGACGAGTTCCTACGAGTGACATTGGTCCCGTGTGAGGTGTTGGTGCCACCCACGGGGCCGGGTTGGGCTGTTTTGGATTTTCACCCTCTAACGCCATATTTTTTAGCCTAAGTCTAGAAATATATAAATTATCATTGTATTTTCAAATCGGGAGTCCCGGGGCTGCGTGACCAGTTCCTACGAGTTACATTGATCTCGTGTGAGGTGTCGGTGCCTCACTCGGGGCCGTTTGGGGGCGGTTTTGGGTTTGCACCCTCTAACGCAACGATTTTAAGCCTAAGTCTAGAAATATGCAAATTATCATGTTATTCTCAAATCGAGAGTCCCGTGGATGCGCGATGAGTTCCTACGAATTACATTGGTCCCGTGGGAGGAGTTGGTGCCACCCACGAGGCCGTTTGGGGGCTATTTTGGGTTTTCCCCACTAACGCCATGTTTTTAAGCCTAAGTCTAGAAATATACAAATTATCATCGTATTCTCAAATCGAAAGTCCCGCGGATGCGCGACCAGTTCCTACGAGTTACATTGGTCCCGTGGGAGGTGTTGGTGGCTCCCACGGGGCCGTTCGTGGGTTGTAATGCCATGTTCTTTTATAAGTGCGAAAATATGTAAATTATCGTTGTATTCTCAAATCGGGAGTCCCGTGGCTGCGCGGTCATATCCTACGAGTTACATTGGTCCCTTGGGAGGTGTTGGTGCCACCCACGGGGCCGTTTGGGACAATTTTGTGTTTTCACCCCCTAACGCCATATTTTTAAGCGTAAGTCTAGAAATATGCAAATTATCGTTGTTTTCTCAAACCGAGAGTCCCATGGATGCGCGGTCAGTTCCAATGAATTACATTGGTCCCGTGGGAGGTGTTGGTGCCCCCCACGGGGCCGTTCGGGGGCTATTTTGGATTTTCACCCTCCAACGCCATGCTTTTAAGCCTAAGTCTAAAAATATCCAAATTATCGTCGTATTCTCAAATCGGGAGACCCGCGAATGCATCATCAACTCCAATGAGTTACATTGGTCCCGTGGGAGGTGTTGGTGCCTCCCACGGTGCCGTTCGTGGGCTGTTTTGAGTTTTCCCCACTAACGCTATGTTTTTAAGCCTAAGTATAGAAATATACAAATTATCATAATATTCTCAAATCGGAAGTCCCACGGCTGCGCGACCAGTTCCTACGACTTACATTGGTCTCGTGTGAGGTGTCGGTGCCTCACACGGGGTCGTTCAGGGGTTGTTTTGATTTTCACCCTATAATGCCATGTTTTTAAGCCTTAGTCTAGAAATATGCAAATTACAATCGTATTCTCAAACCGGGAGACCCGCGACTGCGGGGTCAGTTCCTACGAGTTACATTAGTCCCGTGGGAGGTGTTGGTGCCTCCCTCGGGGCCGTTTGGGTGTTGTTTCAAATTTCCCCCACTAACGACATGTTTTGCATAAGTCTAGAAATATGCAAATTATCGTCGTATTCTCAAATCGGGAGTCCCATGGCTGTACGATCCGTACCTACGAGTTACATTGGTCCCATGGGAGGTGTTGGTGCCACCCACGGGGGCCGTTCGGGGGTTGTTTCGAGTATTCACTATCAAACTCCATATTTTAAGCCTAAGTCTAAAAATATGCAAATTATAATCATATTCTCAAACCCAGAGTCCCGTGGCTATGCGCTCAGTTCCTACGAGTTGCATTGGTCCCATGGACACGGGGTCGTTCGGGGGTTGTTTCGAGTTTTCCCCTCTAAAGCCATGTTTTTAAGCTTAAGTCTAGAAATATTCAAATTATCATCGTATTTTCAAATTGGGAGTTCCGTGGCTGCGTATTCAGTTCCTATGAGTGACATTGGTCCCGTGTGTGGTGTTGGTGCCACCCACGGGGCCGTTTGGGGGCTGTTTTGGGTTTTCATCATCTAACGCCATGTTTTTAAGTCTATGTCTTGAAATATGCGAATTATCGTCGTATTCTCAAATCGGGAGTTCGGTGGCTCCACGGTCTATTCCTATGAGTTACATTGGTCCCGTGGGAGGTGTTGGTGCCACCCATGGGGCCGTTCGGGGGTCATTTTAGGTTTTCACCCTCTAACGCCATATTTTTAAGCATAAGTCTAGAAATATGCAAATTATCGTCGTATTCTCAAATCGGGAGTCCCGTGGATGCGCGGTCAGTTCCTACGAATTACGTTAGTCCCGTGGGAGGTGTTGGTGCCCCCCACGGGGCCGTTCGGGGGATGTTTTGGATTTTCACCCTCTAACGCCATGCTTTTAAGCCTAAGTCTAGAAATATACAAATTATCATTGTATTCTCAAATCGGGAGACCCGCGGCTGCGTCATCAGTTCCTACGAGTTACATTGATCCCGTGGGAGGCGTTGGTGCCTCCCACGGGACCGTTCAAGGGATGTTTCGAGTTTTCCCAACTAACGCCATGTGTTCAAGCCTAAGTCTTGAAATATATAAATTATCATCATATTCTCAAACCGAAAGTCCCACGGCTGCGCGGCCAGTTCCTACGAGTTACATTTGTCCTGTGTGAGGTGTCGCTGCCTCACACGGGGTCGTTCAATGGTTGTTTTTGGTTTTCACCCTCTAACGGCATGTTTTTATGCCTAAGTCTAGAAATATGCAAATTATCCTCGTATTCTCAAATCGGGAGACCCGCGACTGCAGGGTCAGTTCCTACGAGTTACATTGGTCACTTGGGAGGTGTTGGTGCCTCCCTCGGGGTCGTTTGGGGGTTGTTTCGAATTTCTCCCACTAACTCCATGTTTTGCATAAGTCTAGAAATATGCAAACTATCGTCGTATTCTCAAATCAGGAGTCCCATGGCTGCGCGGTCAGTTCCTACGAGTTACATTGGTCCCGTGTGAGGTATTGGTGCCACCCACGGGGCCGTTTGGGGGCTGTTTTGGATTTTCACCCTCTAACGCCATGTTTTTAAGCCTAAGTCTAGAAATATATAAATTATCGTTGTATTCTCAAATCGGGAGTCCCGGGGCTGAACGACCAGTTCCTACGAGTTACATTGGTCCCGTGTGAGGTGTCGGTGCCTCACACAACACCGTTTGGGGGCTGTTTTCGATTTTTCACCCTCTGACGCCACGTTTTTAAACCTAAGTCTAGAAATATACAAATTATCATCGTATTCTCAAATCGAGAGGCCCATGGATGCGCGGTCAGTTCCTACGAATTACATTGGTCCCGTGGGAGGAGTTGGTGCCACCCACGAGGACGTTTGGGGGTTGTTTCGAGTTTTCCCCACTAGCGCCATGTTCTTAAGCCTAAGTTTAGAAATATGCAAAATTATCGTCGTATTCTCAAAGTGGAAGTCCCGCGGCTGTGCAGCCAGTTCCTACGAGTTACATTGGTCTCGTGTGAGGTGTCTGTGCCTCACACGGGGCCGTTCGGGGGATCTTTTGGGTTTGAACCCTCTAATGCCATGTTTAATCCTAAGTCTAGAAATATGAAAATTATAATCGTATTCTCTAATCGGGAGACCCGCGATTGCGGGGTCAGTTTCTACGAGTTACATTGGTCCCGTGGGAGGTGTTGGTGGATCCCACGGGGTCGTTCGGGGGTTGTTTCAAATTTCCCCCCGCTACTGCCATGTTTTGCATAAGTCCAGAATTATGCAAAATATTGTTGTATTCTCAAATCGGGAGTCTCGTGGATGCGCGGTCATATCCTATGAGTTACATTGGTCCCGTGGGAGGTTTTGGTGCCACCCACGGGGCCGTTTGGGGGCAATTTTGGGTATTCACCCTCTAACGCCATATTTTTAAGCATAAGTCTTGAAATATGCAAATTAGTCGTTTTCTCAACTCGAGAGTCTCGTGGATGCGCGATTAGTTCCTATGAATCACATTGGTGCTGTGGGAGGTGTTGGTGCCCTCCACGGGGCGTTCGGAGGCTGTTTTGGGTTTTCACTCTCTAACGCCATTCTTTTAAGCCTAAGTCTAAAAATATGTAAATTACCGTCGTATTATCAAACTGGGAGACCCACGACTGCGGGGTCAGATTCTACGAGTTACATTGGTCCCGTGAAAGGTGTTGGTGCCTCCCACGGTGCCGTTCGTGGGTTGTTTTGAGTTTTCCCCACTAACGCCATGTTTTTAAGCCTATGTCTAGAAATATACAAATTATTATCATATTCTCAAACCGGAAGTCCCACGGCTGCGCGGCCAGTTCCTACGAGTTACATTGGTCCCGTTTGAGGTGTAAGTGCCTCATACGGGGTCGTTTAGGGGCTGTTTTTGGTTTTCACGATATACGCCATGTTTTTAAGTCTAAGTCTAGAAATATGCAAATTACCACCCGCGACTGCGGAGTCAGTTCCTACGAGTTACATTGGTCCCGTGGGAGGTGTTGGTGCCTCCCTCGGGACCGTTTGGGGGTTGTTTCGAATTTCCCCCACTAACGCCATGTTTTGCATAAGTCTAGAAATATGCAAACTATCGGCGTATTCTCAAATCGGGAGTCCCGTGGCTGCGCGGTCAGTACCTACGAGTTACATTGGTCCTATAGGAGGTGTTGGTGCCACCCACGGGGCCGTTCAGGGGTTGTTTCGGTTATTCACCCTCTAACTTCATATTTTTAAGCCTAAGTCTAAAAATATGCAAATTATCATCATATTCTCAAACCGAGAGTCCCGTGGCTATGTGGTCAGTTCCTAGGAGTTACATTGGTCCCGTGGACACGGGGCCGTTCGGGGGCTATTTCGGGTTTTCCCCTCTAACGCCATGTTTTTAAGCCTAAATCTAGAAATATTCAAATTATCATCGTATTCTCAAATTGGGAGTCCCGCGGCTGCGTATTCAGTTCCTATGAGTGACATTGGTCCCGTGTGAGGTGTTGGTGCCACACACGGGGACGTTTGGGGGCTGTTCTTCGTTTTCACCCGCTAACGCCATGTTTTTAAGTCTGTCTTTTTAAATATGCAAATTATTGTCGTATTCTCAAATCGGGAGTCCGGTGGCTCCACGGTCTGTTCCTACGAGTTACATTGGTCCCGCGGGAGGTGTTGGTGCCAGCCACGGGGCCGTTCGGGGGCCATTTTTGGTTTTCACCCTCTAATGCCATATTTTTAAGCATAAGTCTAGAAATATGCAAATTATCATCGTATTCTCAAATCAGGAGTCCCGTGGATACGCGATTAGTTCCTACGAATTACATTGGTCCCGTGGGAGGTGTTGGTACCCCCCACAGGGCCGTTCGGCGGCTGTTTTGGGTTTTCACCCTCTAACGCCATGCTTTTAAGCCTAAGTCTAAAAATATGTAAATTACCATCGTATTCTCAAACTGGGAGACCCACGACTGCGGGGTCAGTTTCTACGAGTTACATTGGTCCCGTGGGAGGTGTTGGTGCCTCCCACGTGGCCGTTCGGCGGTTCTTTCGAATTTTCCCCCACTAATGCCATGTTTTACATAAGTCCAGAAATGTGCAAATTATCATCGTATTCTCAAACCAGGAGTCCTGTGGCTGTGCGGTCATATCCTACGAGTTACATTGGTCCCGTGTGAGGTGTTGGTGTCACTACGGGGCTGTTTGTGGGCAATTTCGGGTTTTCACCCTCGAACGCCATATTTTTAAGCCTAGGTCTAGAAATATGAAAATTATCGTCGTATTCTCAAATCGAGAGTCCCGTGGATGCGCGGTCAGTTGCAACGAATTACATTTGTCTCGTGGGAAGTGTTGGTGCCCCCCACGAGGCCGTTCGGGGGCTATTTTGGGTTTTCACCCTCTAACGCGATGCTTTTAAGCTTAAGTCCAGAAATATCCAAATTATCCTCGTATTCTCAAATTGGGAGACCCGCGGCTGTGTCATCAGTTCCTACGAGTTAATTGGTCCCCTGGCTGGTGTTGGTCCCTCCCATGGGCCGTTCATGGGCTGTTTTGAGGTTTCCCCACTAATGCCATGTTTTTAAGCCTAAGTCTAGAAATATGCAAGTTATCATTGTATTCTCAAATCGAAAGTTCCACGGCTGCGGGACCAGTTCCTATGATTTACACTGGTGTCGTGTGAGGTGTCGGTGCCTCACACCGGATCGTTCAAGGGCTGTTTTGGTTTTTGGCCTCTAACGCCATGTTTTTAAGCCCAAGTCTAGAAATATGCAAATTATCGTCGTACTTTCAAATCGGGAGACCCGCGACTACAGGGTCAATTCCTACGAGTTACATTGGTCCCATGGGAGGTGTTGGTGCCTCCCCAGGGGCCGTTCAAGGGTTGTTTCGAATTTTCCCCCACTAACGCCATGTTTTGCATAAATCTTAAAATACGCAAATTATCATCGTATTCTCAAACCGGGAGTACCGTGGCTACGCGGTCAGCTCCTACGAGTAACATTGGTCCCGTGGGAGGTATTGGTACCACGCACGGGCCGTTCAGGGGTTGTTTCGGGTTTTCACCCTCTAACGCTATGTTTTGAAGCCTAAGTCTAGAAATATGCAAATTATCATCATATTCTCAATTCGGGAATCCCGTGGCTGTGCGATCAGTTTTTACGAGTTATATTGGTCCCGTGGGAGGTGTTGGTGCCTCACACGTGGCCGTTCGGGGGCTGTTTCGGGTTTTCCACTCTAACGCCATATTTTTAAGCCTAAGTCTAGAAATATGAAATTTATCATCATATTCGCAAACCGGGAGTCCCGCGGCTACACGGCCAGTTCCTAAGAGTGACATTGGTCCCGTGTGAGGTGTTGGTGCCACCCACGGGACCGTTTGGGGGCTGTTTTGGATTTTCACCCTCTAATGTCAAGTTTTTAAGCCTAAGTCTGGAAATATATAAATTATCGTTGTAATCTCAAATCGGGAGTCCCGGGGCTGCGCGTCCAGTTCCTACGAGTTACATTGGTTCCGTGTGAGGTGTCGGTGCCTCACTCGGGGCCGTTTGGGGACTGTTTTGGTTTTGCACCCTCTAACGTAACGTTTTTAAGCCTAGGTCTAGAAATATGCAAATTATCATCGTATTCTCAAATCGAGAGTCCCGTGGATGCGCGGTCAGTTCCTACGAATTTCATTGGTTCCGTGGGAGGAGTTGGTGCCACCCACGAGGCCGTTTGGGGGCTGTTTCGGGTTTTCCCCACTAACGCCATGTTTTTAAGCCTAAGTCTAAAAATATGCAAATTATCGTCGTATTGTCTTACTGGGAGTCCCGCGATTGCGCGGCCAGTTCCGACGAGTTACATTGGTCCCGAGTGAGGTGTCGGTGGCTCCCACGGGGCCTTTCAGGGGTTATTTCAAATTTTCCCCCACTAATGCCATGTTCTTTTATAAGTGCAAAAATATGCAAATTATCATCGTATTCTCAAATCGGGAGTCCCGTGGCTGCGCGGTCATATCCTACGAGTTACATTGGTCCCTTGGGAGGTGTTGGTGCCCCCCATGGGGCCGTTTGGGGTCAATTTTGTGTTTTCACCCCCTAATGCCATATTTTTAAGCATAAGTCTAGAAATATGCAAATTATTATCATTTTCTCAAATCGAGAGTCCCATGGATGCACGGTCAGTTCCTACGAATTACATTGGTCCCGGGGGAGGTGTTGGTGCCCCCCACGGGGCCGTTCGGGGGCTATTTTGGGTTTTCAACGTCTAACACCATGCTTTTAAGCCTAAGTCTAGAAATATCCAAATTATCATCGTATTCTCAAATCGGGAGACCCGCGACTGCATCATCAATTCCAATGAGTTACATTGGTCCCGTGGGAGGTGTTGGTGCCTCCCACCGTGCCGTTCGTGGGCTGTTTCGAGTTTTCCCAACTAACGCCATGTTTTTAAGCCTAAGTATATCAATATACAAATTATCATCATATTCTTAAATCGGAAGTCCCACGGCGGTGCGGCCAGTTCCTACGAGTTACATTGGTCCCGTGTGAGGTGTCGGTGCCTTACACGGGGGTGTTCAGGGGTTGTTTTTGGTTTTCACTCTATAACACCATGTTTTTAAGCCTAAGTCTAGAAATATGCAAATTACCATCGTATTCTCAAATCGGGAGACCCGTGACTGCGGGGTCAGTTCCTACGAGTTACATTGGTCCCGTGGGAGGTGTTGGTGCCTCCCTCGGGGCCGTTTGGGTGTTGTTTAGGATTTCCCCCACTAACGCCATGTTTTGCATACGTCTAGAAATATGCAAATTATTGTCGTATTCTCAAATCGAGAGTCTCGTGGCTGCACGGTCAGTACCTACGAGTTACATTGGTCCCATGGGAGGTGTTGGTACCACCCACGAGGCCGTTCGGGGGTTGTTTTGGGTATTCACCGTCAAACTCCATATTTTTAAGTCTAAGTACAAAAATATTCAAATTATAATCATATTCTCAAACCGGGAGTCCCGTGGCTATGCGGTCAGTTCCTACGAGTTACATTGGTCCCGTGGACACGGGGCCGTTCCGGGGTTATTTCGAGTTTTCCCCTCTAACACCATGTTTTTAAGCTTAAGTATAGAAATATTTAAATTATCATCGTATTTTCAAATTGGGAGTCCCGCGACTGCGTATTCAATTCCTATGAGTGACACTGGTCCCGTGTGAGGTGTTGGTGCCACCCACAGGGCCGTTTGGGGGCTGTTTTGGGTTTTCATCCTCTAACGCCATGTTTTTAAGTCTATGTCTAGAAATTTGTAAATTATCGTCGTATTCTCAAATCGGGAGTCCGGTGGCTCCACGGTCTGTTCCTACGAGTTACATTGGTCCCGTGGGAGGTGTTGGTGCCACCCACGGGGCCGTTCGGGGGCCATTTTAGGTTTTCACCCTCTAACGCCATATTTTTAAGCATAAGTCTAGAAATATGAAAATTATCGTCGTATTCTCAAATCGGGAGTCCCGTGGACGCGCGGTCAGTTCCTAAGAATTACATTGGTCCCGTGGGAGGTGTTGGTTCCCCCCATGGGGTCGTTCGGGGGCAGTTTTTTATTTTCACCCTCTAACGCCATGCTTTTAATCCTAAGTTTAGAAATATCCAAATTATCATCGTATTCTCAAATTGGGAGACCCGCGACTGCGTCATCAGTTCCTACGAGTTACATTGATCCCATGGGAGGTGTTGGTGCCTCCCACGGGAACGTTCGATGGATGTTTCGAGTTTTCCCCACTAACGCCATGTGTTCAAGCCTAAGTATAAAAATATACAAATTATCATCATATTCTCGAAACGAAAGTCCCACGGCTGTGCGACCAGTTCCTACGAGTTACATTGGTCCTGCGTGAGGTGTCGGTGCCTCACACGGGGTCCTTCAGGCGATGTTTTTGGTTTTCACCCTCTAACGGAATGTTTTTATGCCTAAGTCTAGAAATATGAAAATTACCGTCGTATTCTCACATCGGGAGACCCGCGACTATGGGGTCAGTTCCTACGAGTTACATTGGTCACGTGGGACGTGTTGGAGCCTCCCTCGGGGCTGTTTGGGGGCTGTTTCGAATTTTCCCCACTAACTCCATATTTTGCATAAGTCTAGAAATATGCAAACTATCGTCGTATTCTCAAATCGGGAGTCCCGTGGCGGCGCGGTCAGTTCCTACGAATTACATTGGTCCCGTGTGAGGTGTTGGTGCCACCCACGGGGCCGTTTGGGGTCTGTTTTGGATTTTCACCCTCTAACGCCATGTTTTTAAGACTAAGTCTAGAAATACATAAATTATCATTGTATTCTCAAATCGGGAGTCCCGGGGCTGCACGACCAGTTCCTATGAGTTACATTGGTCCCGTGTAAGATGTCGGTGCCTCACACAGGGCCGTTTGGGGGCTGTTTTTGGTTTTTCACCCTATAACGTCACGTTTTTAAACTCAAGTCTTGAAATATGCAAATTATCATCGTATTCTCAAATCGAGAGGCCCGTGGATGCGCGGTCAGTTCCTACGAATTACATTGGTCCCATGGGAGGAGTTGGTGCCACCCACGAGGACATTTAGGGATTGTTTCGGGTTTTCCCCACTAGTGCCATGTTTTTAAGCCTAAGTTTAGAAATACGCAAAATTATCGTCGTATTCTCAAACCGGAAGACCCGCGATTCCTACGAGTTACATTGGTCCCGTGTGAGGTGTCGGTGCCTCACACGGTACCGTTCGGGGGCTTTTTTGGGTTTTAACCCTCTAACGCCATGTTTAAGCCTAAGTCTAGAAATATTCAAATTATCGTCATATTCTCTAACCGGGAGACCCACGATTATGGGGTCGGTTTCTACGAGTTACATTGGTCCCGTGGGAGGTATTGGTGGATCCCACGAGGCCGTTCGGGGGTTGTTTCAAATTTCCCCCCACTGTTGCCATGTTTTGATAAGTCCAGAAATATGCAAATTATCGTCGTATTCTCATATAGGGAGTCCCGTGGCTGCACGGTCATATCCTATGAGTTACATTGGTCCTGTGGGAGGGAGGTGCTGGTGCCACCCACGGGGCCGTTCGGGGGAAATTTTGGGTTTTAACCCTCTAACGCCATATTTTCAAGCATAAGTCTAGAAATATGCAAATTATCGTCATTTTCTCAAATCGAGAGTCCCTTGGATGCGCGGTTAGTTCCTACGAATTACATTGCTGCCGTGGGAGGTGTTGGTACCCCCCACGAGGCCGTTCGGGTTTTTTTTTGGGTTTTCACCCTCTAACGCCATGCTTTTAAACCTAAGTCTAGAAATATCCAAATTATCATTGTATTCTCAAATCAGGAGACCCGCGACTGCGTCATCAGTTCCAACGAGTTACATTGGTCCCACGGGAGGTGTTGGTGCCTTTCCACGGTGCCGTTCGTGGGCTGTTTCGAGTTTTCCCCACTAACGCCATGTTTTTAAGCCTAAGTCTAGAAATATACAAATTATCATCATATTCTCAAACCGGAAGTCCGACGGCTGCGCGGCCAGTTCCTACGAGTTACATTGGACCCGTGTGAGGTGTCAGTGCCTCACATGGGGTCGTTTAGGGGCTGTTTTTTGTTTTCACCCTATACGCCATGTTTTTAAGCCTAAGTCTAGAAATAAGCCAATTACCACCCGCGACTGCAGAGTCAGTTCCTACAAGTTACATTGGTCCCGTGGGAGGTGTTGGTGCCTCCCTCGGGACCATTTGAGGGTTGTTTCGAATTTCCCCCACTAACGCCATGTTTTGCATAAGTCTATAAATATGCAAATTATCGTCGTATTCTCAATCGGGAGTCCCGTGGCTGCGCGGTCAGTACCTACGAGTTACATTGGTCCTATAGGAGGTGTTGGTGCCACCCACGGGGCCGTTCGGGGGTTGTTTCGGGTATTCACCCTCTAACTCCATATTTTTAAGCCCAAGTCTAAAAATATGAAAATTATCATCATATTCTCAAACCGGGAGTCCCGTGGCTATGCAGTCAGTTCCTAGGAGTTACATTGGTCCCGTGGACACGGGGCCGTTCGGGGCTGTTTCGGGTTTTCCCCTCTAACGCCATGTTTTTAAGCCTAAATCTAGAAATATTCAAATTATCATCGTATTCTCAAATTGGAAGTCCCGCGGTTGCTTATTCAGTTCCTATGAGTGACATTGGTTCCGTGTGAGGTGTTGGTGCCACACACGGGGCCGTTTGGAGGCTGTTCTTGCTTTTCACCCACTGATGCCATATTTTTAAGTCTATGTCTTAAAATATGTAAATTATTATCGTATTCTCAATTCGGGAGTCCGGTGGCTCCACGGTCTGTTCCTACGAGTTACATTGGTCCCGTGGGAGGTGTTGGTGCCAACCACGGGGCCGTTCGGGGGCCATTTTGGGTTTTCACCCTCTAATGCCATATTTTTAAGCATAAGTCTAGAAATATGCAAATTATCGTCGTATTCTCAAATCGGGAGTCCCGTGGATGCGCGGTCAGTTCCTACGAATTACATTGGTCTCGTGGGAGGTGTTGGTCCCCCCCCCCCCACGGGGCCGCTCGGTGGCTGTTTTGGGTTTTCTACCTCTAACTCCATGCTTTTAAGCCTAAGTCTAGAAATATCCAAATTATCATCGTATTCTCACATTGGGAGACCCACGGCTACATCATCAGTTCCTACGAGTTACATTGATCCCGTGGGAGGTGTTGATTCCTCCCACGGGGCCGTTCGTGGGATGTTTCGAGTTTTCCCCACTAATGCCATGTTTTTAAGCCTAAGTTTAGAAATATACAAATTATCGTCATATTCTCAAACCGAAAGTCCCATGACTGAGCAGCCAGTTCCTACGAGTTACATTGGTCCCGTGTGAGGTGTCAGTGCCTCAGACGAGGTCATTCAGGGGATGTTTTTGGTTTTCACCCTCTAACGCCATGTTTTTAAGCCTAAATCTTGAAATATGCAAATTACCATCGTATTCTCAAATCGGGAGACCCGCGACTGCGGGGTCAGTTCCTAGGAGTTACATTGGTCACGTGGGAGGTGTTGGTGCCTCCCTCGGGGACGTTTGGGTGTTGTTTCGAATTTCCCCCACTAACGCCATGTTTTGCATAAGTCTAGAAATATGCAAACTATCGTCGTATTATCAAATCGGGAGTCCCGTGGTTGCACGGTCAGTTCCTACGAGTTATGTTGGTCCCGTGGGAGGTGTTGGTGCCTCACACGGGGCTGTTTGGGGGCTGTTTCGTGTTTTTACCTCTAATGCCATATTTTTAAGCGTAAGTCTAGAAATATTCAAATTATCATAGTATTCTCAAACCGGGAGTCCCGCGGCTGCATATTCAGTTCCTATGAGTGACATTGGTTCCGTGTGACGTGTTGGTGCCACCCACGGGGCCGTTTGGGGGCTATTTTGAGGTTTCACCCTCTAACGCCATGTTTTTAAGTCTATGTCATGAAATATGTAAATTATCATCGTATTTTCAAATCGGGAGTCCGGTGGCTCCACGATCAATTCCTACGAGTTACATTGGTCTCGTGGGAGGTTTCGGTGCACCCACGGGGCCGTTCGAGGGTTGTTTTGGGTTTTCACACTCTAACGCCACATTTTTAAGCCTAAGTCCAGCAATATGCAAATTATCATCGTATTCTCAAACCGAGAGTCCCGTGGATGCGCGGTCAGTTCCTACGAGTTACATTGGTCCCGTGGGAGGAGTTGGTGCCACCCACGGGGCCGTTCGGGGGCTGTTTCGAGTTTTCCCCACTAACGCCATGTTTTTAAACCTTATTTTAGAAATAGGTAAATTATCATCATATTCTCAAACCGAGAGTCCCGTGACTACGCGACTAGTTCCTACGAGTGACATTGGTCCCGTGTGAGGTGTTGGTTCCACCCACGGGGCCGTTTGGGGGATGTTATGGATTTTCACCCTCAAACGACATGTTTTTAAGCCTAAGTCTAGAAATATGTAAATTATCTTTGTATTCTCAAATCGGGAGTCCCGTGGCTGCGCGGTCAGTCCCTACGAGTTACATTGGTCCCATGGGAGGTGTTGGTGCACCCACGTGGCCGTTCAAGGGTTGTTTTGGGTTTTCACCCTCTAACGCCACATTTTTAAGCATAAGTCCAGAAATATACAAATTATCATCGTATTCTCAAATCGAGAGGCCCATGGATGCGCGGTCAGTTCCTACGAGTTATATTGGTCCCGTGGGAGGAGTTGGTGCCACCCACGGGGGCCGTTCGGGGGTTGTTTCGGGTTTTCCCCACTAACGCCATGTTTTTAATCCTAAGTCTAGAAATATGAAAATTATCATCATATTCTCAAAGCGGAAGTCCCGCGGCTGCGCGGCCAGTTCCTACGAGTTACATTGGTCCCGTGGGAGGTGTTGGTGCCTCCCACGGGGCCGTTCGGGGGTTGTTTCGGGTTTTCACTCTTTAACGCCATGTTTTTAAGCTTAAGTCTAGAAATTTGTAAATTACCATCGTATTCTCTAACCGAGAGTCCCATGGCTACGCGGTCAGTTCCTACGAGTTACATTGGTCCCGTAGGAGATGTTGGTACCACTCACGGGGCCGTTCGGGGGTTGTTTCGGGTTTTCACCCGCTAATTCCATATTTTTAACCCCAAGTCTAGAAATATACAAATTATCATCGTATTCTCAAACCGGGAGTCCCGTGGATGCGCGATCAGTTCCTAGGAGTTACATTGGTACCGTGGGAGGTGTTGGTGCCTCCCACGGGGCCATTCGGGGGCGGTTTCGGGTTTTGACCCTCTAACGCCATATTTTTAAGCGTTAGTCTAGAAATATGCAAATTATTGTTGTGTTCTCAAACCGAGAGTCCCGTGGATGCGCAGTCAGTTCCTACGAGTTGCATTGGTCCCGTGGGAGGTGTTGGTGCCACACACGGGGCCGTTCGGGGGCTATTTTGGGTTTTCACCCTCTAATGCCATATTTTTAAGCCTAAGTCTAGAAATTTGAAAATTACCATCGTATTCTCTAATCGGAAGTGTCGTGGTTGCGTGGTTAGTTCCTATGAGTTACATTGGTCCCGTGGGAGGTGTTGGCGCCACCCACGGGGCCATTCGGGGGCTGTTTTGTGTTTTCACCCTCTAACATCATGTTTTTAAGCCTAGGTCTAGAAATATGCAAATTACCATCTTATTCTCAAATCGGGAGTCCCGTGGCTGCGCGGTCTGTTCCTACGAGTTACATTGGTCCCGTGGGAGGTGTTCGTGCCATCCATGGGGCCGTTCGGAGGCTATTTCGGTTATTCACCCTCTAACACCATGTTTTTAAACCTAGGTCTAGAAATATGCAAATTATCGTCGTATTCGCAAACCGGGAGTCCCGTGGATGCGCGGTCAGCTTCATTGAGCATCTTTTTCAGGCTTTCACGACCAAAAAGATTTAGAGCCATGTTCTTAAGGTGTTTATAAAGTTAGCCATGCACGGTATCTACAGTTTTCTTCCCAAAGATCTCGGCAAAGGTCTCTGGATACCAGCTTTGGAACAATTTCCCCTCTTGTTGGACTATGACACTATTAAGATCCGAATCCGTAGATACAATAACAGGCCGCCCCACTAAACTCGTTGGAAATACTGGTCTTGTTTGTAATAGATTATCTTTAAGTGGAATATGAATTCTACATTATATTTTTTCACTAAAGTCATGATAGCGTATAATCAATCCCACCTATCCAAAATTTAATATAATAGGAATGTTACCTCATTAGGATATTTCACTATCTGAATAAATAAATCCTATTGATAGCTCGATTAATTAATCTTATATATTTCAAGTTTTAGTAAAAATTTACTTTCATTATGATAAGGGGCTTTGTAAATTTAGGATTCATTGTAATATGTATTTCGGAAATAGGACAACAAACATTTTATTTATAATTTTAGTCCCTATTTATAATTTTATTTATAAGATGCAAGTTCAAGCATTCCTTTAGAAGTTAGTGAAGAAATGAATGCAGTGAACCCGGTGAATTAAGAAGTGAATGTTGTGAGTGAATTGACGAGCACATAAAAGATTAGTTCAATGTATGCAGTGAATGTTGCTGAGAAGATTAATGCAGTGAAATCAAAAGACACAGTTAACATCACAAATATAGATAAGAAAGTTTCTACAACTACTATTCAGGATAGAAATATGGAGGAAGTAGTTCATATAGTCAGAGAAATAGAGCATAATCATACCAATAATAATTCAGTAAAAAGAGGTGTCACCATGGTCAATTCATTTGAAGCATTAATTCAAGAAGAATAAGAAGACAATGGGGTGTTAGATATAACAAAATGATTGGGAATAATTAAGATCAATGCAAGATATCTAGAAATACACCGGGCTAAAGTGCATCAAGCTTTATCGAAACCAACAAACTGCCTAGCAATAATCAGAAGAGAGGGAGTAAAGGTTATTTCAATTTGAAAAAATGATCAGATTTTCTATATGGAATATCAGGGGTTGTAATGCCCCTCACAAACAAAGGGAGGTGAACAAATTTATTAGAGATAATAATAGCAGGATCATTTGTTTAGTTGAATTATCATCGTATTCTCAAATCGAGAGACCCGCTCCTGCGTCGTCAGTTGCTACGAGTTACGTTGGTCCCGTGGGAGGTGTTAGTGCCTCCTACCGGGCCGTTCGGGGGCTGTTTCAGATTTTCTCCACTAACGCCATGTTTTTATGCCTAAGTATAGAGATTTTCAAATTATCATCGTATTCTCAAATCACGAGTCCCGTGGATGCGCGATCAGTTCCTACGAGTTACATTGGTCCCATGGGAGGTGTTGGTGCCACCCACGGGGCCGTTCGGGGGCTGTTTTCAGTTTTCACTCTCTAACGCCATGCTTTCAAGCCTAAGTCTAGAAATATCCGAATTATTGTTGTATTCTCAAATTGGGAGACAGGAGGATGCGTCGTTAGTTCCTACGAGTTACATTGGTCCTGTGGGATGTGTTGGCGCCTCCCACGGGGCCGTTCGGGGGCTATTTCGGGTTTTCCCCACTAACGCCATGTTTTTAAGCCTAAGTCTACAAATATGGAAATTATCATTGTATTCTCAAATCAGAAGTCCCACGACTGGGCGGCTAGTTCCTACGAGTCACATTGGTCCCGTCTGAGGTGTCGATGCCTCACACGGTGCCGTTCAAGAGCCCCGTGACTACGCGGTCAGTTCCTACGAGTCACGTTGGTCCCGTGAGAGGTGTTCGTGACTCTTACAAGACCGTTTTACGGCTGTTTTATGTTTTCACCCTTCGAATGCATGTTTTTATGCTTAAGTCTATTTTTTTACAAATTTACGTCATACACTTAAACCGGGAGTCCCGTGACTACGCTGTCGGTTCCTATGAGTCACATTGGTCCCGTGTGAGGGGTTTGTGACTCTTACGGGACAATTTTAAGGCTATTTTATATTTTCACCCTTCGATGACATATTTTTATGTTAAGTCTAATTTTTATCAAATTTCTTTCGTACACTCAAACCGGGAGCCCCATGACTACACGGTCGATTCTTACGAGTCACATTGGTCCCGTGCGAGGTGTTCGTGACCGTTTTGTGTTTGTTTTACGTTTTCACGCTTCGATGGCATGTTTTTATGCTTTGAGTCTAATTATTTTCAAATTTACGTCGTACACTCCAACCGGGAGTCTTGTGACTATGTGGTTGGTTCCTACGAGTTACATTGGTCACGTGCGAGGTGTTCGTGACACTTATCGGACCGTTTTAAGGCTATTTTATGTTTTCACCCTTCGATGTCATGTTTTTATGCTTAAGTTTATTTAATTATAAATTTAAGCCGTACACTCAACCCGGGAGCCTCGTGACTACGCGATCGGTTCCTACGAGTCACATTGGTCCCATGCGAGGTGTTCGTGACTCTTACGGGACCGTTTTGTGCTTATTTTATGTTTTCAACCTTCGATGGAAAGTTTTGACGCTTAAGTCTAACTTTTTGCAAATTTATGTCGTACACTCAAACCTAGAGTGTCGTAACTACACGGCCGGTTCCTACGACTTAAATTGGTCCCGTGCGAGATGTTCATGACTCTTACGGGACCGTTTTGTGGCTATTTTACGTTTTCACACTTCGATGGCATATTTTTTATGCTTAAGTCTAACTTTTTTCAAAATTACGTCATACACTCAAACCGACAGCCCCATGACTATGCCGTCTCTTCCTACGAGTTAAATTGGTCCCGTGCGAGATATTCGTGACTCTTACGGGACCATTTTAAGGTTGTTTTATGTTTTCACCCTTCGATGGCATGTTTTTATGCTTAAGTCTAATTTTTTAAAAATTCACGTCGTACACTCTAATCGGGAGCCCCGTGAGTACGCGATCGGTTCCTACGAGTTACATTGGTCCCGTGTGAGGGGTTCGTGACTCTTACGGGACTGTTTTAAGGCTGTTTTATGTTTTCACCCTTTGATGACATGTTTTCATGCTTAAGTTAATTTTTTATCAAATTTTCTTCGTACACTCAAACCGGGAGCCCCGTGACTACGCGATCGGTTCCTAAGAGTCACATTGGTACCGTGCGAGGTATTCGTGACTCTTACGGGGCCGTTTTGTGTTTGTTTTATGTTTTCACCCTTTGATGGCATGTTTTTATGCTTTAAGTCTAATTTTTTCAAATTTACGTCGTACACTCCAACCGGAAGCCTCATGACTATGCGATCGGTTCCTACGAGTTACATTGGTCACGTGCGAGGTGTTTGTGACTCTTACAGGACCGTTTTAAGGTTGTTTTATATTTTCACCCTTCGATGGCATGTTTTTATGCTTAAGTTTATTTTTTTGCAAATTTACACCGTACACTCAACCCGGGAGCCCCGTGACTACGTTGTCGGTTTCTACGAGTCACATTGGTCTCGTGAGAGGTGTTCGTGACTGTTACGGGACCGTTTTAAGGTTGTTTTATATTTTCACCCTTCGATGGCATGTTTTTATGCTTAAGTCTAATTTTTTTTTATAAATTTACGTCGTACACTCAAACCGGGAGCTCCGTGATTATGCGGTCGATTCCTATGAGTCACATTGGTTTCGTGTGAGGAGTTCGTGACTCTTACGGGACCATTTTAAGGCTATTTTACCTTTTCACCCTTCGATGGCATGTTTTTATGTTAAGTCTAATTTTTATCAAATTTCCGTCGTACACTCAAACCGGGAGCCCCGTGACTACACGGTCGATTCCTACGAATCACATTGGTCTCGTGTGAGGTGTTCGTGACTCGTACGGAACCGTTTTGTGTTTGTTTTACATTTTCACCCTTTGATGGCATGTTTTTATGCTTTAAGTCTATTTTATTTCAAATTTACATGGTACACTCCAACCGAAAGCCTCGTGACTATGCGATTGGTTCCTACGAGTTACATTAGTCAGGTGCATGGTGTTCGTGACTCTTACTGGACCGTTTTAAGGTTGTTTTACGTTTTCACCCTTCGATGGCATGTTTTTACACTTAAGTTTATTTTTTTTCAAATTTACGTCGTACACTCAACCCGGGAGCCCTCGATTTCTACGAGTCACATTGGTCCCGTGCGAGGTGTTCATGACTCTTACGGGACCGTTTTGTGCTTATTTTTTTTCACCCATCAATGGCAAGTTTTGATGCTTAAGTCTAACTTTTTGAAAATTTATGTCGTACACTTAAACCGGGAGCGCCGTGACTATACGACCGGTTCCTACGACTTACATTGGACCCGTGTGATATGTTCGTGACTCTTACGGGAACGTTTTGTGGCTGTTTTATGTTTTCACCTTTCGATGGCATGTTTTTTATGCTTAAGTTTAAATTTTTACAAATTTACGTCATACACTCAAACCGGCAGCTCTGTGACTACGTCGTCGGTTCCTTTGAGTTATATTGTGTAATACCCCGTATTTTTGTGATATTTATTTATGGGATTAATTGAATTAAATGTGTATTAATTGGAAATTAATCCGGATAAAATACTAGCGAGATGCGAGTTAGTATTTGATATTAATGAGTATATATGGCTATATATAAATATTGAACAATGAAACTTGTCGTGAGATTGAAATACGACAATTTGGAAATCTTGTTGAGACGCGTGTGACAGTCGCGTCATGGAATATAATTATGATAATTAAAAAGTAAATTTTATTTCTATAAATTGTATGGTCATTTTGAGTGCGCCAACGCATCCGGAAGGGTCGAAATAGTCAGAAAACACTAGCCGGGGGTTTAGTTTGGGTCCCGGGGCATTTTTAGACAATGCCGGCAACGTATAAGGGTAGTTTGGTAATTTTGAATTTTTGGGAATTAAAAACCTACGAAAATTGGGAATTAAAAAGCTGACTTGGTAATTGCCCACTAAACCCACTAACCACATCTTAGGACTTAATGGGCTACGGGGGTTATTAGAATTGTTCCAAAATTTCCTAAGGCAAACCCTAGCCACCATTAGCACCTTGGAGAAGAAGGCTTGTAGAGAGCGAGGAGAGGAGAATTCTGCAGAGAGAGAGAGAGAGAAACTCATCAATTCGTCATCAAATCCAGAGATACACATAAGGCAAGTGGTTTAATTTTATTTATTACAAAGAATGCTTCTTCCATGCGTAGGAAATTGACAGAATTTGTATTATTCTTGGGAGTTTGATAAAAACCCATCATTTGGAATTAGAACTTGTATTTTGATGAAAAATTGCATGTAGAATTGTATGTAGGTGATTAATCTGATGATAATATACTTTAGATGAAACAAAAACGGATTTAATTGGACTCATGGGGGACTTAAGAATTTTAGGGTTCATGCTCATGTGATTTGGGGGATAAATGGAGGAAATTGATGATTCAATAATGTTTAGGAAGAATTGGCCCTATATAAACGTTAATATATGACCTAAGTATGTTTAGGATTGATTAGAACCTTTGAACAATTTTTGGTTTGATGTTTAGAGGAGGTTAGAGATGTAGAAAAATTGGAAAAACGAGTTAAGGAATTTTTGGGCTCGAAACTGGTCCCTCGTTAGAAGACCTACCCAGGTCATTCGAACGAGCTCGTTCGAACGAGCTTCTAACGAGTGGACAGTTTGCCTTCTAACGAGTTGAATGTTCGTTCGATGCCTTTCGTTCGAACGAGATCTCGTTAGATACCCAGTTCGTTCGAACGAACTCTCGTTCGAACAGCCTCGTTCGAACGAGACTTCTAACGAGCTGACAGTTTAGGCTTTTAGCCTGTTTTGATCCCGAGTGTCCCGTAACCTTGGTTATATGTAGAGATAACACTTCCTTGTTGATTAATTGATATATTTGGGAGATTTGGGACATAATGAGGAGTATAACTTAGAAGTGTAGTTTGAACCTAAGGGAAATTGTGAATTAGGACGTGAGTGTCTATTACGATGCGAGAACTATTGACGACCTAAATAATTATATTAACCGGGAACATATAAATGGTGTAGTATTATATGTCAGTACGAGAATAAGAAGTGTACCACAAATAAATTATGGTGATTACTAAGATGTGTGCTTACTTAGTACATGTATATGATTTTGTGTATGACATACCTACCATACTTGCTATCACGGGAGGTTTACGTTCGCTTAGGGCCCTCTAATCCGTGTGTTGCCCGGATTTAGACTGGTACCTCGATGAACATAGGTCAGAGAAGGACTTATTGGGATGTTAATAAGTCTGCTGATCGTGGGAGCGCAGGTATGTGCGTGACCCATGTGATGTTACTGTGTTCGCCTCCATTATTTGTGTGTTGTTATCTGAGAACGATTCCTGAGAGATTCGGAATGCGTGATCCTTATGTACGTGATGTACCGGGATGGATAGCAGAGTATGTGTGCACCGCAGCTTAGTCTCGGGGTGCTTGTATTGTATATTTATGACGTGAATAATATACACTTAATTAATGGGGACTTTCATATTAGTATTGTGAATATAATTATGGTAATGTTTTGAGAAAACATAACGGGTTAACCGATAGTGAATTGTATTACTAATTGAGAATCTGAGTTTAAGTAAAGCCCTCTATTTAATTGATAACGTTAGAATGTAATATGGGAATCGAGTAGTAAGCGGTAAAACTTATTACGGTTTGGTTAGATATGTATATCATTTAGATGGGTATGGTACGTTAGGAGTGCACGGGTAGTCGAGAGGTGAGAATTTCATGTGAGTGCACGTCCTAACATGTATTTTGCATTTAATGTTTTAATGTTATTAAAACACTTGCTATTTTTAAAATGATTTCCACTTTCGGGCTCTGACCCATTTGCTTTCAAATCTATTTTTGTAAAAACCATTTTAGGTGCCCAGCCACAAGGACACCATGCTTAGGATCCTCATTCAGGTGACGAGCTGTAGCTATTTGTGGAAGTTACAGGACTTTGCTTGTAGACGCTTCATCTATCTTGACTCTATATTCAGCACTTATCAGTTGTAGGGCATGTCGCCCATTTCTTTTAGAGACATTTCATTTATTTTAGTTATTCAGACTTCTGGCATGTAATTAATTCAGGATTCAGACTTGTCATATTATTTTCAGTTGTGGGATTGTTGTGAGGAGTTTTCCTCTGGACTGATTATTATTTGTTGGTTATTTCATTACTTCGTATTGGTGAATGGATTATGTTGTTCTTCCATTATTCTTTTATTGCATGTTAATCAGACATAAATTAAAATTTGGCAACTTACTTTTTAAATACTAGGTGGTTAGTAATCTTTAAAATGTTTTCGACAGTGATGCTATTAACTGAACCAACTTGGCATTTTGTATTGATTTAATAAAGGAGTAGCTACCCGATATTTAATTAGTCGGGGTGTCACAGGTGGTATCAGAGCATCAGGTTCTAGTGTCCATTAGGATCTGTACGGCTTATTATGTTTCCGCTGAACTTTCTTTGAAGTAGAGCCCTATATTTTAGGACTGTTGTATTCTCTTGTTTATGCTACGTTCTTCAGCTATTTTGAGTTTATAACTACGAACTTATAAACTTCATTCTTATTTCAGATGCCTCCACAACGCGCACAACGGGTTCCCAGGGATGCAACGCCAGAACCACAGCCCGCACCAGTTCAGGGCACGATGAATGCCGCCGAGGTTGCAGCCATTGTGGCCGAGGCGGTAAATGCCGCACTAGCAGTAGTTCAGCAGGCACCACCTCATGCGCCGATAGTCGCGCCAGTTCAGGCATATGCATTCCCGTCTGCTTGGGAACGTGTACGTGATGCTTTTCAGAAAGCACAACCTCCGGAGTTCGCAGGTAGCTTCGATGTTGTGGTTTCGAGTCAATTGAGGAAGGATATTCAGCGGCACTTGAGGATGTATGAGTGCACCGATGTCCAGAAGCAGATACTAGCTACCTTTAAGCTAGTGGGGTCTGCACTGCAGTGGTGGGAGTCTATTACCACCGTGGAGGAGAGAGATACTCTCACTATCCAGGAGTTTTGGGTGCGGTTTGACCGCAAGTACTTTTCGTCAGCTGTTCACACGGAGATGAGGAGGAAGTTGATGAGCCTCAAGCATAAGGGTAAGACTGTGGCCGAGTATGAGGCCAAATTCACTGATCTTCTGAACATTGTTCCGGATGAGATACCGACAGAGGAGAAGAAGATACAGAAATTTACAGACGGGTTGACATGGAGGATCCGTCAGCATTTGTTGGGAAACCTATCGTTGACCACTTACTCGGATGTGGTTAACGCTGCATTGCTCCATTGCCAGGATCACCGCTTTCACATGGCTGAGGGCAAGCGATCGGGAGAGTCCAGCCATCAGGGAAGGACTGGAGGACATGGTGCCAGTGGGGCACAATCTGTTCAGGGGCAGAGGCAGGGTGATCAGGGTTCCCAGTAGGGGGATCATAAGAGGTTCAGGTCGGGAAATTTCAGGCACGGACAGGGAGGTTTTCGGCAGGGCCATCAGGGTCCGAACGGCCATCAGAACCAGCAGGGTCAGAATGGTCAACAGCAGTTTCAGCAGGGCCAACAGGGCCAGTGGAGGAACGGTAACGACCACCAGGGCCAGGGGCAGCAGGGACAGAGAGGGGGAAACTTCCCGGGGAAGTGTTTCGTTTGTGGCAAGATTGGCCATAAACGCTAGGACTATCCTGATAGGGGCAGGGCCCCGCAGCAGCAGCAGGGTGCTCGATATGAGCCACAGAGGCCACTTTTTCCACCTGCTCTCCCAGCTCCATCTCAGGTGCCAGCTCTTCCAGCAATTCCAGTGACAGTATGGACGTGTCTATAACGTCCACCAGGCAGCAGCTCCACAGGCACCACCCGCGATTGATGGTATGTTTCCTATCCATGGTACTATGGGTCAGGTTTTGTTTGATACGGGGGCAACGCATTGTTTTATAGCTACACATTTTGTGAAAGCCTTAGGGTTGTTAGCCACAGCAGAGAGCACAGTGACGTGTGTAGACTCACCATTGGGGAGTGGGTCGCTTATTTTCTTTATATGCCGGGGAGTGGGGGTAAAGATTGGTAGTTTGGTATTACCTGCAAACATGTTGGTATTAGATATGCATGTGCACAATGTGATTATCGGTATGGATTGGCTCGCTGATTATAGAGCCATGATTGATTGCATCGGTGGGAGCATTATTTTTTCCATTCCGGGGCAAGATATGTTTGTAGTGGCGATGCCTCGCCCAGAGGGAGGTTAGACCGCTCATTTGTACTACATAGAGGAGGATACCTCTAAGGAGGTTGCGATTCCTTTAGATTCGATCCCAGTTGTCAGGGAGTATTCCGATGTGTTTCAGGAGATACCAGGCCTACCTCCCAGTCGAGAGATAGACTTTGTCATAGACTTATTACCAGATACGAGACCTATAGCACACTCACCGTACCGTATGGCTCCAGCTGAGATGAGGGAGTTACGGGATCAGATTGAGCAGTTGTTGGGTCAGGGGTTTATACGGAGGAGTACTTCGTCGTGGGGTTCCCCTGTGTTGTTCGTGAAGAAGAGAGATGGTTCACTGAGATTGTGTGTGGACTATCGAGAGTTGAACAAGGTCACGATACAGAATAAGTATCCGTTGCCTCGAATCGATGACCTATTCGACCAGCTGAGAGGAGCTTCTTTCTTCTCGAAGATTGATTTGCGATCGGGATACCATCAGTTGCGTATCAGGGAAGAGGATGTCTCGAAGACTGCGTTCTTAACGAGATATGGTTCTTACGAGTTTCGGGTTATGCCTTTTGGTTTGACCAACGCTCTAGCAGTGTTTATGGACTTGATGAATAGGGTATTCAGAGATTTCTTAGATCAGTTTGTCATTGTCTTCATTGATGATATTCTGGTTTACTCCCAGACAGAGGAGGAGCACGCCGAGCATTTGAGGCAAGTTTTGCAGACGCTACATCAGAACGAGCTGTATGCAAAGTATGAGAAGTGCGGGTTTTGGCTGAAGGAGGTCCAGTTTTTGGGACACATTATTTCTGACCGGGGAATATATGTTGATCCGGGGAAAGTATCCGCGATGAGGGAGTGGGGACAGCCCACGACAGCGACGGAGATCCGTAGTTGCTTGGGACTAGCAGGATACTACAGGAGGTTCATTCAGGGATTTTGGAAGATAGCGGGTCCTTTGACACATCTGACTCATAAGGGTGTGCCATTCATCTAGAGTGATGCCTGTCAGTTGGCATTTTACGAGTTAAAGGATAAGTTGACCTCAGCACCTGTGTTAGCATTGCCGAGACCGAGAGTTGAGTATCTAGTCTACACCGATGCATCCTTGCAAGGACTTGGAGGTGTATTACAGCAGGAGAGTCAGGACATTGCTTATGCATCCCGTAAGCTAAAGCCTCACGAGAAGAATTACCCCACTCATGACTTGGAGTTGGCGCCAGTTGTATTTGCCCTCCGTATTTGGAGACATTACCTTTTAGGGGAGAAGTTCCTATTGTTCACAGACCACAAGTCCCTACAGTACCTATTCACGCAAAAGGAGTTGAATATGCGGCAGCGAAGGTGGCTTGAGTTTGTGAAGGATTATCAGTTTGATATCCAGTATCACCCGAGGAAGGCTAACGTGGTAGCAGATGCGTTGAGCCGTAGGCCAGTAGATGAGGTGGCAGGAGTGTGGAAGGCCAAGTGGAAAGAGTTGGGACACCAAGATGCAGTGGCCCGACCATTCATGTCTGTGATGACCGTTACACCTCAGATTATCACGAAGGTACTAGCAGAGGGAGCCGAGTCCTATACCGTTAGCTCAGACGGGGGATTACGCTTCAAGGGGAGATTGGTAGTTCCAGAAGGGGAGGAATTGCAGCACGAGGTGATGGCAGAGTCGCACGGCTCACAGTTCGCGGTACATCCCGGTGGGGACAAAATATACCAAGACATGAGACGACAGTATTGGTGGAGCGGGATGAAGAGAGATATTGTCGTGTTTGTTTCTAAATGCGCCACTTGTCAGCTAGTAAAAGTGGATCATCAGAGACCGGCAGGACTGCTACAGCCGTTAGAGGTCCCGATGTGGATGTGGGAGAGCATCTCGATGGACTTTATCACGGGGTTGCCTACGTCACAGAGAGGTCACGAATCCATTTGGGTAATTGTGGACAGGTTGACCAAAGTCGCTCATTTTCTACCCGTAAGGACAGACTACACTGCGAGACAGTATGCCCAACTCTTTATTGCAGAGATAGTGAGACTTCACGGTGTGCCCCTAAATATCGTGTCTGACAGAGACAAGATATTTGTTTCACGGTTTTGGGAAAGTTTTCAGGAGGCCATGGGCACGGAATTGCGGTTGAGTACGGCGTATCACCCGCAGAACGATGGGCAGATCGAGCGTACAAACCAGATGTTGGAGGACATGTTTCGTTTGTGCATCATTGATTTTGGGGGTGGATGGGAGCAGTATCTTCCACTGGTGGAGTTTGCTTACAACAACTCCTACCAGTTAACCATTGGCATGGCTCCATATGAGGCATTGTACGATAGACCTTGTCGTTCCCCAACATGTTGGTTGGAGGTGGGGGACAACAGACTACTTGGGCCGGAAGTAATTCAGGATACTTCGGCTAGGATAGAATTGATTCGGAGTCGCATTCGGGTAGCTCAGGATCGGAAGAAAAGCTATGCTGATGTGAAGAGGTTCTTCAGAGAGTTCCAAGTGGGGGACCAGGTTTTTCTCAGAGTATCTCCTATGAAGGGGATTATGCGTTTCGGAAAGAAAGGGAAGTTGGCACCGAGATATGTGAGACCATTTCCTATTATCGAGCGCATTGGACCGGTTGCTTATAGACTTGGGTTACCGGAGCATTTGCATCGGATTCACGATGTATTTCATATTTTCTCGCTAAGGAAATATCTTAGAGACGATTTGGCTCATTCCCATATTGCTTTGGAGGACATCGATCTCCAGCCTGATAGCTCCTACGAGGACGGGCCGATTGCTATTTTGGATCGAAGTGAGCGGAAACTACGGTCAAAGATAGTTCCGTTAGTGCGTGTTCAGTGGCGACATCATAATGTCGAGGATTCCACATGGGAGTGCGAGGATGAAATGTGCGAACGTTATCCAGAGTTGTTCTTACCAGGTACTTTCTAGTTCCGAATTCCGAGACTAAATTCAGTTATTAGGGGGGAAGTATGTAATACCCCGTATTTTTGTGATATTTATTTATGGGATTAATTGAATTAAATGTGTATTAATTGGAAATTAATCCGGATAAAATACTAGCGAGATGCGAGTTAGTATTAATGAGTATATATGGCTATATATAAATATTGAACTATGAAACTTGTCGTGAGATTGAAATACGGCAATTTGGAAATCTTGTTGAGACGCGTGTGACAGTCGTGTCATGAAATATAATTATAATAATTAAAAAGTAAATTTTATTTCTATAAACCGTATGGTCATTTTGAGTGCGCCAACGCGTCCGGAAGGGTCGAAATAGTCAGAAAACACTAGCCGGGGGTTTAGTTTGGGTCCCGGGGCATTTTTAGGCAATGCCGGCAACGTATAAGGGTAGTTTGGTAATTTTGAATTTTTGGGAATTAAAAACCTACGAAAATTGGGAATTAAAAAGCTGACTTGGTAATTGCCCACTAAACCCACTAACCACATCTTAGGACTTAATGGGCTACGGGGGTTATTAGAATTGTTCCAAAATTTCCTAAGGCAAACCCTAGCCACCATTAGCACCTTGGAGAAGAAGGCTTGTAGAGAGAGAGGAGAGGATAATTCTGTAGAGAGAGAGAGAGAAACTCATCAATTCATCATCAAATCCAGAGATACACATAAGGCAAGTGGTTTAATTTTGTTTATTACAAAGAATGCTTCTTCCATGCGTAAGAAATTGACAGAATTTGTATTATTCTTGGGAGTTTGATAAAAACCCATCATTTGGAATTAGAACTTGTATTTTGATGAGAAATTGCATGTAGAACTGTATGTAGGTGATTAATCTGATGATAATATACTTTAGATGAAACAAAAACGGATTTAATTGGACTCATGGGGGACTTAAGAATTTTAGGGTTCATGCTCATGTGATTTGGGGGATAAATGGAGGAAATTGATGATTCAATAATGTTTAGGAAGAATTGGCCCAATATAAACGTTAATATATGACCTAAGTATGTTTAGGATTGATTAGAACCTTTGAACAATTGTTGGTTTGATGTTTAGAGGAGGTTAGAGCTGTAGAAAAATTAGAAAAACGAGTTAAGGAATTTCTGGGCTCGAAACTGGTCCCTCGTTAGAAGACCTACCCAGGTCGTTCGAACGAGCTCGTTCGAACGAGCTTCTAACGAGTGGACAGTTTGCCTTCTAACGAGTTGAATGTTCGTTCGATGCCTTTCATTCGAACGAGATCTCGTTAGATACCCAGTTCGTTCGAACGAACTCTCGTTCGAACAACCTCGTTCGAACGAGACTTCTAACGAGCTGACAGTTTAGGCTTTTAGCCTGTTTTGATCCGAGTGTCCCGTAACCTTGGTTATATGTAGATATAACACTTCCTTGTTGATTAATTGATATATTTGGGAGATTTGGGACATAATGAGGAGTATAACTTAGAAGTTTAGTTTGAACCTAAGGGAAATTGTGAATTAGGACGTGAGTGTCTATTACGATGCGAGAACTATTGACGGCCTAAATAATTATATTAATCGGGAACATATAAATGGTGTAGTATTATATGTCGGTACGAGAATAAGAAGTGTACCACAAATAAATTATGGTGATTACTAAGATGTGTGCTTACTTAGTACATGTATATGATTTTGTATATGACATACCTACCATACTTGCTATCACGGGAGGTTTACGTTCGCTTAGGGCCCTCTAATCCCTGTGTTGCCCGGATTTAGACTGGTACCTCGATGAACATAGGTCAGAGAAGGACTTATTGGGATGTTAATAAGTCTGCTGATCGTGGGAGCGCAGGTATGTGCGTGACCCATGTGATGTGACTGTGTTCACCTCCATTATTTGTGTGTTGTTATCTGAGAACGATTCCTGAGAGATTCGGAATGCGTGATCCATATGTACGTGATGTACCAGGATGGATAGCAGAGTATGTGTGCACCGTAGCTTAGTCTCGGGGTGCTTGTATTGTATATTTATGACGTGAATAATATACACTTAATTAATGGGAACTTTCATATTAGTATTGTGAATATAATTATGGTAATGTTTTGAGAAAACATAACGGGTTAACCGATAGTGAATTGTATTACTAATTAAGAATCTGAGTTTAAGTAAATCCCTCTATTTAATTGATAACGTTAGAATGTAATATGGGAATCGAGTAGTAAGCGGTAGAACTTATTACGGTTTGGTTAGATATGTATGTCATTTAGATGGGTATGGTACGTTAGGAGTGCACGTGTAGTCGAGAGGTGAGAATTTCATGTGAGTGCACGTCCTAACATGTATTTTGCATTTAATGTTTTAATGTTATTAAAACACTTGCTGTTTTTAAAATGATTTCCACTTTCGGGCTCTGACCCATTTTCTTTCAAATCTATTTTTGTAAAAACCATTTTAGGTGCCCAGCCACAAGGACACCATGCTTAGGATCCTCATTCAGGTGACGAGATGTAGCTGTTTGTGGAAGTTACAGGACTTTGCTTGTAGACGCTTCATCTATCTTGACTCTATATTCAGCACTTATCAGTTGTAGGGCATGTCGCCCATTTCTTTTAGAGACATTTCATTTATTTTAGTTATTCAGACTTCTGGCATGTAATTAATTCAGGATTCAGACTTGTCATATTATTTTCAGTTGTGGGATTGTTGTGAGGAGTTTTCCTCCGGACTTATTATTATTTGTTGGTTATTTCATTACTTCGTATTGGTGAATGGATTATGTTGTTCTTCCATTATTCTTTTATTGCATGTTAATCAGACTTAAATTAAAATTTGGCAACTTACTTTTTAAATACTAGGTGGTTAGTAATCTTTAAAATGTTTTCGACAGTGATGCTATTAACTGAACCAACTTGGCATTTTGTATTGATTTAATAAAGGAGTAGCTACCCGATATTTAATTAGTCGGGGTGTCACATATTGGTCCCGTGCGAGGTATCCGTGACTCTTACGGGACCGTTTTAAGGATGTTTTACGTGTTCACCCTTCGATGACATGTTTTTATGCTCAAGTCTAATTTTTTGAAAATTCACATCGTAAACTCAAATCGGGAGCCTCATGACTACGCGATCGGTTCCTACGAGTCACATTGGTCCCATGCGAAGGTTTCGTGACTCTTACGGGACCGTTTTAAGGCTGTCTTATATTTTCTCCCT
Source organism: Sambucus nigra (assembly GCA_949130495.1). Taxonomy (NCBI): domain Eukaryota; kingdom Viridiplantae; phylum Streptophyta; class Magnoliopsida; order Dipsacales; family Adoxaceae; genus Sambucus; species Sambucus nigra. The sequence goes on along the minus strand of OX422224.1, from coordinate 250,399,971 downwards.
TCAATGGAATGTTTTCATGCTTATGTCTAATTCTTATAAAATTTTCGTCGTACACTCAAACTGGGAGCCCCGTGACTACACGGTCGGTTCTTACGAGTCACATTAGGCCCGTGAGAGGTCTTCGTAACTCTTATATGACCGTTTTATGTTTGTTTTACGTTTTCACCCTTCGGTGGCATGTTTTTTTGCTTTAAGTCTAATTTTTTTCAAATTTACATTGTACACTCCAACCGGGAGTCTCGTGACTATGCGGTCGGTTCCTACGAGTTACATTGGTCACGTGCGAGGAGATCGTGACTCCTATGGGACCGTTTTAAGGCTATTTTACTTTTTCACCCCTCGATGGCAAGTTTTTATGCTTAAGTTTATTTTTTTGCAAATTTATGCTGTACACTCAACCCGGGAGCCACGTAACTACGCGATCGATTCGTACGAGTCACATTGATCCTGTGAGAGGTGTTCGTGACTCTAACGGGACCGTTTTAAGGCTGTTTTATGTTTTCATCTTTCGATGGCATGTTTTTATGCTTTAAGTCTATTTTTTTAAAAATTTACATCCTACACTCAAACTGGAAGCCCCGTGACTACGCGGTCGGTTCCTACGAGTCACATTGGTCTCGTGTAAGGGGTTCATGACTCTTAAGGGACCGTTTTAAGGCTATTTTACGTTTTCACCCTTCAATGTCATGTTTTTATGTAAGTCTAATTTTTATTAATTTTCATCGTACACTCAAACCGGGAGCCCCGTGATTACACAGTCGATTCCTGAGAGTCACATTGGTCCCGTGCGAGGTGTTCGTGACTCTTACGGGACCGTTTTGTGTTTGTTTTACAATTTCACCCTTCGATGGCATGTTTTTATGCTTTAAGTCTAATTTTTTTCAAATTTACGTCGTACACTCCATCCGGGAGCCTCGTGACTATGAGGTCGATTCTTATGAGTTACATTGGTCACGTGCGAGGTGTTCGTGACTCTTACCAGACCGTTTTAAGGCTGTTTTACATTTTCACTCTTCGATGGCATGTTTTTATGCTTAAGTTTATTTTCTTGCACTCAACTCGGGAGCCCTGTGACTACGCGATCGGTTCCTACGAGTCAATATTAGTCCCGTGCGAGGTGTTTATGACTCTTACGGGATCATGTTGTTCTTATTTTATGTTTTCACCCTTCGATGACAAGTTTTGATGCTTAAGTCTAACTTTTTGCAAATTTATGTCGTACACTCAAATCGGGAGCGCCGTGATTACACGACCGGTTCTTACGACTTACATTGGTCGCGTGCGAGATGTTCGTGACTCTTACGGGACCGTTTTGTTGGTGTTTTACATTTTCACCCTTCGATGGCATGTTTTTTATGCTTAAGTCTAACTTTTTGCAAATTTACATCGTACACTCAAACCGGTAGCCCCATGACTACGCCGTCTGTTCCTACGAGTTACATTGGTCCCGTGCGAGGTATTCGTGACTCTTACGGGACCGTTTTAAGGCTATTTTACATTTTCACCCTTCGATGGCATGTTTTTATGCTTAAGTCTAATTTTTTGAAATTTTACATCGTACACTCAAATCAGGAGCCCCGTGACTACGCGGTCGGTTCCTACGAGTCACATTGGTCTTGTGCAAGGGGTTCGTGACTCTTACAAGACCGTTTTAAAGTTGTTTTATGTTTTCACCCTTCGATGGGATGTTTTCATGCTTAAGTCTAATTTTTATCAAATTTCCATCGTACACTCAAATCGGGAGCCCCGTGACTACACGATCGATTCCTGAGAGTCACATTGGTCCCGTGCGAGGTGTTCGTGACTCTTACGGGACCTCTTTGTGTTTGTTTTACGTTTTCACCCTTCGATGGCATGTTTTTAGGCTTTAAGTCTATTTTTTTTCAAATTTATGTCATACACTCCAACCGGGAGCCTCGTGACTATGCGTTCGATTCCTATGAGTTACATTGGTCACGTGCGAGGTGTTCATGACTCTTACCGGACCATTTTAAGGTTGTTTTACATTTTTACCCTTCGATGGCATGTTTTTATGTTTAAGTTTATTTTCTTTCACTCAACCCGGGAGCCCCGTGACTACGCGATCGGTTCTTACGAGTCACATTTGTCCCGTGCGAGGTGTTTATGACTCTTACGGGATCGTTTTGTGCTTATTTTATGTTTTCACCCTTCGATGGCAAGTTTTGATGCTTAAATCTAACTTTTTGCAAATATATGTTGTACACTCAAACCGGAAGCGCCGTGATTACACGGTCGGTTCTTACAACTTACATTGGTCACGTGGGAGATGTTCGTAACTCTTTCGGGACCCTTTTGTGGGTGTTTTACATTTTCACCCTTCGATGGCATGTTTTTTATGCTTAAGTCTAACTTTTTGCAAATTTACATCGTACACTCAAACCGGTAGCCCCGTGACTACGTCGTCTGTTCCTACGAGTTACATTGGTCCCGTGCGAGGTATTCGTGACTCTTACGGGACCGTTTTAAGGCTATTTTACATTTCACCTTTGATGGCATGTTTTTATGATTAAATATAATTTTTTGAAAATTCACGTCGTACACTCAAATCAGGAGGCCCGTGACTACGCGATCGGTTCCTACGAGTCACATTGGTCCGGTGCGAGGGGTTCGTGACTCTTACAAGACCGTTTTAAAGTTATTTTATGTTTTCATCCTTCGCTGGGATGTTTTCATGCTTAAGTTTATTTTTTTATCAAATTTCCATCGTACACTCAAATCGTGAGTCCCAAAACTACGCGGTCGGTTCCTACGAGTTACATTTGTCACGTGCGAGGTGTTCGTGACTCTTATGGGACCGTTTTGTGTTTGTTTTACATTTTCACCCTTCGATGGCATATTTTTATGCTTTAAGTCTAAGTTTTTACAAATTTACATCATACACTCCAACCGGGAGCCTCGTGACTATCCAGTCGGTTCCTATGAGTTACATTGGTCACGTGCGATGTGTTCGTGACTCATACGGGACCGTTTGGTGTTTGTTTTACATTTTCATCCTTCGACGACAAGTTTTTATGCTTACGTCTAACGTTTTGCAAATTTACGTTGTATACTCAAACCGAGAGCCCCGTGACTACACGGTATGTTCCTACGACTTACATTGGTCCCGTACGAGGTGTTCGTGACTCTTACGGGACCGTTTTATGGATGTTTTACATTTTCACCATTCGATGACATGTTTTTATGCTTAATTATATTTTTTTTAAAATATACGCCGTACACTCAAACCGGGAGCGCCGTGACTACACAATCAGTTCCTACGACTTACATTGGTCCCATGCGAGATGTTCGTGACTCTTACGGGATCATTTTGTGGCTATTTTACGTTTTCACCCTTCAATGGCATCTTTTTTATTCTCAAGTCTAACTTTTTACAAATTTATGTCGTACACTCAAACCAGGATCCCTGTGACTACCCGGTCGATTCCTACGAGTCACATTGGTCCCGTGCGAGGTATTCGTGACTCTTACCGGACCGTGTTGTGGTTGTTTAACATTTTAACCCTTTGATGGCATGTTTTTATGCTCAAGTCTAATTTTTTGGAAATTTTTGTTGTATACTCAAACCGGGAGCCCGTGACTACACGGTCAGTTCCTACGAGTCACATTGGTCCCGTGCGACAAGTGAATAAGATGAGCGGTCACATATTGCAAACCCAAGAATAAGTTTCGAACCACGAATAATTTTTATTCCCATTTTCACATCTCTCCTATTCGTCTCGGACTAATCAAGAATATCTTTAAGATAATAAACAAATGGTTACCAATTAGTTTAATGTGGACCATTGCAGAGAAATTGACACGCCTTAAACCTAGAAAGTGCCAATCCATTGGATAATGCCTTCTTTTTCTAGTGTTCACCCTAACTATTCTTTGTTCAAAAGTTATGTACTCCTCCCCCCCCCCCCCCCCCCACTGGAAGTGATAAGAAATAAATGCGCCAACAATACCCAAACTACAAGGGGCACATAAGAATTAAAATTACGAGGTTTAGACATAAATAGGATCCAAACCCAAAAAAAAAATTGAATCAATGCAAATTTAGCCTTAAAATAAAGTTCATCATAGGTCTATCCATTACCTGGATATTTTGTTACACCCAACGCCAATCAGAACCTTGTTTATTCCAGCAGCGATGTAATTTCAGATTATGTTTGATAGTAGTTTGACCCCAACATCAATGTATCCTATGACAGTGAAAAAATAATGAACTTTATGCAGATAGTTATGTTCAAATAAAAAAATGGTAGAACCAAAAAAACAAATTCAAAACCAAAGGAAGAAAACCAGAGCTTGTTCTATGTGTGTGGTGTGATTTTCTTGCGTCACTCACTGCCCCAACTTGACTGGTGGTAAACTTATTTGAACTGAAATTCGTTAATCCTCATTGATATTTTCTTTCCCGTATATAAGGATTACTACTGAGAAAAAAATAAGATGCACACATATTGAGAAGATTACAATTGATTTTAATTACATTTCAAAATCCAATACCTATTCAATTTCAACAATAATATAAAATGGCATAACAGGTATATCATAATATAACAAACACTAATCTAATTAAACTAGGTATATATCTATTCCTTTTTTTTTTCACAAGGACAAATCTAAAACCAAATTGAAAATACCAAGGCCAAGAACAAAATTAACATTTACAGAATTCTTAAGGGACTATTTGTTACTTCTAACCCCCAACCCGGTTTCCACCCGTCTCCACCGCATACTATTTAGGGTTTACTAAACCCTAATATTTTTTTGACATAAATCTAGACATACACACAAATACAATCTATACATAATGTTTTGACATAGATCTATGCATACACACACACACACATACAATTTATACATACACACACATACAATATAGGGTTTATTGATAAAATATAATTTATTTATTCATAGTTATACACATAAACATACATATACACATAAATATAAACATACACACACATATAAACATAAATCTATACATACACACACATACACACATACCAACGTAAATCTACACATACATACACTGAAATTAGGGCTTTTGATATAAATCACGAAATCCAAATGAAATCAAAAGGAATCAATACATCCCAGGGCTTAATCCAAATGCAAACCAACTAAAATCGCTTAAGCCTTGCAAATCCAACCGAAATCCAACTCAAAACCCCACTAAGAAACATCGACCTTACTCCAAATGAAATAAGAAGCAACGGCGGTTCTTTTTTTTTAAGATCCTGAACCTGAGCAACCTGCTGCCTATAATATGTAAAGAAAAGTACATAAATGCAAAGGAGAACAAAAATCTATAATATCAACCCCGTGCCTATAATATCAATGTAGTTGTGATTATTACGCCGACGTTTTAAGGTTTTAAAATACATATCCAATCAAGTTGATCACAACAAATCTCAAACTAAAACAGAACTGTATGAAATCAAGAGAATTATGGCAAACATGTCAAGTTAAAATATGAATGAATGGAATCAAGTTGTATTTGTTCCATGTCAAGTTGTAGCCTCCTAATATCTTGACGTAAACGTCAAAAAATGCACATTAATCGCAAGATATGTGATATACTTTTTCATAGGCAAATCAAGAGCACACCCAAAAAATTTAATAACATTGACATTTATCGACACTAGTATCAATTCAATAAATTCAACATAGTATCCAACAACCAAGCCAACAATATCTCATTATAGTGCAAAAAATCACGACATATATATAACCCCCAATATAATATGATGGCACGCATATAACCCCCAATAAAATCACGACAAGGTGGATGTAAATTTTTTTACTTATTAAAAATCCATGTAAATTTTTTTATTCTAGGGTTTATTGGCATAATCTATACATACGCACACATACAATCTAGGGTTTATTGACATAATATATACATACATACAGATACAATTTAGGGTTTACTAAACCTTAATATTTTTTTTGACATAAATCTATTCATAGACACACATGCAATCTATACATACACACACATACACTATAGGGTTTATTGAGAAAAAAATAATTTATTTGTTCATAGTTACACACATAAACATGCATATACACATAAATATATGCATACACACACATATAAACATAAATAAATACATACACACACACATGCAAACATAAATCTACACATACACATATAGAACTTAGGGCTTTGAATAGAAATCACGAAATCCAAATGAAATGAAAACAAATCTTTACATACTAGGGGTTAATCACAATGAAATCCAACCGAAATCGCTTTGCCCTTAGAAATCACACCAAATCGCATGAAATCCCTCCGCCCTGATACACAGCCCTTACAAATTGCAAATGGCTAACCAGCATTTTTTTATTAAGCCATGAATCTAGTCACGACCCAGAACCGTGACCCACCAAGCGCGCGACCAATAAATAAAACTCAGGGTATTTCTAGCTTTCACCTAGTCACGGCCTAGAGCCGTGACCCCCCATTGATGACCCTTTTCCACCCTACTACCTGCATGAGGATTGGTCACGGCCAATAGCCGTGACCCACACCATGAAATGAGGGTGTTGCTGGATTTGCACCTGGTCACAGCCTAGAGCCGTGACCCACCATGCGTGATCCTCTTCACATCAACCCTACTGCCTGAATGAGCTTTGGTCAAGGCCCATAGCCATGACCCACACCCAGAATTGGTCACGGCCCTAAGCCGTGACCCTCAATGTGTGTACTCTCTTCTTCGTCATGCCATGGGTCACGGACTTGGGCCATGACCCACCCGCGACCAAGCTTGGAGGGAATTTTGGTGCGATTTTTATGCCAAGATGGTCACGACATGGTCACGGCCCAAGTCCACGACCACTGTGGTCACGAACTTGGGCCGTTACCACTTCTTGAGCATCAATTATTTGGTGTGGTAATAAATATGGTCACGCCAACTATTGAGTGGGTCACGGCCCAAGTCCGTGACCAGCTGGTCACGGACTTGGGTCGTGACCCACTGGGCGTGACCATTCGCAGGATTTGGTGTAGTGAACTGTCGGACCCGATATTGGAATAATGGATTCTTAAAGGGATTTGAATTATATTTTTAAGGTCTCGTTCATGCCTAATTCGGACTTACAGATTGTATTTTATGTCCATTTAAAAAAAAGTATGTTTCGGACTGCCTATAGGTATCCCAAGCCCCCTGCCTATTGGTAGGGTGTACTTTCCTTACCCAGCAAGGCAGGCACTATGCCGATAGGTAGGCTAAGGTCCATATCGATTAGCACCCTCAACCATAATTGGCACTATATAAAGGGCTGAAGACCTCACTCCGAAGGAGGTCCCTTTCAGTAGTCAACAAAACATTCTCTCGAAAACAGAGCCTTCTCATTACTAAAAAGTACATTTTCCCACACTCTCCCACCTCACTCTCTTACCACCCTTAGTCATCCACCTCACTACATTCATACCACAATAACACCAGCCTATATATATTCAAAATTAAACGACAAAGATCTGTAAGGAGGTCCATTCCACACCTTTTTTTAGTTTATTCATTTAAATATTATTATTCATTTTTTTTTCACCTTGTGATATTTTCTAATTATGTTTCATTATCTCACATCAAATAATCTTCAGTTTTTATTAGTATTTTTGCACATAACGTATTTTCACAAAAGTCCAAAAAAGACAAAAAAAGGGTTTAGTCATAAATTCCAAAGTAAGGCTTCCATTTTCTCCCACTTTCACACTTCCCATTTTTCTCAAAAGAACTTAAAAAAATTCTTACAATTGGATTTATGGGTTGAACCATACCCCTACGCTATTTTCAAACTACATGGACTTTAATGCTCCTTGGGCTACGTAGGCATCTTAGGCCAATCTCAATATTAAAGTCCTCCCTTATCATTTTATGCCTTTTTATATTATATTATATTTATTTTATGAGTCTTATACTCCTACATATTTATGTCTGGCTCGACATGGACATTCGCTTTTCCATAGTGATTCGTTATTCAGTAAACACTCACATAATATGCTTATTATTATTTTTTAGTACAATCATACAGATGAGTTTGCTCTGTCAATTCCATAACACGAGTCGGATAATTCTATTCTCTTGTTATTTATATTATACACATATACACACAAATCACTGGAAAAAAGAATAATATTTAACATAGTCCACGAGAGACCAAAAGGACGGAATGGGTGCCTAACACCATTTCATTCCGTAACTTAGTCCCCATGACCTTTAAGTCACTTAGTTATGTATGCATCACTATGATCTTAATGCTATTTTCTTGAGGCAACGGCATTATTTTGCCTGTTTTGAGCAAAATAGGCTAGCGACTGTTATCCCCATTTGATGACGATGAATTTTATATTCGAGGCAGACCACGAAGATTCCGATATGAGTTATAGAAATAGGACCTCCATATCCTCGAATCACCCACACACGCATGGCAAATAAGGGAGATATATGGGGATCCTTTCCTTCTTCTCCCCCTTGTCTCAATTTTGGGGTCTGGCCCAAGCTGGAGGAATCCGAATGGAATGGCCACAGTGTAGACTCCTATGGAGATTTTCTAGAGGACTAGACTCTATTTTCACATGGGTGTTATGTCTTTACTCTCCTTCTTTTCTACACACATACATATGCCTCCACTTGTATGTTCCCTTTTACTCTTATGCTTACTTATTATATATTTATCTCATGCTTGTCTCCACCATACTATCTCCTCATGTATATATCACTATTTACTTATTTGTACATGCTCACCATGTTTCACCATATACCCACTTGTATATATTCTCTATGCTCTTTTCATACACTCGCACTTGTATATAGTCTCTCTCTTTCTTACATGTTCCACACACCACTTATAGATTATCCATGCTTAGTTTCACTAGCACACACCCTCACCTTTTTCATTTCTACATATCTCCATGCTCGCTTACAAATCTCACACAACACTCATAGATGATCCATGGTTAGTCTCACCAGCACACACTTTTACTTTTATATACTCACATGTTTTTTCCACTCACTCTACTCTCATTTTACTTTTATATCTCTCTCACTTGTATATTCACATGCTTCACACTTTATCACCATGATCTATACAGTCTTCATGCTCTATGTTAGCTTTATTTTCCATGATTATCCCTCTTATCTTATGTTATTTGTATATCTTACCTTATAGTGGTAGTACTCCTTTATTTATCATACCAAAAAAATCTCCATAAGATACTAATCAAGACTCATGCATTTTTTGCACGCTAAATCACCTTAGCATGACAATATTGACCAAAATTTTGTCTCGTACTGGCAGGTTACCTCGTGATGGGTGTTGATCCCTCGGGGTGTGTTTAACCTAAGAGATATGATTCTCACCTTACATTGGCCTCATACATTTCATGTATATCAAATGGTTTTATAATAACCTTTCACAAAAATTGAACTAAATTACATATGGATTATAAATGAGGAGGAGTTAATGATATTTATAGAAGAATTGTGGGTAAAATTAGAGAAAATAAAAAGAAGAACAAAATTGTTATTTAAACGACAAGGTGATATCGTAAGCAGCGGGAATCAAACGACGTGTTATTGACTTACAGTAGCATGTGTAGTAGGCTAGCGACATCATCACTAGCGATTGGACAAGGTTAATGTAGGCTAGAGCATGAGGTGTCCGCTAATAAGAATGATTCAATTACGCCAAGGATGTGAAAGCGAGGGCCTTGCTACCAAGGAGGTAAGTCGGGCATTGACTTCCTAAAGTACTATCGATTCATAAATTTCTTTCGTATTATGAGAATGAATGGTTGCGATTCAATTCCCCACTACCAGTAACCCAAGTCAGGGGTGTGGCTAGGATTTATGCTCGGTGAAAACTCTAGGAATGAGTGTCATGACTTCAAGTGAAGGGCGTCGGTTAGCTTTCGTGAGTCAGAATTGGACGCTTATGGATGAAATTCCTCATGACAGTTGCTTATTCCTTCTAACTCAAGTGTGTTCCTTTTGATTTCGATAATTAGGAATCGGTATTCTAACCTATGTGATGACCCAGATTGGTGCCATGTTAGGGTACAACGCAGTTAGGCCCAGGAAATTGCAGTGGGCCGGGTTTCACCAATGCATCTTGGTAACTGGGTGCCCATCTTGGGTATTATTGATATTTCATAAATCTTTGTGTGTGGGTGGCTGCATTTTTGGCCACATGATTTCTTCATAGTAGTGATCTTTCTTAGAACTAGTGGACTCCCGATTGGCCGGCTCGATAGTCAGTGGCTCAGGTTGCGAAGAGTAGAATGATGACTTGAGGATACGGTATAGTGTTAGAAATCGGGGAAAAACTTAGCACGCGATGTTGATTTTCCACGATGAGTGGATTAGAGTAAGACTTTAATGATTACTCAATGATGAGACACCTAGGGTAGCACTAGCTTCATCAGAGTGACATAACAGAAGGTGTCAATCGAGAGTATGGTGATGACTTAATGAGAATATTCTTCCTTTAAGTGAGTGAATAGCGTAGGATGATTAGCGACAAGCCCATGCGAGTTGTGTAGTTAGGACAACTTGAGAATTTGTTGAACACCGGATGTATAGTCCTATGATAGAATTGATTTTGGTGACGGATATGACGGTTGGTTGTATTACGATTCGCTTTGGCTGAGCATCGACCGCTAGAAGGGGTTTTCTCGTAGATGCACCGGTATGCCTTAGGTACTAGCATAATTAGTTCTAGGAATGGTTTGGACTTTATCATAGGGCGAGTGGAGACTCGGAGTCGATTATGTAATGTCATGGTTAACGAAATGGTGAGTATTAGAGTATGTTGCATGTTGAGTGGTTGGTGACCTTAGTGTTGATAACTTCGATACGTTATCTTGGAGGATTTCTAGTACTTAGAATAGAAATTAGTGGAACCCATAAGCTTAAGGATTGATGAATCGAAAATTTGGGGGATAAAATTCCCCAAGGAGGGAAGCTCGTAATACACTTTCCCAAAAATTGAACAAAATTATATATGGATTATAAAAGAGGAGATAATCATAATTATAAAAGAATTTTGGGTAAAAATGGAGAAAATAAAAGAATAGCAAAATTGGGTAGTTCAAACAATAAGGGAATATCGTTCGAACGACAAGGTGAGGTCATGAAAAGGGTCACGATAAGCAGGGCATCAAACGACATGCTACTAACTTTTAGTAGCAGGTCGCACGATCTATTGTTCTAACGATATAGGAAAGTCATTCGAATAACCTAGGGTTGTCGTTCGAATGACGTAAGCTGAGATTTTTAATCGCATTTGTCCTTATGCGTTGTCACAATCTCAGTCATAAGATCTTTGAGCTGTCGAGCCCAGATCAACCCAGAAGGTGCAAAATGGGATTTTTGACCTTAGGGAGGGCTTTATTAAGTGATTTTTTTTTGTGTGTTTGAGGTTATTTTGAGTTGGAAGAAATTGGAAAAAGGAGAGAAAGAGAGAGGTGGTGGTCTTCCACCTCCACCCACCACCAAACCACCATTCCTCCACCACTTTCTTGGTGTATTCCACCATAATTGAAAATTTTATACCCATTTCCACCATTGAAGAAGAGGAGCAATGAAATTTAGAGTGATTGTTGGGGGATTTTGAAGATGGAAATGGCAGCTTGATGTAGGTCCTAGCTTGGATACTTTGTGGAGCATGCTTTTGGAGGTGGGTCAACCTCCTTGAGGCCACCTTAGGAGGTGGGAGGTTGTCATCTTCGTTTACATCCCATGCCTACCATTATTGAACTTCATTTGAGGTGGAAAAATCTATCTTAAGTATTAAGACTCTATTTTGTATTATTGTAGTCTTCTAAGTTAGATTACATGGAAAGTATGCATATGATTAGATGATAACAAAATTCCAAATGAATGAGAAACATTTTTATGAAATAAAAATATTGGAGAAATGACATTTTGTTGAAAATAGTAAATGAATAAATATTTCAATGTTTTGAAATATTAAAAGTTGATATTTTGTGAAAATGGTGTATTTTCTAGAAAGGTTGGTGGTAAAGATTTTATGAAATAAAATGTTTGAAAATAATATTTTATTTGGGTAAACATTAGTGAAATAATATTTCTTGCAAAATTGGAGATTTTATGAAAGATGGACATTTTGTGAGTTTTAAGAAAGGAAATGTCTTTTATGTTGCAAGTATGATAAATCTCTAGAATGAAATATGTATTTAAACCATTTAATAGGATTTTAAGATTTAAAGTTCATTCTTTAATGCATATAAACTTGTAGTAATTTTGCACTAAGTGCATAAACAAGTTTAAAGAAGAAATATGTGGTTTACACATAAAATGATAAAATTAGAAATTTTAGTGTGTGGAATAAGTGTTAAAAATGTGACAAGGGTAAAGTGTAAGACTACATGTAAAATGAAAGAAATCGTATTTTATTATAAAAGTAGTCTTAATGTAAATGGATTTCTTGAATAAAGAAAGTAAAGAAATATGTGGTTAGGGAAAATGTTGATAAAATTATTCATTAAGTGCTAATTGGTAAATATGGATAAGTTAATAGCAAAATATTAACACTTGTTAAATTGTAAAGAAATAAAGAGATAAATGTATTTTCAAATAAGAACAATATTACTCCAAGGTTAAAAATGGTGTTATGGTATTAAAACACTTAAGAAGCTATTATGGATGACTTAATAGTGTTTTTGAGAAATTAACACTTGTGAAAGTAGAGTAAAAGGGTGATTTTGGAAACAAATGGGTAAAATGGTAATTTTACTTAAAGTGGAACATTTTTATGAAAGAAAAATCTTGGAAAGGTGTTACACAAATTGGTCTTAAATAAATATGATTTTTGGAATAAATTCAAGGCTAATGTTTAAAGGACATGGTATGGTAAAATTTCAAAGTGCAACACTAGTGGGGCGGTAATGTCCCGAATTTTTGTCTTCGGTCGAGTAAAAAGGAAAAATGTAATAATGTGGACATATGTAAAATGTCAAAACACATTAAAAGGAACTCGGATGATACTAGGATCAGCAAGAAGAGCCCGGAGCCCTAGGGAAAAAATCCCAGAACCACTGTCTAGAGAATTTGTTATGCATAGTCAGTGGTGTGGACCCCATTAAAGTTTGTGATATTGAAAGATTCCGAGAAAGGATAAACGAAATAAGGAACATGTCAAGAAATAGGTTGGATTGTAAAATGTGATTATACAACCTAACTTGAATGGTTAAATGAATGTCTTGGTAATGGTTAAAATAGACAAGTAAATGTGTAATTGATAAATGTCCATAAAGTAAGTAAAAGGTAAACAAAGTGGGTAAATGGGTGATTATGAAACCTAAGCAGTTAAACCCATAATTAACATAAGAATGTGTTGTGAAAAGGTTTTTAAATATTAAATAAGTATTTTCTTACACGAGGTTCGCGTGTGTTTAAAGGGTGAGTTTCAACAAAAATACTAAAGTGTGTTGGATAAAATAAAAAGGGTAAAGGAATGTGACCGGATAAGTCAAACGTAATGGTTTCAAGTGTTCAATCCGGTGTGTTAAATAAAGTGAAAAAATGCTAAGGGTGAATAAAGGAAATCTCTATAAGATTAAGGTAAATTAATCTAGATAAGTATGGTTTTCATAATTAAAGACCATTTATGAATTATGTATATGTATGTGTGTATGGATGTAAGTATGTATATGTATATTATGTAATTGCATGTGAACGTAGGCATGACGTGTTAAGTCTCATTTCTACTGCTCGATTATTTACTTCAATTGTATATTTTCTACTAGGCATAGGCTCGTACCCTCACTTTGTTACGACAGGTTAGGAGAGGTTTCGTATTTTGAGGGAATTATATACATGTAAGTATTTTATTTATTCTTACGTGAGTAGCTTTGTATACTTGGACTTCGGGTGCTCCCTATGGGTCCCTCACGTAGTGTTTTGAAACTGGGATCGCATGATAAATAAGTGAAATATTAATTAAAATAAAAGTGGACGAGAAACATTATAGAGGATTATTTCATTTCACTTTACACCTAACGCTCAAGTTAGACCGGGTTGACTACAGGTTACCCATAAATTCGAGTCAGGCGTTATAAATGGTATCAAAGCTCTAGGTTAATGGTTCCTTTAGGTATTGACGTGGTGAGATCGGTATTGGATCTTTCGACATCGGTGTGGTTTGGGACGATCATTCTAGTTTGGTGACTATTTAGTTTGTGTCCTCGATGGTAAAGTCAAAGAGGTTAGCACAACAAATGAGTTGGCGCCAAGTGGCACACAATTAAGTTGATAATTATTAATTGCTTTCGTACTTCTAATTAGAATCGTAGTAATTTATGGGTGTCCATGCAAGCCTATAGTGGTGACACCTTGATTGTTAGTGTGAGGTGCTTATATTGAATTTTGGTGACATAGAATCATTCGAGGTGTCGATAGAACGAAATTTCTCCCATTGGGAAAATGGCACAAGTCACATACAGTCAACGGTATAGATTGATGGCTGGTTGTCTTGACTATACACTAGTGATTGGTGATTGAAAAGTATATAGCCCTTAGGTGCAATGCTTTACGGGTAAATAATTCCTATAACGTGATTAGACAAACTTGATTCTTGGGTGATATCGCAGTTGGTGGTAAGTCGGTGAACACATAAGATTGTGTGGGCAAATAGTGACAATGTCGTAACCCGCTGTGTGAGATGTATTATGAAATGACTTTGGCAATGAGGCTTGCATTTTTAGTGGCAATAGTGAGTATTATTCGCAGCGAACTAGTTGTAAAGTTGTGTATCTCATATATGGAGAGTAGATAACTGAATAACATTCATAAGTATTGGTTTTGTGGTGAGAACATATTAGTTCCTTTGGTTGGGGAGTTAGGTTGGGTGTGCCTTAATTATAATGTGATATTGAGGAATAGGATTTCACGTGGTGCATGCAATATAGACCTTAGTGTTTATAGGCAATACCCTACGTCACATATCCTACCAAGGTCTTTATAGTTGTGTTAACTTATAGGTTAATCCATGGTGTGATGTGGACATAGTAATGCAATTAGTTTTCACGTTTGAGAATTCATGGAGTGTTAGGAGTGGTAGACTTTGAGGTTTATAGGTTTTAGGCGACGTCCTGTATCCTACCATAACCTGTAGTATCTTTGGTTGTGGTTTGTATGTGACTTATAGTCACGGCCGCTTGGAAGAAAGATAAGGTGATTATTTATATTTAGGGACTCATTTTATCCGCCGAGGTAATAGCTAGGTGTGAGATGGTCCTGGTGTGAGAGTAGTTCATAGTCACGTTGAGGTTCCCATGGGACAATTGGTGTGTAGCTTCATTGAGAATAAATATCGAATTATGTGATTCCTTGATGTGTTTGATGATTTAGGTGCACTATAGAAACTCATAGACTAGTGTCTTTGCGAGCACCAAGTAATATCTGTGTGGGTATCAAAAGGTTTGTATAGTGCAACTATGATGATAATGGTGTAGACGATGAAATCTCGTCGAGTTTTGGGACTTATAAAGGAGATGTGTTTGGCATTATTAGGAGACCAATTATGTCTAGTAAGAGAAGATAGTGTCATTCTAGTAACAATGGTTTTGAGGGCCAAGTGATGATACCAAAATACTGGTCGTGTAGTATACATGACGGGAATGGCTTCCCAATCGGCACAAATGGTAGTGTAATCCCAAAGGTAGGGTGGCAACTTGTGTCATTAGGAATAATGCTCGGATGTCATGGAACGACTAGTACATGGGTGGTAATACCTGTAAGGACATTATTTTATTGTTCGTTATCAATTAAGTATGTCGTATACCGCTACAACCGTCGAAGATTATTCAAGAACATTCACGCATCAAGACTATTATGAATATCAAGTTCTTTAACAAGAAACTCCTTCGCAAGATAGATTTTGGTAAGGTGGTGTTTTAGTCCCTTAACGGTTCACTTAAGGTGTTGGAATAATTTTTCTATAAAATTTTCTAAGTGTTGGAGCGTAGTTTTTCGTCAAAATATTTTTTCTAAGTGTTGAGGCGGACTGGAGTAAAAAATTAATTTACGCTTCAATCGTTCGAGCGAGATTGCCACGTCGTTCGAGCGACAGAGGCATCTCGCGCGAAGTCATTCGAGCGATAACTGGCATCGTTCAAGCGACATCCTTTTTTCGTTCAAGCGATGAGCCGCCTTAGATTTTTTTATCAGAAGACCTACGAAATGTTCCATACACGAAACTTCTTGGAAAAATACTTTGTCTTCTCAATTTAGGATTTTAAACCTTTTTATTTTCAATTCACGAGATCCCAATAGTTTGTGTGAATTGTTTTGGAACCCAAGAACACATCTCCTGTCAAGTTTCTCTTGTAGAGAGGATCTCTACTGCTGATCTAGGTGCTCTTGAGGGGAGTACTGGGCTGAAGACGACTGAGTGTCAATAGGGAGTGCTAGTGGGCATTCCTGGGCTGAATTGGAGCTGCAGTCTATGTGATTGTTCTGTGGAGCAATCATTGCGGATTTCATTGTAATCGTTGTAAGTATTAGAGTGAAATAAAGGTTTTACCCGAAATTTTTGTTTTCCTAAAATCTGCGAGTTAACAATATTATTTGTGATGGTTTGACACACACACGCGTAGTTGCATGTTTAGGGACTGATTTAATTTGGTTTAAAATTGACTCCAATTACATAAGTTTAAATCTGAAATTTGTGAATTTATTTAAATCAATATCCCACCGGCGCATACTCTTTACAAATTAGTATCAGAGCAGGTTACACTGATTGATTGTGTATTCTTATTTTTGCCAAAAATTGTGTGATATTGATTTCTTTTGATAAAATCTATTTTGTTAAAAATAACAATTTTTCCAATGGACCACTTATGTAATTGGATGCCCCCTCTTGATGACACGAGTCAGAATTTTGATGATTTAAATAGTTTGAATTTAACGTTTGCGAAAAGAATTGATTTTTTAGAAAAAGAAAATTGTCATTTTAGATTAGCTATGGATCTCTTGTAAACGGTTCAAAATCAAAAAGATTTTTATCGTGATAAATTTTTTCTTTAGACCATGACTTTAATGTTTTAAAATTGTCCAATAAGGAGAGTGATGATAGAGTCCTATTTTTAGAAAAAGAATTGAAAGACTTTAAAAATTCTAGGATTTGTGTTTGTACCAAAGTGAATAAAAATATTTTACTCGATGAGTCTGTGGCACGTGAGGAGACTCTTAGGGATAAGTGTGCGTAGTTTAAGAACCAACGTGATAACCTTCTAGGAGTTATTGAAAATTTATATAATGAGTCCTTAAAATTGGAAGAGTCAAATTCTTTGCTTGAGTAAAAAAATTTGGAGATAAAAAATGAGTTGACAGACTCGAGTAGTGTTGGTAGCAATGGTAGTGGCTCGTCGTGTTCTTATGTTTCGAGTGTTAAAGCCAAGACCATTATTTGTTTTAGAGGGTCAATAAATCTCAAGGACGTTAGAAAAGGTCAACCCATAGGTGTCGTTACACCCGTTTACACATGTTCACATTTTGGTAGGAAAGGTTACATTAGGCATTTTTATTTAGATCTTCGAAAAGGTCCTAAGAAGTTGAAATCTACTGTTCCCTTGGTTCCCAAAACCCCTATGCGTAGTTGCACACTTATTTGGATTACGAAATCACTTTTAGAGGCACTAGATGTTAGACTAGTTGATTCTCGATTGCTTGCACATGATTCTTCTCTTGCTATATCATATAGATGATTGTGTTCGCATGTTTGTCATATTCTAGTTATGCTTCATTATATATTCTTGATAGTGTTATGACTTGTATACTTTTTGTATTAGATTTTTGTTTTTGGAAAATTTTGAAAAATTCAAAAAGACTTTATTTTGATAACATTTTTGGAAAAAGACAAAAATATTTTTATGTTTTGTTTTACACTCTATATGAATGCACATTTATGATGACCAAGTCACAATTTCATTCCATATCCATGTGACTGTTTGATAGTGTTTTGATATGTGTCATCATTTCATTTTGTACTTTACAATGTTTAGAGTTATTGAGATGTGATATATTGTTACTACCTACATGTTTGACTCATGAGTTCCTTTAATGCACACTTGTACGGATTTGTTTGATTATTATACTTGTTTATCACATATTGGTCGTAGTGTTGAGATCTCAATTTTGTCTTTAAAACGAACCATATGCGATAAAACTTGACAATGGAAGTAGTGCATGTAAAAATCGTTTACCATGAGGAATTTAATTGCAACAAAATATAACGAGTGAATCATGGGAAAGGGCTGCAAGAGTAAAAAATAAACTCATCATGAAAGCCATCATTTAAAAGATCCCAAACAAAATTTAGAGTTAATAAAAAGATAAATATGCCAAAAAGGCTCCACCTCAAAAGAAAAATATAATGACTATTATTTATGAGGGAGTTTGGATGGAAAGAAATAAAAAATGGGTTTGCACGTCCAGAGAGCGTCTTGAAAAAGCATTTATAGTTTTAGACGTTATTCGTGTGGGAATCATTCCTGACTTTGATGTGTTGATGGATTGAGTCGATGTCATTTAAATTCAACACTTTTAACACCTAAGGACAATTTTGAGATTCATTCGTTAGGAGTACACCTATTCATCTTGCACATTTGTTATGTTTGATTGCTTTGATTTGCCTATTGAATATGTTCACACCCATTCATTTTGTTTCCATGATTTGGTTGTCTTACTGTAAATTCATGGTCTGTGATTTTGGTAAAATTATTTTTATAATTTTGTTTGAAAATTTGAAAAATCAGAAATAGTTTGCGGAAGCTTTCGAGTTAATCTTTGAATGAGCGTAGTTTGATTCATATTTGCTATGCATATTTGTCGTAACAACTCCATATTTATTTTGGTTTATTCGTTTCCTTGTCTATTTCTGTCAAATAAAAAGGGGGAGAACGCATTATGGGGGAGTTTTAAAATTATGGGGTAGATTTGATTATTTATTGATTTATGCTTATATCATTCAATCTCGACGCGTTACGAAGGTATTTTCTTTGTCTCATGTGTGTAGGTACAAAATTGAAGATCATTATGTTGCACACCTTGATGAGAAAAAATTTGAGATTTGAAGATTTAAAGTTGAAGATTTTTTTGAAGAAAAGTTTAAGAGTACCTCTTCATTTTTGGGTTCATGAGAGTACTAGATTTGTATAATCATTTTATGTTTTTATAATTCAGATGTTTTTTACTTTGTACCGGCATAGACATAGGGGGAGATTTGTAAAGACATTATTTTATTGTCCGTTATCAATTAAGTATGTCGTATACCGCTACAACCGTCGAAGATTATTCAAGAACATTCACGCATCAAGACGATTATGAATATCAAGTTCTTCAACAAGAAACGCCTTCGCAAGATAGATTTTGGTAAGGTTGTGTTTTAGTCCCTTAACGGTTCACTTAAGGTGTTGGAATAATTTTTCTATAAAATTTTCTAAGTGTTGGAGCGTAGTTTTTCGTCAAAATATTTTTTCTAAGTGTTGAGACGGACTGGAATAAAAAGTTAATTTACGCTCCAGTCGTTCGAGCGAGATTGCCAAGTCGTTTGAGCGACAACTGGCATCATTCAAGTGACATCCTTGTTTCGTTCAAGCGACGTGCCGCCTTAGATTTTTTATAAAAATGATTTCTCCAACTTCGTTTTTTATCAAAAGACCTACGAAATTTTCCACACACGAAACTTCTTTGGCAGAATACTTTGTCTTCTCACTTCTAGGGTTTTAAACCTTTTTGTTTTTAATTCACAAGATCCTAATAGTTTGTGTGAATGATTTTGGAACCCAAGAACACATCTTGTGTCAATTTTCTTATGTATATAGGATCTCTACTGCTGATATAGGTACTCTTGAGGGGAGTACTGGGCTAAAGACGACTGCGTGTCAATAGGGAGTGCTCGTGGGCATTCGTAGGCTGAATTGGAGCTGCTGTTATGGATGACTCTAGACTGCGATCTATGTGATTGTTCTGCAAAGTAATCATTACGGATTTCATTGTAATCATTGTAAGTATTATAGTGAAATAAAGGTTTTACTCGAATGGTTTTTTTAAGGAAATCTGCGAGTTAGCAATATTATTTGTGATGGGTTGACACACACAAGTAGTTTCATGTTTAGGGGCTGATTTAATTTGGTTTAAAATTGACTCCAATTAAATAAGTTTAAATTGGAAATTTACGAATTTATATAAATCGATATCGCACAAGCGCATACTCTTTACAATACACGATATCAGGATGTACTAGGATATGAATTAAAGGCTAAGGGTGATGACACCACGTGGAGAATTTAAATGGAAATTTAGGTGGGGGTAGCATCGAAACATGATTATTATGTTGATGTGTCGACGGTATATGCTAGGGTGGCCTTAGCAATGTAAGGACAAGTTTTTGACTCGTCGTGTCAAGCTTGACGTGTTAAAGAATGTAGCCTAGTGTGGTATTTACTAACCTTAGGGTGCCAATAATGGTGGTTGTGGTCGTCACGAAAACTCTGTGTGGGTAGAAACAGTAAGGTGAATTGGTGGCAATCTCGTGAGGTAATAAAAACACGATTAGCTGAGTGCTTTGGTTGAACTAAGTAATATCTATGGGAGTTTGGGATTTTGATCACAATACGTTAAAGCTAATAGTAACCTAGATGCAGTAGGCTAGTGACATCATCACTAGAGATTGGACAAGGTTAATGTAGACTAGAGCATGAGGTGTTCGCTAATTAGAATGATTCAATTATGCCAACAATGTGAAAGGTAGGACCTTTCTCCCAACGAGGGAAGTTGGGCATTAACTTCTTAAAGAACTACTGACTTGTAAATTTCTTTTGTATTGCGAGAATTAATGGTTGCGATTCGATTTTCCACTGCCAGTGACCCAAGTCAGGGGTGTGTCTAGGATTTTTGCTTGGCGAAAACTCTAGGAATGAGTGGCATAAGTTCAAGTAAAAGGGGTAGTTTCATTTTCGTAAGTTAGAGTCAGGCTCTTATGGATAAAATTCCTCAAGACAGTTGCTTGTTCTTTCTGACTCAAGTGTGTTCCTTTCGATTTCTATAATTAGGAATCAGTATTCTCACCTATGTGGTGGTCAGATTGGTGCCATGTAATGATACGATGCGAATGGGTCTAGGAGAGTGTGATGGGTCGGGTTTGGCCAATGCAGCTTGGTAATTGGGTGCCCCCATATGAGGTATTATTTCTATTGAATAAATCTTTACATATAGATGGGTGCATTTTTGGCAACACGTTTTGTTCGTAGTAGTAATATTTCTTAGAACTAGAAGACTCCTAATTAGCCGGCTTGGCAGTCAGTGGCTCGGGTTGCGAAAAGTAGAATGATGACTTGAGGATACGGTATAGTGTTGGAAATCGATTAAAAACTTAGCACGCGATGTTGGTTTGCCACGATGAGTGGATTAGCGATTACTCAAGGATGAGACACCTAGGGTAGTACTAGTGATGCGACTGAGAATGTGTCTCTAAAGTGCGTAATCTCTAGGCTCAAGTGCAAGCCTGTCGCGTTAGTAATAAACCCGATAAGTCGGGATCGTCTCCACAGGGAAATAGGACAAGTAAATAATGATGATAGAAGGACAGACGATTAACCTAACTTTGACTCTAAAAAGAAGAAAAAGGTGATTTGAATGGTGGAATAGCTACAACTAGATGCAATTTTGAAAATGATTAATTAATGAAATCATGAATAATGAAGTGCAATTACTCTAAATTACCTAAAAGACTGATGATGATTGAACTAAAACTTGAACTATATGATGAGACAAACAGGCTGGGAATACAATCCCACAACCCTAGTGTATTTCCAGGATAAAACTAATCACAAATTTAAGTGATTAATTAGACCCAGACTTTAGTACTCCCAAGCATTACGTATATGAGGTTCAAGCTCGCACCATACGTAATCAGAGGATGAGTGAAGCGGTAATAGGAAATCTACAGACGCTTTGCAGTCTAAAGCATCCCGGTTACTCTAGAGAAACTGAGTTCCAAAGAACTACAATGGTTGTGTTCACTACGTAATACGGTCATAATAAATCCTTAAGTTTAGAGGATTAATTTTATACACGTGCAACTATCACATCGGGTTGAGTTCATGTATCCCGACCCTAAAGAATTTAGCTAGACATATTAAACCTAACTATGCATGAATTAACTATGTTGCATGCGAAAGAAATCATGATGGAAGTGTATTGAAACATGCAAGGAATTATTATGAACTTAGAAACGAATTGAATCGTTCAAGAAGAATAACATGCAAAATGATAATAGAGAGAACGTACCTTGAATTAAAACTTGAGATCAAACCCGAAAATAATCAATCTTGAATCACGAAATCAAAGCTATGTTCCTAAGGTATTCTCCTACTTGTCTCTCTATAAAAAAAACTATTCAAAACTATGTTTTCTAAGCCAATACAATGATACATCTACGTTTTAGAAGAGTTTGTACATTATAGGACTCTTTGGAGCAATCAGCTTTCAAGTGGAATTTCGCGCATCAGGCACCTCGAACCGGTTCGCAGGTACCCCGAAACGGTTCACACTGTGGTTCAGAAAATCTTGCTGGTTTAGAGACTTCTTTTCTTCATTTCCACACTTAGAAAATTTTCAAGATTTCTTATTTTCTTTCTAGGATTTTTCTTCAACTTCGAGGGATCATAACTCTTTCATCGTAGCTCGAATTTAGGTGTCGTTTCTTCCAATGTTATCATTTTTTGAGGTCTTCAACTTTCCAGTTGTCTCCTTCTCCGGCATTAGGCTGCAGAATTACCAAATTTCCCATGGACTTGCCTTCCTAGCCTTTCTTTCATTGTTTCGATTTCTCTTTCGCACCGTTTGCATAATTTACCTGTAAAACACATAAGAGAAGCACAAAACACGAAATACTTTCCAACGAAGGTTAGTATCATAATTACGAGTTAAACCGAAATCAATTGCACTTCTCGAGTTCACAAAGGTTTCGAAATTAAGGGGATAAATATACAATATGTATACCCAATCAAACCCCTTAACTTAGAACTTTGCACGTCCCGAGCAATGTAAAAGAAAAGGAATAACATCATAACTCTTTTAAATATTTTATTATGATAGATTACCTTTTTCGTAGGCAAGCGATTGCAGTTAGCATATGCAACAAGCCTTTAAACCCCTAAGTTACCCTAGTAGGACGAATGGTGTCTCATGAGGGTTTGCGGTGAATATACCCACAAAATTCGTTATTGACTCAAACGAAAATCAAAATACTTAAAAACTGTACAATTTAAACCTTCAGAAAAATAGTCACCGTAAATTCATATTCAAAAGAGTCTCAATTTGTCGTGTGTGTGCGAAGCCAAAAATTGAACCGCTAATTTCTACCGATTGATCATTACGTTACTTTCTAAAAAATTTCTTTGATTTCAAAATCTCATCGATACACTCACAAATGAATCACTCGAAAGTGTGGCTATTCTCTCGGTATGTGTGATTTATAAGAGTAAATTTAATGGAATGCAAGTTCATGCACACAATTATGAAAGACAGAATTATTTAGTGAAATGATCTCTTCATCAGATTACAGTAGTTGGAAAATGGGAAACATTGCCTCAATTCACACCATTTAATCTCTCATATTATCTTTTTGTATCTTAGCTCTCCATGCGGTAATCAACTTTGCAATTCGAACACGGTAGGACTTTTCAGGTTAAAGGTATATTGGGTAACATTGGAATGGCTGGGAACTTCGGAATTGGAAAATTTTCTTATGATGTCCGTTAGTGCTTTTTCAATGGCTTTTCCTCACCCTTTTTTTTTTTCTGATTTTTCTATTTTTTTCTGTTTTTTCACACTTTTCTTTCTTGCTATTTTTGTTGAGCATAGCTATTCTTTTCTTGCCCCTTTGTATGTACTTTCCAGACTTAAATTATGAGATTATCCACTTTTCACAATTCCGGGCTACTTGGGTTTTTTCGGGTTGCCAAACGAAAAGGAAAATTTTTATTCGGCTCACTTGGGTTAACAAAAGGATAATTTTTCACATCTTTTTATGGCTAATGTTTTTGGGTAACAAATGATGGACTACTTCATTGTCCGAATTATTTATTAATTTACCATATGCGTCTCGAGATTAATCTAATTTAGAGATTTGTAGTGCGTTTTTCCAGACAACATTCCATTTCCCATAACCGATCAAAACAAAGAATTGAGATCATCAACAACTTATTTAAAACGCCGAATCCGAACTTTGAGTTAACCATTAACTCGAATTGATTTAAAACTCAAAAAGACCGATAGGCTCGAAATCTCACCGGGTTTTGTTAATCTCCACACTTATTCATTAAGTCGTCACTTTTAGCACAATTTCCATCTTTGGTCAATTTCGGCTTAGTGCAATTGAGATTTAACAATTTGAGACTTCAAATAGAATAAAGTAGATATTTTTA
This sequence comes from Sambucus nigra, assembly GCA_949130495.1. Taxonomy (NCBI): domain Eukaryota; kingdom Viridiplantae; phylum Streptophyta; class Magnoliopsida; order Dipsacales; family Adoxaceae; genus Sambucus; species Sambucus nigra. Next base: position 250,375,499 of record OX422224.1, on the reverse strand, counting down.
AAAAATTTGAATTCTAATTTTTATTTATCTCGAAGAAAAATATGTTTGCCTTTTTAAAAAAAAAATCAATTTTTTTTTAAATTTCTGGGCATTTTTGAAAATTTGTGAAGTTTTAGAAAGACGCACTTGTCACCCCCCCCCCCCCCCCTAACTTAGACTTTTGCATTGTCCTCAATCAAAAGGACTAAAATCTAAAGAAGAAAAAGAACAAGTGCGACAAATAAAACAAGAAAATTATTAAAATGCAACATGACACTATATGACACTCATACATGACTCAAAAATACAATAAAAATCACTCCGTACGCGGCGGGGGTGCGACGACCTCTCATTTCTCTCCAGAAATCACCCAACCCCTTGCACAGGATCCGTTGCTCTCCTAGTCTCTCCCCTCTACCTGTCATACACCAATAACCGTAATAAGTTAGGCCCTTGCCCATAAATAAAGGAAAGACTGGGAGACTCATCGTGATTAATCGAAAAAGGATCCTCGTGATGCGTACTACGTGGGTTGGGCTCTAAGTCAGACGAGACTTGAGCCTTATCTTCAATTACCTCCGAGGACTCAAGTTTCATGGGTGGATGGTCATTGCGAAGAAACTCATCAATTTTATCCTTCCACTCGCACTCTCCTAAATGACTCCATGAGTCCAATAGACATTGGACTTCGTCGTTAAGGCTCTCATTCACCTGTCCGAATTCTCTCTCAAATTCTGCTAGGATAACCTCCTCTAGCTCTCTTTCTTGCTTTATTTCCACATCCTTTCTTCCTCGTTCCATCTCAAAATTATTAGGTGGTGTGGGTGGGTAGCAATCGAGGAGAAAAGTATATATCGTGTCTCATCATTTGCTCTCCTCTAAGCACTCATACAAACCTCTCCTGATGCCCTCTAAATTATCGCTCTCTCTCACACTCAAGGTCTCACTCACACTCTTCATTTCAGTTACTACTCATACCTCCCCTACCCTTCACTCCATGTTTTAACTATCGCTCTCACTTGATGTAACAAGGCATACCCTTATCGGCTCTCACGTGTGGGTCCTCCCATGCTCGTGTGCTGCCTCCAAATGATCCGCCTCTCGCGGTTTTCCTTCGTCACTCTCGTTCTTGATATTATTAATAGTATTTGTCTCGAGGGTCATGTTCCCAAATGTTAATTTCATTCTCCCACTCCGAGTATTGATGAGTGCATTAGTCGTAGCTAAGAATGGACGACTAAGGATAACGGGAATATGATTGCTCGAGAGAATGGAGGGATCCTCGTCCCAAATGACAAAATCCATTGGGAAGTAGAAAGTGTCTATTTGAATAATCACATCCTCAATGATTCCCTGAGGCGTCTTCACAGAACCATCCGCAAGCTGGAGAGTCATATTTGTGGGCATAAGGGCTCCCAAATCTAGTTTCTTATAGATGGAATAGGGTAAAATGTTAACACTCTCCCATAAATCTATTAGAGCCCTTTCGATTCGGTTCTTTCCCATGATGTACGAGATGGTAGGTGCACCCAGATCTTTATACTTTAACAGAAGGTCACTCGATAAAACCGAACTAACATTCTGGGCCAAAAAGATGTTTTTATTTTCCTTTAGCTTGCGTTTCACCGTGAGTAAGTCCTTAATGAACTTAGAGTATGCGGGAATTTTCTTTATAGTCTCAAGAAAAGGTATATTAATCTTTACTTGATTGAGGATGTCCAAAACATCATCCCGAGAAGTCTCTTTAGAGTGCGGGACCAACCGTTGAGGGTATGGGGCAGTGGTGGGTGGTTTCACCATGACCTTGGGTCCGCCAGTATTATCTTTTTTATCACTCTCAATTAAAGGTGCATGTTCGGCCTCTTTCGTGTCGGGCGAAACCTCCTTATTTTTAGGTACATATTGTGGGGGAGGTGACAAGTAAACTATTCTCCCACTATGTAGAGTGGTAATTGCGCTACATTGCTCAGGATGGTCATGGGGTGTGGAGCTAACACTAGTTTGACCTTGGAGAGGTCTTTGGCCCTGGGCAGGAAACTTTCCCTTCTCTTTGATACTCAACGATGATTGCATCTTTGAAATAGTCAAATTTATGTCATTGATCATGCGCTCATGTATAGCAGTGGTTGCATTCTGGGCAGTGATAAATTGGTTTATCATATCCTCGAGATTTCTTCGCGGTGGAGTGATATATGGCTCTGGAGGTGGTGGTGCTTGCACATGTTCCTTCATGTGTGGTGCTTGTTGAAAGTGTGATGGTGGGGAGGGGCAATATGGGAATTAGGACTCATCACAGCATTTTGTTGACCATAGCTAAAACCAGGATGGTTTCTCCATGAAGGGTTGTAATAATTCCCGTGCGGTGCACCAAAAATTACCCTTAAATCCTTCTATACCACTCACTAGCTCTTGAAGCATATCTTTGTAGATGGGTATCGTTGGGCATTCCTCCGTTGAATGTCCTGCATCACAAATAGCACACACCTTCTCAATGGGGTTCGGGATGGAGCTAATTGGTCCTCTTGCACATATCTCAAGTACTTCTCGCAGTCCTTTCTCAAGTAGATCGAGTCGACTCACCGTCATAATATCCTTTTCTATGTGAAATAGGTCGGACGCCGATGGAGTGGTGTTCATTTGTAGAATTTGATTATGAGCACTAGGGTCAGATGTATCCCATGCTTGGGTAGTCTCGATGACATACCTCAGGTGAAGCTCAACATCGTTGGCATCTAGGTCGATTAAGGGACCATCACACATGGTTTCAATGAGTTGTTTGGAATTTATATTCAGCCTATTATGGAGGAATGAAATGATTTGCAATTTATCAAATCCATGATGAGGGCATGAAGTGATTAACTCGTTAAAACGCTCATAACATTGATCAAACGACTCATTTTCTGATTGTCGAAAGGTTTGAATTTGAGCCTTGATGGAGTTCGTTCGATGTGGAGGAAATAATTTCTTAAGGAATTTAGATTGCAAGTCGTTCCATAATGAAATCGAGTTTGGAGGTAAAGACCATAGCCAGGTCTTATCCTTGTCCTTTAGAGAGAATGGGAAGAGTTTGAGGTGTATCACATCTTTTGTGCAAGTTTGATCACTAAGGGTCTCGCACGCCTCCTTAAATTCCCGGATGTGGAGATATGGCTTTTCTGATTCCATTCCATCGTAGTTGGGAAGTATCTGAATCATCCCATTACTAAAGCGAAATTGCCTTGCATTATACGAGAGTAAAATGCATCCCGGAGTGACTGTTCGCTCGGGATATAAGATATCTCTCAAAGGGCGGTACGGGACCTCTTCCTCACCTGTGGCTACACTACCGTGTTGTGACATGGATCTCTCACTTGATGACTCTGTAACCTCACTTGGTATGCTCGGAGTGTGCTCTATGGTGTGTTCTAAGAGGGATGTCAGAGTGTTACTTGCAATTGAGTGTTGAGGTGTGAGAGGTGGAACCTAGAATTATGGAATGTTGGGAATGTGAAGGCTATCAGGGTCGTACTTAACTATTGGGTTTTCGTGAATGTTGGTTGCAGTATTTTGGGGTGTTAGAGTGAGTTCAGGATTTCCCATTAACAGGCTTTTGAGAGACAAAGTATGTTTTTTGTGCTTTTTGATTGGTTTTTTTTTGTCGAAGTTTTAGATTAACGGAATCTAACCTGCGTTTACCTAATTCCCCGTCAATGGTGCCAAAAACTTGACGCCACTAAGAGTGTGTCTCTAAAGTGCGTACTCTCTAGGCTCAAGTGCAAATCTGTCGCATTAGTAGTAAACTCGGTAAGTCAGGTTCGTCTCCACAGGGAAAGAGGATGAGAAAATCGTGACGAGAGAAGGACAGATGGTTAACCTAACTTTGACTCTAAAAAGAAGGAAAAGGTGATTTCAATGGTGGAATAGCTACAACTAGATGCGATTTTAAAAATGATTAATTAATGAAATCATGAATAATGAAGTGCAATTACTCTAAATTACCTAAAAGACTGATGATGATTGAGCTAAAACTTGAACTATATGATGAGACAAACAGGCCGGCAATACAATCCCTCAACCCTAGTGTATTGCTGGTATAAAACAAATCATAAATTTAAGTGATTAATCAGACCCAGACTTTAGTACTCCCAAGCATTAGGTATATGAGGTTCAAGCCCGCACCATACGTAATCAGAGGACGAGTAAAGTGGTAACAGGAAAGCTACACTCGCTTTGCAGTATAAAGCATCCCGGTTACCCTGGAGCAACCGAGATCCAAAAATCTACAATGGTTGTGTTCGCTACGCAATACGGTCATAATAAATCCTTAAGTGTAGAGGATTAATTTTATACACATGTAACTATCACATCGGGTTGAGTTCATGCATCCCAACCCTAAAGAATTTAGCTATACATATTAAACCTAATTATGAATGAATTAACTATGTTGCATGCGAAAGAAATCATGATGGAAGTGTATTAAAACATGCAAGGAATTATTATGAACTTAGAAACGAACTGAATCGTGCAAGAAGAATAACATGCAAAATAATAATAGAGAGAACGAACCTTGAATTAAAACTTGAGATCAAACCCGAAAATAATCAATCTTGAATCAAGAAATCAAAGTTATGTTCCTAGGGTATTATCCTACTTGTCTCTCTATCAAAAACTATTCAAAACTATGTTTTCTAAGCCAATACAATGATACATGTACGTTTTAGAAGAGTTTGTACATTATAGGACTCTTTGGACCAATCAGCTTTCAAGTGGAATTTCGTCCATCAGGCACCTCAAACCGGTTCACAGGTACCCCAAACCAGTTCACACCGTGGTTCGGAAAATCTTGCTGGTTTGGAGACATCTTTTCTTCATTAACACACTTAGAAAAATTTCAAGCTTTCTTCTTTTCTTTCTAGGATTTTTCTTCAACTTCGAGGGATCATAACTCTTTCACCGTAGCTCAAATTTAGGTGTCATTTCTTCCAGTGTTATCATTTTTTTGAGTTCTTCAACTTTCCAGTTGGCTCCTTCTCCGGGATCAGGCCGCAGAATTACCAAATTTCCCTTGAACTTGCCTTCCTTGCCTTTCTTTCATTGTTTCATTTTCTCTTTCGCACCATTTGTGTAATTTACCTGTAAAACACATAAGAGAAGCACAAAACATGAAATACTTGCCAACGAAGGTTAGTATCATCATTACGAGTTAAATCCATATCAATTACACGTCTCGGGTTAACAAAGGTTCCGAAATTAAGGGGATAAATATACAATATTTAGGACCGATCAACTAGGTTCATCAAAGTGACACAGCGGAGCATGTAAATCGGGTTTACGGTGATGACTTAATGAGAAATTTCCTCCTTGAAGTGAGTGAATAGCAAAGGATGATTATCGACAAGACCATGCGAGTTGTGTAGCTAGGGAAACCTGAGAAATTGTGAAAGATCAGATGTACAGTCCTAAGCTAGAATTGATTTTGGTGATGAATACGACGGTTGGTTGTATTACGATTTGCTTTGGATGAGCGTCGACTGCTAGAAGGGATTCGCCCGTAGAGGAGCCGGTATGCCTTAGGTACTAGCATAATTAGTTGTAGAAATGGATTGGACTTAATCACAGGGAGAGTGGAGACTCGGAGTCGATTATGTGATGTCATGGTTAATGAAATGGTGAGTATTAGAGAATGTCGCATGTTGAGTGGTTGGTGACCTTAGTGTTGAGAACTTCGATAGTTTTTTTTGGAGGATTTCTAGGACATAGAATATAAATTGGTGGACCCCATAAGCTTGAGGATTAATGGATATATAATTTCAGGGAGAAAATTCCCCAAGGAAGGAATTCGTAATACTGTGTCCCCAATATTGAACTAAACTATATATGGATTATAAATGAGGAGGTGTTAATAATAATTATAGAATAGTTGTGGGTAAAATTGGATAAAATAAAAGAAAAACAAATATGGGTCACTCAAACGATAAGGGAATGTCGTTCGAATGACAAGGTGATGTCGCGAGAAGTAGGGCATCAAACAACGTGCTACTAACTTACAGTAGCAGGTCACCCGAAGAGTCGTACGATCTACAGTTCTAACGACATATGTAAGTCATTTGAACGACCTAGGGATGTCGTTCGAATGACGTAAGTTGAGATTTTTAATCCCAATTGCCATTGTGTGCTGTCACAATATCAGCCATTAGATCTTCGAGCTGTCGAGCCCAGGTCATCCCAGGAGGGGCAAAATGGAATTTTTTTTTACCTTAAGGAGGGCTTTATTAAGTGTTGTTTGGTGTGTTTGAGGTTATTTTGAGTTGGAAGAAGATGGAAGAGAGAGAGAGAGAGAGAGAGAGAGAGAAAGGTGAATGGTCTTACACCTCTACCCACCACCAAAATACCACTCATCCACCACTTTCTTGGTTTATTCCACCATATTTGAATATTTTATACCAATTTCCACCATTAAATAAGAGGATCTACGAAATTTAGAGTAGTTGTTTGAGGTTTTTTGGAAATTGAAATGGGGTCTCGTTGGAGGTCCTAGCTTGGATACTTGGTGGAACATGATTTTGGAGGTGGGGAAACCTCCTTGAGGCCACCTTAGGAGGTGGTAGGTTGCCATATTCTTTTACATTCCATGCCTACCATTATTGAATTTAATTTGGGGTGGGAAAATCTATCTTCAGTGCTAAGACTCTATTTTTTATTATTATAGTTTCGTAAGTTAGATTATATGGGAAGTATGCATAAGATTCGATGATAAAATTATGCCAAATGAATGAAAACATTTTTATGAAATAAAAATGTTGGAGAAATGATATTTTGTTGAAAATAGTAATTTAAGAAATATTTCAAAGTTTTGAAATATTAGAAGTTGATATGTGTGAAAATGGTGTATTTTCTAGCAACTTTGGTGATAAACATTTTATGAAATAAAATGCTTGAAAATAATGACTTATTTGGGTAAACATTGGTGAAATAATATTACTTGTAAAAATGGAGATTTTGTAAAATATGGACATTTTGTGAGTTTTAAGAAATTAAATATCTTTTATGTATCAAAAATGTATTTTGCAAGAATTATAAATCTCTAAAATGAAATATGTGTTTAATCCAATTAATAAGATTTTAAGGTTTAAAGTCCATTATCTCATGCATATAAACTTGTAGTAATTTGGCACTAAGTGCATAAATAATTTTAAAGAAGAATTATATGGTTTACACATAGAATGATAAAATTGAAATTAGTGTGTGAAATAAGGGTTAAAAATGTTGAAGAGTAAAGTGTAAGACTACACGTAAAATGAAAGAAATGGTATTTTCTTATAAAAGTAGTCTTAGTGTAAATGGATTTCTTGAATAAAGAAAGTAAAGAAATGTGTGGTTTGGGAAAATGTTGATAAAAGTATTCATTATGTGTTAATGGAAAAATATGGAAAGGTTAGTAGCAAAATACAAACACTTATGAAATTGAAAAGAACTAGAGAGATAAATGTGTTTCCAAATAAGAACAATATTACTCCAAGGTTGAAAAGGGTGTTAATGTGTTAAAACACTTCATAAGTTAGTATGGATGACTTCATAGTATTTTTGGAAAATTAACACTTGTGAAAATGGAGTAAAAGGGTGATTTTGGAAATAAATGGGTAAAATGCTAATTTTAATTAAAGTGGAACATTTTTATGAAATAAAAATGTTAGAAAGGTGTTATACAAAGTGGTCCTATATAAATATGATTTTGGGAATAAATTCAAGGCTAAAGTGTAAAGGATATGAAATGGTAAAATATTAAAGTGTAACATAAGTGGGGCGGTAAAGTCCCGAGATTTTGGCTTCGGCCGGTTAAAAAGGAAAAGTGAAATAATGTGGATATTTATAAAATGTTAAAGTACATTAAAAGGAACTCGTATGACACCAAAGCATATGGTGAGCATTGTCAACGATGTGGAGCTCATTAAAGTATGCAGTATTGGAAGATTTTGAGAAAAGATAAAAAAAAATAAGGAACATATCAAGAAATGGGTTGTGTAGTAAAATATGTTAATACAACCTAACTTGAATGGTTAAATAAAACGTTCCGGTAATGGTTAAAATGGACAAGTAAATGTGTACTTGATAAATGTCTATAAAGTAAGTAAAAGGTAAAGAGAGTGGGTAATTGGTTGATTATGCAACCTAAGCGGTTAAACCCATAATAAACACAAGAATGTGTTGTGAAAAGGTTTTGAAAGATTAAATAAGCATTTTATTACACATGATTCACGTGTGTTGAAAAGGTGAGTTTCAATGAAAATACTAAAGTGTGTTGGATAAAATAAAAAGGGTAAAGTAATGGCACAAGATAAGTCAAACGTAATGGTTTTGAGTGTTGGATCGGGTGTGTTAACTAAAGTGAGAAAATGATAAGTTTGAATAAAGAAAATCTCTATAAGACTAAAGTAAATTAATCCGGATATGTAAGGTTTTCGGAATTAAATACATTTTACGCATTTTGTATATATATATGTATGTATGTATGTATGTATACGTATACTATGTAATTACATGTGCACATAGGCATAATGTGTTGAGCCGCATTTCTACCATTCGATTATATAATTCATTTTTATATTTTCCATTAGGCCAAGGCTCACACCCTCGCTTTGTTACGGAAGGTTGGGAGCGGTTTCGTATTTTGAGGGCATTATGTAGGTAAGTATTTTCTTTATTTTTATACTAGTAGCTCTATATACTTGGACTTCAGGTTTCTCCCTATTGGTCCCTCGCGTAGTTTTTTTGAAATTGTAATATCATGCTAAACAAGTGAAACGTTGATAAAAATAAAGGTGGACTAGCAACTTTTTATAGGATTGTTTCATTTCACTTCACATCTAACGATCGAGTCGGACCGGAATGACTACAGGCAACCCATACATTCGGGTCGAGGCATTATAGGTTCCCCCCGCATCGTACCTCTTGATCGAACTCACAATGGGAGATATATAACGGTGAATCATTCACGTACGTTGAATATGTCGAATTTTCTCTTAGATGTACCATCAGCATGAGGTGTGTCATGAGGCAAATCACATACACTCGAGTATATCAAATGTCTTGTCCACACGTACTAATGAATGATTGTCCTTATATGCAACAGGTATATCGTAGAAGTCATGGAAAAAGGGAGAACCCTTCCACTAACCCACGAAATTCATAAACCTCATATAGGCATCTTCTTTAAGACACTCATAATTAGTTTGTCGATTACTACGCAAAACTCTGCTGAAATTTCAAGTTGTCACACCGCCTGAATTTTTGCTCTATTTCTCCCATTTTTAAAATAGAACCCTGTCCGTCAACCTGGAAACAAGTCAAACCATGTATTACATCTTACACGCTATCTTTTCCATAGGATCGATTCATGTCCGACATTTTCCTTCCATTTAGGAAAACATAATACAAGTGAAACCTAATAATAATCATGTTGAGGACTCTCCTTTTATTTCCCTTTATTCAAAAATAAAAACATCAAAAACATATTTTCCCCTTTTTCAAAATACCAAAAATACTCCCTGTTTCATTTACAAATAAACCAAAATTATCTTTCCCTCTCAGGTTGATCGCATACCCAGATTTTGGCCTAGTTCTCTATTGGCTTTGGTCTTTCGTCAAACCACCCCGAAACTCTACTGTTTCCTCTTCTACTTCGACCAAGTTTAGGTTCTACCTCCACAAGTTATTCGTGGAGAATGCTGACCAAGAACTGAATGTTCAACCAAGCCATCCTAGACCAACTCAATTCTAATATTGACAATCTTCAAGCTGATGTCCAAGAGATGCAGCGACATCGAGCCCAAGCTCTCGAAGCCCATGAAACTAAAATCCTCTTCCCTCATGCCATGGGTCCACCTGTTCCTGAACCTATTTGGGTCTCAGAGTAATACTAAATGCCTCACGTGCCCTACTTAAAAATGGGCCGCCACCTACTCAGCTCTCGATTCTAAACCCTGCCCGGGCAAGGGCTAATCCGCCCATGCTAGTGGACCCTAAAAAAGAATAATTGAAGAAAGTCAAGGAAGACCTCAAGCTTCTGTCAATGATGTTTAACCATGTAAATATCTATAGAAAATAAATGGACTACACCCATATGTCTCCCTATACTAGTCTAGATTACTAGAAAAGTTCGAGATGGCGAACATTGAGAAGTTTGGGGCAGTGGGCCCCCTAATCGTGCATATACCCAGCTACCACCGAGTCATGACACTTATTAGAGATTTAGAATCCATAATTAGGAGGATGTAGCTAGGGAATTCATTTCCCAGTAAAAATAAAAATAAGAACTAGAGGCCACACGCAGAGTTACTCAAGTAAAACCCCAAGGGATCAGTCGGCAGCTTCATCGTGAGGTGGAGAGAGAAACCGACCGCTATGACCAACAAGCCCTCAGATGAAGAACAAGTGAGCATAGTAAAGAATAACTTATTTCCCTATATTTGAGTATCTTTGTGAGGATAGTACTACCCAAACCCCTCAAACTCTACCCATCCTTTCTCCTACATCCCACAGGCTTTAGTAATCAAGCTATGTCACTCCTAACATGAACCTATATAGCGTCCTCACCCGATCAGAGGGGGAATAGCACTGCTAGTAGTACTTAATCAACTCCGATGATTTGGGATAAAACTTCTCTTAGAGATGACCATTGATAATGATAGGTTCAATGGCCTATTCATAGAAGTTTGAAATGGTCTAGGAAATCAAAAAAATGGGTGGTATTTATAGAAGAAATCAGCATGGATGATGTTGTGGAGACCATGTGAGATATGTTTCGCTGGAAAGGAGATATATACAGAATCCTTGAGTTGATCTCAACATTGAGACTTCAAGGACATCTAATCCCTTCACTCCTACACTTTTTTTTGAGTGGGAATACCTATTTGATAAAACTGTAGAGGTTGTCGAATGTATCGAATATTCTTGGCAAGAGGACATCGTCGTTATCGACTGGGGTGATGACATTAAAAGCTTAAACGGCGAGTCCAAAGGCAAAGATCTCCACTTTTATAGATTCTTCGAACTATGGTAAGACCCTACTGATAAAAATATAAAGCCAGGAATGGAGATCTTCTTCCAAGACTACAATTCCTCGGGCGAGGAATGGAAGAAAGAGGTGGAACCTCTGACTAACAAGGCCATGAACAACAATGAAACTCTTATGATATCGACACCTAGGATTCATTCGACATGCAGACACTGGGAGTGAGTCTTTGTATAATTCACTAAGATATTGTGTTGTCAGACCCGTCTACCAAGATTGCAACTGCTAAAGCACCTCTCCTTAACTGACATGCCATTCCAGCATAGCATGCTCAAGCCCAACCAAACCCTGCTATTCACCCCATTCAACAAACCCCTGCACTTATTAATATTTCTCCTATTTCTGATCTCAATGTAAATAATGCCTCTTTTGATTAGGTTCTGAATGTTGTATTTCCTGAGTATGAAATAAACGAAGACTTTGAGTATCTTATTGGGCCTTACATTAATTGCATTGATTCTAATCAAACTGTTAATGATGATGATTTATTAAATGAACATATCTTAACTAATCTCAATAATGAAAAATATATAAAAAAAACAACTGTATTCAAACTAATGATGATGAGCCTGTTGTTATTAATCCCAGTTCTAGTATCCATATGCACTAGATTAAGATATGGTATACCCTCAATGAGCATGAGCTGGCACAATTCGAAGATCTTTTAAAAGTGTTCGTAGATATCTTCACAATATCCTACGATGACATGTCCGGCATTTATCCACAGATTGCTCAACACAAGATCCCTACATTCCCAGAAAGAAAACCTATCAAGAAAAAAATGAGGAAGCTTCGGAGGAATGGTCCCTCAAGGTCAAAGAAGAGGTAGTCAAATTGTTAAACATGGGTTTTATTCATGTAGTTGAATACTCTATATGGCTTGCAAACACCGTTCCATGTTGAAGCCGGTAGGAAAAATCCTCTTGGCTGTCGACTATCAGGATCTGAACAAAGCATCCCCGAAGGGTGATAACCCTCTGCCTAACATTGACATGATTGTGGACAAGCACGGTTAGCCATTCTTTTAAGACATTTATCAACGAGTTTGTCGACTATAATTGAATCAAAATGAACCCTGACCACTAGGATAAAACTTCCTTCATAACCCCTTGGAGAACTTTTTGCTACACCATTATGACATTTGCGATAAGAAATGTTGGGGGTACCTACCAAAGTGATGCCACAACCATCCTACATGACCTCATCCACAAAGAACTCGAATTATATGTTGATGACATGATCATCAAGTCCAAGACTCGAGAATGTCATATTCCCACCCTAAGAAAATTCTTCAAATGACTACGATAGTACCAGATATAACTCAACCCACGACATTGTGTCTTCAGCATTACTAAAGGAAAATTTCTTCGATTCGTGGTCAGTGAGAAAGGAATTGAATCAGACCCCGCCAAACTAAAAGCCACACTCGAGATGCCACCATCCCAAATGGAGAAAGAAGTACAAGAATTTTTGGGTAAGTTGCAATACATCAGTTGGTTCATCAGCTAACTGACCTCTATCTGCAAACCCATTTTCCAACTTCTCCGAAAGTATTCAACCAAAGTTCGGAATGATGTGTTCTAAGAAGACTTTGACCAGATCAAGCGATACCTCACCCAACTTCTAATGCTCATGCCTCTGCAGCAAGGTCTCCCCCTCCTCCTATAAATGATTGTTATTGATACCGAAGTAGGGGCTTTGTTAACCCAATACATTGAAGCGTCCCTCAAATAAAGATCCATCTTTTATGCTAGTTGAAATTTATTTGAGTATGAAATAAATTATACTGCCTTGGAGAAAGCATGTGTTGCCCTGGTCTGGGTCATGAAGAAATTATAGTATTACATATTTGATTTACCCGTCAGACTAATATCCCAAATGGATCCCATAAAGCACTTACTAGAAAAACTTGCTCTTTCAAGATTAATGGCCCATTGGTTGATGTTGCCAGCTGAATTTGACATTATGTACGCCACAAATAAATCAAAAAATGGGAGGGCCATCTCCAACTGCCTAGCCGATCATCCCATGGAAGAAACCAAGGTTTGGGTCTTCGAATTTATATATGAATACATCCTTTACACCTCTCAGGCGATCTCTGATGGCATATGTTCTTTGACGGGGCTACTAATAAAAAAGGTTATGGCATTGGGATACTCCTGATGACTCTAACACCCCATTTCCATCAAGTTGGACTTCTCTTACACTAACAACATGACAAAATACAAGGCATGCACTGTAGGGATTAAAATCACCCTTAAGAAAGGAATCAAACACATAGACGTCTATGGAGACCCTGCCCTCATTATTGGAAAAATTCTTAAAAAATGAAAATTCAAGGATTAGAAGCTCCCACCCTTCCACGCCCACCTAGAAAAGCTCCTAGAAAAGCTTGCCTCTTAATACAAAAATGTCACCTTCCATTACCTTCTTCACTCGAAGAATAGCCTAGCCGATGTACTAGAAATATTGGCCTTCATGATAGACATATATGATGGAATAATAATGGCCCCTTTCTTAGTTTAGAAGAAAGTTTCACCCATGCACTATTATCACATCAAGCTCGTTGTCGAAGAGGATTCTAAAATGGAGAGATTGTGATACTATGACATTTGGAACCATCTCAAGCATGGTAAGTATCCCCGAGACTTAGATAAGAAATACTTTGTAACTCTTTGCAAACTGGTTGCCTAGTACATTATTTGAGATAAGGCACTTTTCAAAAGAAACTTTGATAGGGCCCATTTGTATTGCATAACAAGGGCTGAAATTGAAGAAATGATGCAAAAAATTCATTACGGGGAATGCAAACCCCACATGAATGATCTTATGCTTACCAAGAAAATAATATGTCAAGGGTAATATTAGACCACCATGATCCAAGACTGCACTGCTTATGTTCGAAGATGCCTCAAATGCAAGCATTTTGCCAATATTCAACATTTGCCTCATCGGTAACTATACAATATGACATCTCCCTGAACCTTCTCTACCTGGGGCATAGACATAATAGGGAAGGTCACTCCCAAAGCTTCAAATGGGCACGAGTTCATCTTGGTCTCCATTGACTACTTCATAAAATGGGTTGAAGCCAAGTTGTACGAGATGTTGAATGCAAAGAAAGTGGACAACTTTATTCGAAAGAATATCATATATTACTATTGGGTCCCCCATTAGTTGGTTTCAGACAATGGGCTCCACTCCGAGACAGAGGTCACATAATTAGTCAAAGAGTATGCAATTCAGAGGCAAAAATCTTCTCTCTATTGGCCACAAACCAACAGCTCTGTTGTAGACACCAATAAGGCCTCAAAACTATAATAAACAAGATGACTACAAGCTGCAAAGATTGGGTCGATCGTATCCCACATGCCCCCTGGAGCTACAAAACCTCTATCAGGACACTACTGGGGTTACCCCCTTTTCTCTAGTATATGGCATGTTGTCGGTTCTCCCCATCGAATTAAAAGTGTCTTCTCTGGGCATCATACTCGAAAGCAAGGTTAGTGAAGATGACTAGCATCAGAGCCGCTGCGATGAACTCTCACTCTTAGATGAAAAGGGACTCAAAGCTATAAACCACATACAGGGGCACCATCGTCGGATTGCACGATCATTCAATAGGAAAGTCAAGGATCGTAGTGTCCAAGAAAGCGATTTTGACCTCAAAGAAATCGTAGAACCCATCTGGGACACCCCGGTGGATGCTAAAACCTAATAGGAGTGGCCCCGACATCATGAAGAAAATCATTTCAAGTGGCATCGCTATGATCACGAATCTCGACGGAGAAGAAATGGCGTATCCAATTAATCTGGACAACCTTAGGAAATTCTACCCTTAATCTGAATTCTGGCACGCTACAACTCTTCTCAACCCACTTCTATTCTTAAAAAAATATTTTCATTTCCCCTACCTATAACTATGTAGGACCTGAACCTCTCAAAACACACTTTACAAAATGAAGCTAAAAAAATTTCAAAACCCACATAGGTACGTGGGCAGCCCATACAACACACATGGGTGCAGTTATTTCTCTTTTAGAAAATGATATTCTTTTCTTCCCTCGAGAACGGTAGTCCATCCCATCATTTATTTGAATAAAAGGATTATGTATGTCTTGTGATTGTTATAGACAACAAATACAAAATTCATCAAAAGAAATAAACAAAATATATTAAAATTTCTTTTTTTTCAACCAAGGAATACAATTGTTACACGAAATATCAGTGATGGGAGTTAAACAAACCATTCACCTACCTACCTTCATTACAACCTACCAATCCTTACCAATGACCAACTTAATAAAAATAAAAGTAAACATACCAAACACCTACCCAATCATAAATTCCACACAAAAAATAAACAGACCAGCTTCTCGAAACTTGCCCTCAGCTACCAGACAACCTGCATTATTATCATTACATGTACCTAGAGGCCAGCAGGTATCCCACTCATGACTGGTGTTCTGGATGAGCTCCATGCAATGGTAAGCCTTGATAAGATTTTGATGAGACCATAACACCTTACTATATAGTATTAAAAGCGATAAGACATCTTTTGCCCAGTCTCGTCCTCCAAAATTTTCCCATCCACCAATTTCCATAACAACTTACAATAATCCCCAAATACAAACCAATGCCTTATAATAGATTGTGATGGATGGGTAGATAATCGATAATGCTGCAGTAAAGGCCGCAGTATCATCCTCAAGGACGGTCAATCCTTCCATAAGAAAGAAATTGGTTATACGAGGAGGCACAATCTACTCATATCCTACTTGGCGTATAAGCCGCCAAGAAAAGTAGAAGGAAGTTTGGAGAAGACTAACCAATCACATATACCGATATTCCTCTCATTGTAAAATAGGCTTCAAGTCCCCCCGCCATTATAGACCAGTGAAGGCATCAAACGCCATGCTCCATAATCTAGTTAACCCAGTTCTCTATCGACGGGTTGAAATTGAAGAAGGGCCTAGTAAAGAAATTAGGAATACCGATAGAGTGTAATCAGGAGGGGTCATCAGGCACAGTATCTCAGAAAGACACATGAACAACATGACAAGGCTCCCCCATAAAAATTTAGCCCTACCTTTCTTCCAGGCATCCAGGACATTTAAAGTCTCTGCTAACACCACTGTTACAGGACTATAGTGGTAAGATAACCATGTCACTATCGTGACTACCTAAGGATCAGGCGTTAGGTCAATTATCACCAACAAAATCCTAACAGTCAGACAACATTATAGAGGTTCATTGCCTCTAGACCTTCGAGGTAGGAATAAAAATCTTTGGAGATCAAAAGAGACATTTATAAAGAAGAAAAAAACTATAGAGGAGAGAAAATGGAAGATGGTGAAGAAAACACCCCCATATACCCTTTTTATACTAAAAAAAATCCACAAGAAAATAATCCATTCAAAGCACCACCAGTTCCTCTGCCCCCAAAGTATGCAGAAAGTGAAATCAAAGCTGTGAGAGTGATTTGGACTTGACCTTTATTCTAACAAGAAGGACAAGGATATGTCAACCACACCTTATTTTGGGAAACCCTCCTTTTTCTCTTCTAACCCCCATACCCTATTTTGGGAAACCCTCATTTTTTCTCTTCTAGGCCCCATTTAGAAATAAGTCCCTTAAAAGGGAAACTCTTTGTAACCAAGCTTCCAAGGTTTTTCTCTATTCAAATATTCTAAAAATATATACAAAAAAAACTTTTCTTCCACTTCATCTCAAAATAAAACCTCAGTAGAAAATTTAAAGTGCATATAGAGTAAGACACTAAATCAAGATAGTCAAACAAAATATAAAAAATTTTGCCTTTTTGAGTCTCCTTATAGGTACAAGGAAAATCCACTAAATCAAGCATACAGCGTGCTCAATGCCAAGCTCCTCCAGTCATAACGATGGATCTGGGAGAAAAATCTAAAAGGAAATAACTAGAAATGGATGTCACCTTACCCTCCATAACCTACCTCACTGCCCGCTTCCCAATGTACCAAATGTACCCAAACTCGTGCACCAATAACTTTTTCATCTGCGCGTGTATACCCATAGCCCTTGCAACCCTCGAAGATTCAAAGATTTGAATATTCGAAGAAAGTCCAATGGTAAAAGGTCACCTAAATCCCCAGTAAAGATTCAATTGCTTATCATCAGTAACCTTTACCCTTCCCAATAAGCCCAGGAGTCCATTCCATATACCGATAAAAATATCCTCATAACTGCATATATGTAGTCCCCTCTAAATTTCGTCTTAAAAATGACAAAAAAATCCAAAAATTGCTCAAAACATTCATAAAAAATCCTCACAAAATTAAGGATATTTGGTAAAGAAACAAATAAGTTAAAAACTCTCAGAATCCCCAGTAGGATCATCAGCACCCAATATCATCATTAATATACTCCCTAATGGAACCAAAAATCCATGGTGTGCATGTACCAAAATACTTTATGCTTTTCCCAATAGAGCCAATCTCAAAAATTGCATCTTTAGATCCACAAAATTGACCTCGACCTATTAAATTTGTCACAAGATCTTTAGGTCCGCAGAATAAATCTTGACCCCCGAATTGGTCTCTATATCTTTAGGTCAGCAGAATTGGTCACCCAATTTTAGGTCCACAGAATTGACCTCGACCTACATAATTGGTCATCCCATCCTTCAGGCTCTCATAATTGACCTCGACCCACTGATTGGTCACTACATCTTTAAGTCTTTAGAATTGACCTTGATCCGCATAATTGGTCACCCCTAGTTTAGGTACACATAATTGACCTTGACCCGCTGAATTTGTCAACCCACTCATTAGGTCCTCAGAATTATCCTTGACCCGCAGAATTAGTCATCCCATCTTTAGGTCTGAAAAATTGACCTAGATCCGCTGAATCGGTACTCTTACCCCTTAGGTATTTGGAATTGACCTCGACCCTCTGAATTGGTCACATCCTTCCCTAAAGTCCACATAATCGACCTTAATCCTATTCTTCAACATCGATGCAGTGTTTATTTTTCGATGGCCTTCACTTGTTCCTAGCTCAACCATTGAGGGGCTATGTAAAAACCCCACTCTATAACCTCTTAATCACCTCTTTAGGTCCCTAACAGTCACCCACTAACTATAAACCCTAAGTCATACTCTAAGTACTGATCTAGAGGCCACTGGGTGCTTTCAAACCCCGTTCGACTCTTATTATCTCTCCAACCTGATCGAAGCTCAAGGAAACCTTGAAGGGCTCTGAATATTTTTCCAATAGTCCATCCCATGTGATAATTGGTCGCATGATTTGCACGAACGGTCCATTTTACACTGAGTACTGATTTGGAGGCCACTGGGCGCTCCTGACCCCATTTGAGTCTAGTTAACTATCTAACCTTAGCAAAGCTCAATGAAACCTCAAACTTCTCTGAATCCTATTTCCAATGGTCCATCCCATGCATGAATCAGCCTCACAGTCTGCATAAACGATCTGTTTTACATCGAAGGGCCAACTAGCACTTTTGGGGCCCGTTTGACCTTAATCAACTTTCCAACCTGACTGAAGCTCAATGAAATATCAGACTTCTCTGAATTACCTTTTCAATGGCCCATAACATGTATGAATCATCCTCATGGTTCGCAAGAACAACCTGTCTTCCTTCAAAAAAACCATGTCTAAAGACCATCGGGCGCTTTTAAGCTCCGTTTGATTTTGGTCCACTCCCGGACCTTGGAGTGTCTCAATAGGTTCTTGAATGGATCTAAATTCCATTTAGAATTATACCATCCATTCGTAATTATGACTTATGGTTTTAATTTTATGCCCATTTTTTAAAATTCTGTTTTGGATGCCCTATAGGAACCCCTGACCCCCTACCTAATGGCATCGTGTACTTTGTTTCTTAAAAAGGCAGACACTGTGCCGGTAGGTAGGCCAATGATCATTGCGATTGGTACTCCCAACCCTAATTTTCACTATGTAAAAGGCTCATGACCTCACTCCAAAGGAGGTCCCTTTTAGTAGTCAGCAAAACATTATCTCGAAATCATAGCCTTCTCATTCCCAAAAAAGTCCATTTTCCCATATTCTCCCACCTCACTTTCTTACCACACTTAGTCATCCACCTCACCCTATCATATTACCTTCATACCACTACAAAAACCAGCCTACATGCATTATAAATTCAACAATAAAAATTTACATGGAGGTTAGTTCCTCACCCTTTTCTAGTTTATTAATTTAAGTGTTATTATTCATTTTATTATCACCTTGTGATATCTTCTAATTTTGTTTCATTATCTCACATCAATTAATCTTTACTTTTTTTATTATTTGTATTGCGCACAACTTATTTTCATAAAATCTTAAAAAAGACAAAAATAGGGTTTATTCATAAATTCCAAAAGTAACGCTTCCATTTTCTCACACTTACACACATTTTTAAAAAGAACTTAAGAGGAGTATTACATTTGGCTATATGGTTGAACCACACCCCTACGTTATGTTCAAACTATGTGGACTTCGATGCCCCTTGGACTACGTAGGTGTCTTTGGCCAATCCCTATATTCAAGCCTTTCCCTTTTTATTTTAAGCCTTTTATATTATATTATATCTATTTTGTGAGTCTTGGACTCCAATATATTTGTGTCTAGCCTGACATGCACATTCTCTTTCCATAGCAATTCATGATTCAACAAATTCTTAGTACACTCCTATGGACAAGTTCGCTCTATCCATTCCATGATGCAAGTCGGATAATTCCATTCTCCCATTATTTATACTATACACATATACAAACACATGATAGAGAAAAAAATAGAAGATTAGCATAACCCATGAGAGACCAAAAGGGCAGAATGGGTTCCTAACACCTTCCCATTCTTAACTTAGTCCCCGAACCCTTTAAATCACTTAGTTTCATATGCATTAGTATGTCCTTGATGCCATTCTCTCGAGGCGGGGACATTTTTTGCCTGTTTTGAGCAAAATAGGTTAGCAAATCCATCTCTTCATATTATCCCCATTTGATGATGACTAATTTCATATCTGTGGCAGACCGCAAAGATTTCGACATGATTATAACAAAGAGGACCTATATATCCTCAAATTGCCCACACGTGCTTGGCAAAAAGGGAGAGAGGGGGGTCCTTTCCTCCTTCTCCCTCTCGTCCTGACTTTGGGACTGGGGTTGGGTCTGCGCTGGAGGAATCTGACCGGGTGGACACACTCCAAAAGTCAAAGAAAACACTAATTATTTTTTTATCGAGAATGAGACTTTGAAAAGAAAAAAATTAGATTCCTGTGAAAGAAAAAGAAAAAATTTATCTTCAAAGAGAAATTTTAAAATTTGATTTTGAAAGACGTATAATTGATCTTTCACATGTCAAAATTTTGAAAATTAAATTTTTTAAGAACACAAATGTTCTTGATTATATTCCATTGAGTCCTTGTCAAATATAAAATGGAAAACATGGTGTTGGATTTGTTGAGCCAATTAGAGAAAATAATGTTGATAAGAAATCAAAAGTTTAAATCTCATCTTACAGAAAGAACAAGACTAAGGAATAAACTCCACAATTAAGAAAAGGGAGGTTGTACCTATGTATTAATATAGTTCTCATGCCTATAAATATTCATTTTGTGGTAAAAGTAATCACATTTCCCACTTTTGCTTTAAAAATTAGAATATTTCTAAGCATGAAAGAGATATTATGAACTGCAACTTAAGTTTAGGAGAGACGTGACTTTTGTAGCATTGTAAGCTACAAAGACACTCTAACCAAACATGTAGGTGGTTGAAATATAAAAATGGTAGGTTCAATAAAAGAGGAGAAGGTTTGTGAAGAGAGATCTCATTGGTTAGCTTAGAGGTGAGATTACACAATTAATGAGAAGAGTTTACTTTATGGCCAATGAGAGAATGGAGGTTAAGAGAGAGTTTGATACACCTATAACTTATGCTTATATTCCTAGGAACAGTCCATGAGGAAGGAGAGATGGATACATAAGGATGGTAGAGGAATGCTAAGAAATGCAATAAGAAAGAAGGCTAAAGTTGACATAACTCAAAGAAAGTTTGCAAACAAGGAAGTTATCTTTTTTTTCTCCTAAACATCGGAGAAAGGTATTACCTTTCGCTACTTAGCTTGGTAGTTTTCTTAAGATACCTTGGGATTTTCTTGGGTAGGTCCCCATCCTAGGTACTCCTTGATTAGTTTGTGATTGGATCGTTTGGGTGAGTTATTATCATCGTCACATTTGGATCATTTTCATACTTTTTGTGAGGTTTTTCATGCATTCATGAATTTTCTTATATTCTTTGCATATTGCATAATTCATATTTTAAAATGCCCAAAATATTTCCATTTCATTACTTTTTTTGTTATGTGATTAAGTCATAAGTTAAAATTGATTTAGTGTATATATTAATCTGAATGATGGTTAAATCATGAACTCTTAATTATTTGGCGCAAATGATGATCTATTCAATGATATGTTAAGATTCACAAGAAAAATAATGATAGTTGATGTTTGTTAAAATCCTTGGTTATGATATCACTTTACAAGGAATTTCATATAACTTGGGTCGAATGATTTTTATTATATGTCTTGAATTCGTGCTTTATTTTTAATCATGATTAAATCTCTAGATCGAATGGTACAAGAGTAGTGGTACCAGGGTCTTTGTATTTGTTCAAAAGATAAGGCTTGACCATACCACTAGAAAATGTTTTTTACGTAATAATATTAAATAGCTTGAACATAGACAAAAGCAAACCTTTTTTTACAATAAATGAGTTATGTTTACAAGAATAATCAACTAATTATTTAATATAAAACTTTCTTATTACATGAAAAAACTTTTCCTTAATAAATGAGGAATGGAACACTCTTGAGAGTAATACGGGTTCGCTCCCTTAGTGATGGTTCTATAATAGCATTTACTTATCAAAAATAAAAATAATAATTCAATGAGATAGGAAACCTGAGTTAAATAACTGAGAGAGAGCAAAGAGAATATATTTTTCTTTTGATGAACTTTTTACAGCATAACAGTGCCTGTTATATCATTGTCATTTACTGTGCAACTAGTGCTCCATTTATAGGAAAACTTTTAGGGATAAGGCTAATTGGAACCAATGAATATTCCTTTCTAATACATATTTTACAACATTTTTCCCTTATCATTATTTGTTATTGTATACCATGATATGTCCTTTGTGTGTGATATCTGCCGTAATAGTGGGCAAAAAGGTGATCTTATCGTCCAATAGGACCCAAATAACTTATTTTATCTTTTATTGAAAATACTTGTTAAACAAGTTTTGAAAACGTGTGAGTGCCCATAAGGGTCACTCGCCACTTGTGACTTTAAAACTTATCTGCGACCATATCCTATGATTGCTCAATGTTTTATGTAAATGTTACTATGTAATGTGTGTATGTGCAAGTAATATGTTGGGTACCTCTCACCAATATTATCTCTTTCTAAATATATTTAAATCGTTTAGTGTTATCTTACTCAAGAAGACTTACCTCTTAACGTCCAAACCAAAACTCTCCAAAGGTCCAAAAACTGCCAAGTTAATCCACGCATTCTTTCTCGGATAAGTCACCTTACTAAGTTAACCTTCCAAATAAAACAATAATATGTTTTAACGAGGTAAGTTCTCATGCACATGATTTTTTTATTGAGGAACTCGTTGTGCGTTCCTCCTTTTCTTTGGTACTAGTTGCTCTTGCACTTATTTCTCTTTACTGTTGAGGAAGTTCTCGTGTTTCTCTTTGTGACTTAGGGATTACTTTTTAAAATTTCCTAATTTTTTGGTGTTGTTCGCGTATTCCTTAAGTAACTGAGATGTTGATCATTTTTCTTCTTCACCTTTCTTATTTTGAATGGATTCTTACAACATATTTTCCATGTTAACCAATTTTTCTACTTTCACAACTACTATTTTGGTGGGAGCCATGCTAGTTGAAGTGCCTATTGTTGGGGTTTCTACCATTATTTCCTCGGTTCGTAATTCAACTATCCCTACCACTAGCCAAAAAGTCAATCCATTACGGAATCAAAATGGGATTTGTGGTATTATCCCTGCTACTAAGGAACAACTGAAGTATTTGGAGCAATGACAAAATAAAGATTCTACCGTCTACAAGTTTGCTCTTTTTTTGGCGATGATAACCATTTCATGTCTTCGCTAAAAAACTTTGAGGCTAATTCTATTTCTACAGTGTTCGAGAAACTCTTTTAGGGTTTCCTAAGTTTGAGCTTACCCTAATTGTATTTTCCAATAGCATTATGAAAATTTGAGTGGATAAGAGTAATTTTCTTTTTTTAACATTAACTTTTATGTGTATGGTTAGGGCTGTGTTTTTTTTCCGAACATTCCGATTTTCTCGATATCCGATCCGATATTTTCCGAATTTGGAACGTATTTCGGGTTTCCGATTTTCGATTTTTCCGAATTAAATTGGATAGGAAATTGGAACTATGTTTTAAATTCCGATTTTCCGATTTTTTCGATCCGATTTTCCGATTTTTTTGCCGATCCGATTTCCGAAATATTTTCCGATTAATATTTTGAATATTTTTTATATTTTTTTTACCTTATATTTTCTTATCTAATAAATAGTGTGAGCAGTTAGGGACATTTTCTTATCTAATAATAGTGTGAGCAGCTAGACTAATTTAGACTTAGTATTATTGAGCCTAAAATTAGTATTATTGAGCTTAAAGCCTTCGTTTACCCGAGATTAAATCTCAGCCCTCTGTTCACCCAATATATATATATATTTATAATTATTGAGCAGCTAGGGTTACCAAACATATCTCACCTTACCTCTCACTATACTCTCGGCAATTCACCTCTCTCTATACTCTTGGCGATTCACCCCTCTCATCTCTATTCGAATAAAGGTAACAGATCCGTTTTTGTTATACCCATTTTTATTTCTTGATCTATTAACAGATCCGTTTATTTCCGAGATTAAATCTGTATTCGAACTAAGCTAAGTGAGATGTTTATTTCTTGATATGTTAACAGATCCATTTCTGTTAAACGATCACCTCTGTTTTGAGATCCGTTTCTATACTCGTTTGTATATCCGTTTTGAGATGTATATCTGTTTGTATATATATGAAGATGTTTTGAGTAAGATATGTTCGTATATCTATTTGTATATCTGTTTTGAAGATGTTTGTATATCTGTTTGTATATTCGTTTTGAGTTATGAATAGGGCTGTTAATTTTTTTGAAATTTTGGAATTTCCAAAATTTCTGAATTTTTAGTATATGTTTCGAATTTCCGAATTTTTCCGATTTTTCCGAATTCGGAAACTTTTTTGATTTTCTGAAAAAATTGGATAGAAAATTGGAACAAATATTTTATTTCCGAAAAAATTGAAATTTTTTCCGAAAGGTCATTTTCCGATCCGATCCGGCCGAAACACAGCCCTATGTATGGTGTAGCCCCCAGGGAATGTAAGGCTTGGGTTAGCTATGTTAAATCTATGGATAGCTATCGTCATATTATTAAGATGCTCACGCTAGGTAGAATTATAATCAGTTTAAATAATTTTACTATTAGTAGGAGTACGAGCACTCTTAATTCCCTTATCTCTCATTGAGTAAGGATACACACTTTTATCACTAGTTGGGGATATTTTTTTATCACCTGGGAGGATATTTGTGAACTTACTTGTTTGCCCATTTTGGGAAGTCATAGCCTTATCGATGGTTATCAAGATGATGAGGAAAAACATTTGTGCGAGGATATATAAAAAATCTTTGGGTTATAAAAAATCTTTGGATATATAAAAAATTTCGCACATTACATAGATCTTACTCGTATAGAGATGAGAAAGAACACTTTATCCCAATGACAGAGATATCGGTTTAGGGATTTTGAACCTTTGACTAAGGATGAGAATTAAACAAAAAATCCCAAGAGTCTAGATGACCCATGTTTGCAAGCCACTAGTCATCTTTCTACTTTCTTTATTACTTTTCTATGAATATTTGTATTTCCAGGTAGGTTCAATGAGTCTCCTCGTGATCTTCTATTCCTCTTAGCTGTTCATCTTGCTCACAGCAAAAATGTGCCTCTAGTTGCACTAACTTTGGGTTTTATGTACACTCGGTTAGGTTGAGCGCATATTAATATAATATGAAGAAATCCTATTGGCTCTATGATGTATTTAATTTTGCTAACTTATTCATTTTCACGGGATATTCATTCGATAGATTCTGAAGTTGGGCCCCATAGCCTCACTTGCCACCAAGTAATATTGATGGCATTGTTAGGCAACATAGGAAATCTCCAAAGTCCTCTTTTAACCCTTTTCTAAATAATATTGAGTAATTTTTCTTTCATCCCTATGAAAATATATTGGGGCATTTTTACTTGGAGTTTATTTCCCATTCTCCCAAAGCATTCGTTCCTCCTATGTGTGCGGAAGTAGAGAAGAGCATTACGTTCATTTTTCCAATGTCATTCATAGGGTTGTGTTTCGACCGGATCAAATCGGAAAATGCCTCTTCGGAAAAAAATTCCAATTTTTTCGAAAATAAAATAATTATTCTGATTTCCAATCCGATTTTTTGAAGAAAAAAAAAATTGAATTCGGAAAAATTAGAAAATCGATAAAAATAGGAAAAAATCGAAAATTCACAAAAAATATTAAAAGTCAAGAAATTTCGAAAATTCCAAAATTTCAAAAAAATAAATTATGGATTTTCGATTACTCGAAATTCTCATTTTAAAGAGAGAACGAAAAGGGTCTCACCCAACATGTAAATACATGAGGATTTGATCCATTTTTTCATTTGTGTATAAGTTAGGAGGATACTCTCATTTTATATAGCACATTTTTTAGCCCTCTCCATCTCCCAACCGAGGTGGGATATGGGAAACTTTCAAAAATCAGGAAAAAAATCAATAAAATAAAAAATAATTTGAAAAAATTGGAAAACAATTCAGAAAAATCGGATCAGCATAGTTTCAGAAAAATCGGATCGAAAAATTGAGTATTCAGAATTATTTCCGATTTCTGATTCAATGTTTTCGAAAAAATTGAAAATCGGCAAACTAAAATTTCATTTTAAATTCGGGAAAAATCGGATCGAAAATTGGAAGTTCGAAAAAAAAATAGCCCTAGTTATTCATATTGCCGTATACTCTACCGTTTTTAACTGAAATAGGTCAAGGCGTGGAATTATATCATTCTGAGGGAGTGAAGAGGCAATTCGGATATGATAAAGGTGATTTTCTCCAAGCTTACACGTTTCTCATTCAGTTGATTATTTATATAAAGGTTTATCTGTTAATTTTACCCCTGAGGGTATGATCCTTAGGACTCCCAAGCTTGGGTATTTCCATGTATCTTCTCGTGATTACTTGCATTCTATGAAAAGTACTTGGTTTTCAATGTGGAAGTTCTAAATACAAAGCATAAAAACATGTATTCAAGATTTTTTGTGAGAGACAAGACATTCATTGAGGGTATCCACTCTCCCGACAATTATCTAACTAAGCATACACATAAAGAAACCTGGAATTACATCCACGTTATAAGACTATCTTTAAAATATATCACTCCAATTCTGGTAAATCCCATTCAGGAATGGATAATGTACTTGAAACATCCTGGAGTGGAAGTCAGACAAGCAAAGTCTAAGTCCAAGGGAAAAGCCAAATCACTTTCTAAGAGGAAATATCGTGACTTGGATGTTTCTCACTTTATCCCAGCCTAAACTCGTGGGTCTTCTTCTTCCATGTCTCCGATTAAAACATGAACAGGAAGAAAGAAAGATATGGTGAGTAAAGTTGCAAGTGGTGCTTTCCTGGTGGACCAAAGCTCAAATACAGACACTCTTGGTGTTGAAGAGACTTACCAGTCTATCCTAGAGCGACGGTATGAGCCTTTTAAATTAGTTTCTTCATATCTATCTGTCCAACCAATTCTTAACCTTTGGAAGTCATCTTTGATATTTCTTGCATAATTTAGAAAAATAAGAGTAATACGGATATGAGTTCCTATTCAAATTTATCCATACGAAGAATAACTTATTGGTAATAGAAGTATCCCTTTCACGATTATCACAATTCATCTTTAAATGTATCATTGAGGATCATTTGACTTATACTTTATTTTTTATATTAACTTAAAGGAATGTGGTACTTGAACATGCGGAAAATTCTCTGAGCGATCGAGAAACAATAATGATTCCTTCTCCCAACACAACTAGGCCCACCACTGGTTTATTTCCTTATGACCAGGTTCCTCGCTCAGAACCTGTAAGTCTTTTTGCTTCTAGTCTATATTTTTCATTTCATTAAATGAGTTTTCCAATCAGTGACTTGTTTCTTTATCCATGATACAACCTTTTATACCTTTTTCTAATAGAAGGAATCCTAAGCATGTGCTTGAATCCATCACGCCACAATAGCATGTGTAACGACCATAACTACTAAAATGACATCCGACAAATTCATATCACGTGTGGCACATAACCTCTTTGTCCAAAGGTTGGGTAAGTCATCCCCCTACTCTGCCCATAAAGTTTCCAAGGTAACAGTTGGTTTACGACTCAAAGCTTTCGCTACCACGTTCTCTTTTCTTGGATTTTATTGAATTGAGATGTGTCAAGCGTTCACAAACTCTAGACAACTCCTATATATCATATTGAGATACCTATGAGTGAATAAGTATCGAAGCCCCTTGTGATTCGAAAATAATGTAAACCTCTAACCAAACAAGTAGCGTCTCCAGATATGGAGACCAAGAACTACCATCACTAATTCCAAATCATGGGTGGGGTATTCTCCCATGTGAGGCTTAAGCTTACGAGCCTATCCGTGAAATCCTGAAATGCTCTCTGACATTCGACGCTCCATACAATCAGTACCCCATTATGAATAATGTGAGTTAGTGGTCCAAAAATCTTTGAGAAATCCTGAATGAACCTCTTATAGTACCAAACCAAGCCAAAGACATAGGGTTGTCCTCAATCCATAACTACGAATACCATACTAGGATCCACCAAAATGGCTTTCCCCAATCCAAAGTCGCACCTTAGCACGTCCCAGGGTAATCTCGTCACTTTCTTTCAAGATACCATAAAGGCACAGTCACCTAGCCCATGGTACAATAATTCTACAATTCTTGTCATGTTACGGGCCAAGTATAACTAGTCTCTATAAAAGTGATACCAAAGTGGCACAGTCGCACGACCCATAAGAATATACCATTTAGTACGTATCCCCCAAGTACGCATACCCGGTGTGTCACACATAACACAAAAGAAATAACCTATACAAATGTCACTAAGTATTAACTAGATTACCTAACTTAACTTTTCACTTAATTAGGTATCCAAATTATCACCCAACAAGTTGTAACCTCTAACCCATAATGTTTATGTATTCTTACAGTAATTTCACTAAGTTGGCAGTTATCCTAAACTATCCTAAGCTTGGTCCTAAGGTCAAACTAACCTAGTCTTATGACTCAAATTCCAATCAAACAATCACAACACAAAGCCCGAACCAAATCACCAATCCAAAATTGTCATCATTGGGCACTTTTGGTAAAATATTTGTAACAAATAACAAAAAATAAAAAAAAAATACAAACCAGTGCCCACGTGTTCGTAATTTAATTTTCTACAAATCCATGTTTTCAAAGTTGCTCGAATGTTGTTCTAATAAGATTTATATGGTCGTTCGAATGAGATCGTTAAATTAATTTGAACGACCTATTTAAACGAGATTTGCATATATCTTCTTCTCCAACTCCTAAAACCCACCATTAACAACCCCAAAACATCACTTCTAAGCTCTATTATACCCTAAACCCAAATACCTTCTATCTAATTATCCCAGCATCAATTCCAAACTATATATGTTATCAAATTCATCCAATTATCAAGGGGATTTTGATTGATTTATAATATTAACAACATCCTAATGACTCTAATTCAAACCAATCCAATTTTCATTGCGAATTTTACCAATTTCTTTTCAAATAATTACTACAAATAATAACATAATTAATTGGTTAATTAACCTAAAATTTCATATTAATTAACTTTGCTTTAGAATCCAATGAATAATTATACTATAACACAAAATAACTATATTAATATATTAAGCAAGCTTGCCTCAAATCCAAAAGTTGAATTTTATAGGGGGATTGAAGGTAATCTCTGAATTAGAGAGAGCTTTCCCAATTAATAGAAGAGACTCCAGAGAAAGAAGCAGCATGAAGACAGTGAGGCACCTCAGCGAGGCAGCTCAGCAAACCAGCTCATCGAGGCAACTCAGTGATGGAGCTCAGCAAGAGAGATCTTATTTTATCTTCCATTTTTACTAGTCAACTTGTGTCCTTTTTGAAACATTGATTGTAATGTTATTACGATTGTAGTATTGAGTGTGAGGTTAAACGGTACTCGCGAGAGACCAAGCCTAGTAGGGCTTGGGATAGACTACATGCTCTATCGAATGACCTCATTGTGGAAACTTTAGAGGGACTTGGTTTGAAGGATTCAACCATATTAGATACACCTGGTAAAATACCGAGAGACATTTTATCATGGAAGCTTGTGTAGAGTAACCTTGAGTTCCATCGAATATTGAGCTTTGGGCCAAACATCCCTATACCAAATGTCACATATACTTTAGGTGATGTCATTAGCCAGCTACATACTATCCAATCCCAACTTGAGTAAACCACCGTGGTATTAGGGTTGTAAGACTGTTTGGTAAGCTAATGTTGTTGTGACAATCTTGTGATGCACAGTTTATAGGCGAAAGACATGTACTAGCATTTAATGATTATGACGTAGGGTGTGCTGCCCATCAGGCCTTGAATGCCCGTGACTTAAAGTGTGAGGGTAATATCTTTCACACTGTGGAGGATTGAGACATCTTGGTAAAGGTGTGAGTCTATTTATTAGCCTGAACCACTTCTAAGAAGAGAAAGTTCATTCTAGAGAGTTTCTTGCTAGAGAGAGAAAAGACATTAAGAGAAATAGAGTTATTGCAAACGAGAGTTTCATCTACCTACCATTGATGTTTATTATGAAGCTTTTATTAGCTAACCAAAGAGATATTAGAGGTTGGTGGTGTGTTGACGACCGGCCAAGGTGTATCTACGGTTCTTACTTCTCTTTCCCTTTGAATGAGTTATTTTCGAGGTTCCTTTATTATCATTTGAGTTATACAGGAGAAGTTTTTGTGTCCAATATGAGTGTTTGTTATATACAACATTGAGTGTACATTTGTCATTGTTAAGAGTATTTGGGTTATCGATTATCACCATATCTATTGGGGTTACGCCTTTTTTTGTATAACTATAATCAAAGGCTTCAAAGGGAACTACCCTCTTACATTTGGAGACTATACTGGGGGGGAATAATTCTAAAAGAATGGTGCAAGATAACATTAACCGTACACTTGACTTCGATGTTATTTAGTGAAATTAGGAACAAGTGGTGAGGGACCTTGAGTATTTAAGGGATGAGGTGCCTCGGGTAGACGTTCTCCAAGTTCAAACGGCTGTAGGAATCCCAACGATCACACGGGCTTCCATTAGTGATGTGATGGGACAGGATCAGATGGCCCCTCTTATGGGAAAATTCTTTGAGTTCTTCGAGACTCCTATAGCTTCAATGACTTTGGGGGGGGGACTACATTCAAGCTCTTTCATAACCCCAATGGCGTATTCGATAGTCCCATCGAACTCATCTCTAACGGGACCAGTCCTCATGAACACTATACCTACACCTATCCTAATGGTGGGTGCCCCTAGTGTGGCAGGTATTCCACTTGTGGTCCCTCAGACCTTTGCTCTAACGGCTGAGAAAACCCCTATATCTTCCATAGAAAAAATGAGGAAGTATATGAAAAACGAAATGTTAAAGATAATAGCAGATTTCTCACAGTCACCCAGCGAGTTAGCATCAATATATGATGATTTTTGTACTCCCTACCTAGAGGCGTACAACCAGGAACCTTACTCAAAGGATTACATTCCTACTATCTTTGAGAAATACACAGGTAAGGGAGGAAGCCCAAAGGATCAAATCAAAAGGTTTATTGAGCATTTGGGGGGCATTGAAATAATAAGAAGTTAAGTTTAAAGTAGTTTTCTAGATCCCTCACCGATATAGCATACACCTGGTACTCACACTTAGTGCCAAAGATAATTTCAACGTGGGAGGAGATGCACGTTCTTTTTGTCCAGAAGTTCTTTCTGGAAGAAGATGAATTTACACTGACACAGTTGGGTAGGGAGAAGCAATGACAAGGCGAGGAGGTGGTCTCTTATGTCTGAAGATTCAAATAAAGGTCCCTCAATGTCAGGGAAGAGGCCAAGGAGTCTAAGTTGCTTCAGACCTGTGCTGAAGGCTTACTCTCAGAGTACACATGTCACCTTATAAACGAAGCGTATGAAGGGACTTTTATAGCGTTACTAAAAGTTACGAGAAATATCTCGCTGGTGGTACGCCCAAACCCAATCGTGGTTCCTATGATGTTCAGACAGCCCGTTGTAGGATGTCTCTAGCCCCCACAAGTGGGTTATGCAGATGGGGGAGAAGGAGAGGGTAAGCAACCAAAGAATGACAATAAGAGGAAATTTAACAGAGACAGGGAGGATCCACTAACATTGCCTTGCACCGTTGAGGAGGCAGTTAACTGCTACAATGCCATGTTATGAGGGGGACGATCTATGCACCTAAAAAAATCTCTAGCAACGGAGACAAAATAAAAAGTGAGGGCTAAACCTAAGTATTATCAGGTCTTTTGGAAGATCGGTTATCCAACAACATCATGTTTGATGGTGAGGAACATCATTAACGAGCATGTGAAGGCAGGGACTTTACATATCCCTTAAGGGAACATCAACAATGATCCATTACCAGCATATGGAGCAAACCTAGGGGTGGCCTATAACGAATAGGCTGAGAAGGAAGCAACTTAGTTGGGTTAGAAAAGGAGGAGTTTGAGGAAACCCTAGAGGATTTCACAAGGGGGATGGCTAATGTCGTGATAGCTTATGATGAAAGAAGTGCGAGGGATATGGAATACGTGTACAACCTTGACAATGAGGAGGTAGATCAAGGGCTGGAGTACCAGGTTGTATCGTAGTCAACTAAGTTCACATGGTTCTTCGACTAGGTAGGAATGCCCAAGGAGAGTAGACTGGAGATAACTTAGGCAATTCAGGACATTGCATGAAAGAATGTAGTTCCATCGCTGAGGTGGAGGGGGCATATGGCTAGGCTAGTGAGGAAATTTTTATTCGAAGTGACTTTCTCAGATGTTGATAGAGTTGTGAGGTTCTCTCATAACAGACCCTTGTAAGTAACGACAAGCATCAACAGGGTGAGTTTTGTGAGGGCACTGATGGATGGGAGCTTCTATACATATCATGCCCATAAGCTCCTTCTGTGCATCCAATATTTCTAAGGAAAGATTAATACCAATGCCCTTGGTGATGTTTGGTTATGACAACCAGTGATCTAAATTGATTGGGCATGTGAACGTAGGGATAGTGATGGGGAATCTCAGTTCACTTCAATTGAAATATAAGATGAGGCCCATGATTGATCCGATAGAGCATGAGGTCAAACAACAAAGTGAGATGAGTAGGTTTTTAAGAGAAAGGTTTATAGAAGATTTGAGAGACAGGAAATGGAAGGAAGTTGCATTGGCCAAGCATTAGTGCAAGAATGTGTTAATAGAGGATAGAAGGGTGATATATCTCCTTTGAATGTATGAGCGAGCAGTCGAAAGGAGCTGGTGAAGAGGCTGGTGAGGAGGTCGACCCGAAGTAAGAATGTTTTTTGATGGACAATCAATGGTGATTTATGGTCATGGACAACTCTAACATCTAGGAATGTATGGAGGAGGTGGAGGATGAGCCATAATACATGACTCATGGCCCAAAGCTGCAGGCGATGGACCTGAAGAAGCTTGATCTAGTCGAAAAAAGATAAGATCCAAGGCCCATCTTCATTTCGAAGGATCAAAAGGTAGAGAAAAGAAGAGCCTTGATTGAGCTGATTCGAGAATATAAAGATGTATTTACGTGGAAGTACACAGAGATGGAGGGTTTTGATGAAGAGGTAAGTTTCCATAAGATGAATGTTATGCCTTCAGCTATACCTGTGAAGTAAGCTATAAGAACTTACAAGATAGAATTGTATCTGAAGATTAAGTAGGAGGTTCAATGGTTGTTAGCGTCAAGGTTCATCAAACCAATCACTCACCCACTTTGGTTTTCTATAATTGTCCCAGTGGGGAAGAAGGACAAAAGCTAGATACCAATTTGCATAAACTTCAGGGACCTGAACAGAGCTTCACATAAGGATGAGTTCCCTCTTCCCACCATTTATAGCTTGATCGATGTAACTACTAAGCATGAAATGTATAGCTTCATGGACAGATATGTGGGATATAACCAAATCAAGATGGATCCAACAGAGAGAAAAAAAAATAGCTTTCAGGACTCCGTTAGGCAATTTTATGTACAAAGTGATGCTTTCGGGTTAAAGAGCACTGAAAAAACATACTAGAGAACTATAATGGTCATTTTTCATGACTTCTTTCATAAATTCCTGAAATTTTATGTGGATGATTTGGTAATCAAGTCGAATAAGGAAGAGTCCTATCTGGATGACTTGAGGAACATGTTCATTCGGTGCAGGAAGTACAGACTGATGATGAATCCACAGAAATGTGAATTTAGGGTAACAAGTAGGACATTTTTAGGATTCGTGGTGGATCGACAAGGAGTAAAAGTAGACCAAGACAAATAGAGAGTGATCGTAAAGATTCCATATCTAAGAACGGTGAACAACCTCAAGAGTTTCCTCGGCGAAGTCTCCTGTCTGAGGAGATTTGTGACAGGAATGGCTGAGATAACTCATCCACTAATGTATTTACCACAAAAGGGCACAAATTTCAAAAGGGGGAAGCACACCAAGAATCCCTTAACAAGCTGAAGAAGATTCTAACTTCCCCACAAACGATGATTCCTCCCAGGGCAGGAACACCGTTGCAGCTCTATATCACCTCCACTACCAAGTTCGTTGGATCTCTATTGGTGCAGAAAATTGATGGGCAAGAAAGGCCAATCTACTACCTAAATAGGATCATACATCTACCTAAGGAAAGTTACACTAGTGTAAAGAGGCATTGTTTAGCCTAGGTATTTATAACATAAAAACTTAGATATTACATGCTATCTTTCACAATTCATATCGTGACAAGATCTGATCCTACTAAGTTTTTATTGGCAATAACTATTTTAATTGGAGAAGCTACGTGGTTCCTTATTCTTTCAAAATATGACCTAAAGTGTGTGGTCCCTCGAGAAATCAAGATACAGGCATGTACAGACTTATTGATAATATTTTCGTCAGGGGTATTGGATCTACCTTGTGAGAGCATTCCAGGAGATAATTGCAAGACAAATTATTGGATGCAAATTTTGAAGAATTGAATATTGAATTCGATGGTTCTTTGGCAGAGAAGAAGAGGAATTAGGGGTTATTCTTTCAGAAGGGAAGGAAGAGATTCTCCTTTCCTACAAGTTAGATTTCCCTTGCTCTAATAACGAAGCAGAGTATGAGGCGTTAGTGCTGGGAATGATAGAGGCACTTTAGAGGGGCATTTATTCACTATACATCAAAGGTGTTATGAACTTGGTGGTGCAGCAAGTGAATGGCGAATATGTGTTGAAGCATATCAGCCTGGCGCCCTACAGAACAATCATCCAACGGCTGATCAACTACTTCCATCCGGTCAAGATAAGGAGGCCTCCTAGAATAATGAATAGGAATGTTGATTCTTATGCCACCATTGCTTAGAAGCTGTCCATAAAAAGCAACACAACTATGATTGTGATACAACGAATAACAACTCCATCAGTGGTATAGTTAATCTTTTCGATGGAAGACGATTCATATTGGAAAGGTGAGATCAAGAAATAGTTAGAGTCTAGGGAAGGCAAGATGGAACTCAAAGAGTTGGCCCAGTATTTTACAATCAAGGGAAGTCTTTACTTCAAGAACATGGGAGGATGGTTATCAATGTGTATCGGGTCAGAGGAAGCAGAGAAAAAATTAAAGAAGACATATAACGAACAATACAAAATAACTGAGATCCCTCGGTACAGAAGAATCCAGAGAGAGAGATACTTCTGGCCAATGATGAAGCAGGATGAAAAGGAGTTACAACATTGGTGGGATAAATGTTAACTTTTTTTAGGCAGCTAAAAGTGACTTCGTTGAGGCTCAGGCAGATTGTAGGTAACCTTACATAGATTTCATCAAAGATGTATTTATTCCTTCGAAGAAAATAGATGTTATGGGACTCAAGCGAAGGTCCTCATGATTTTACATCCAAGAGGAATAACTCTATCACAGAGGATACTTCAGCAGACCGTTAAGATGCATCACAAGGGAGGAAGCAATAAAAGTCTTGAAGCAAGCTCACAAATCAGCTCACATTGGAGGGGCACAACTATATCACAAAATAATGACCTTGGGTTATTATTGGCCAACTATGGAGAAAGATTCAGCAGAGGTCATTCGCAAGTGCAAGGTGTACCAATTGCATGTAAACATGATCTATGCTTCCTCAGTGGACTTACACTCTTTGGAAACTTAATATCTTTTCCACACCTAGTCATTTGACCTGGTAGGGACATGAGAAAACGTGACTGTGTGATAATTGATTAAATTAATTCACAACTTTCTAATTTTGGCACACTTATTTAATTAGAGTCTATTTTTAAACCAAAATAAATCAGCCCATAATCATGCATCTAAAGTGCGTATGTCAACCCATAAATAAATAAAGCATGTGACACAAATATTCAGAAAAAATCCCCCAAAGGGGCAAAACCTTTTATTTCAATATAATTTGTAAGAAAATGGCTTACACGGATTACAACGAAATAAGTGCAACATACGAAATACCCGCAGGTGTCGGTTCCGATGTCTCGGCTGGAACTTTCCCTTTCCAGGAGGGCAGCAGTAAAGAAGAAGACGACTCCTCCACAAGTTACGGCTGGAATTTTCCCTTTCCAGGAGGGCAGCAATGAAGAAGAAAAATGGCTTCTTCATAAGACTGAACTTTATAAGTAATCCCTCCACAATAGCAGGCATCTTTCGGTTGTAGAGTTTTCCCCACAAAGAATAAACCATAGCAAAATATGTTCTTAGGTTCCACAAAAAAAATTCACATAAAAGTAATTGGGATTTTGTGAATTAAAAACAAAACATTTGAACCTTTAAAATTATTGGAGAAAAACTTTCTGCCAAAAGGTATTGAATTAAATCTGGGCAGATACACAAAAGTTTCAAAAGAATAAGATTCTTAAAAGTTGAAACTGTTCTCCACGTTTTTCAAGGCTGTCAGGACTCCTTTTTATACAAAATTTGAGTCAGTCAAAGGATAAGCATTACAACAGCATGTCAACCAAAAAGCAGGGTCGTTCGAACGAGAACCCCATCTTGCTTGAAAGAGATTGCGTGTCGTTTGAATGACTACACACGACATCCAATGTCGTTCGAACGAGATGATGATCACGCGCGAACGAGATTGGCGTCAAAACCGAGGTGCGTTAACTGCCAATGAAATTTTCTCAATACTATTCTTTTTCAAAAACAGTTAACACCTTTTTAAAAACAAACATTTATAAAAATAATTTTTATAACAAAGATTTTTAAAATTCCTTTTAAGAATATTATAAAAACATTTTTATATAAAAGTTTTTTAAAACACCTTTTAAAAATATCCCAACACTCTTAATATGAAATGTATATGAAACTTTAAAACAATATCTTACCAAAGTTCATATTGTTGGGCTTGAATGTTGAAGGCAACTCGTAATTCGGATCCGTCTTTTGTAGATGCAATATTCACAATTCTTCGACGACTTGTAGCGGTATATGACATAATAAATTGTGACGAACTTATTAAAAATACGTCCTTACAAATCTCCCCCTATGTCTATGCCGGTACATACATAAAAACATCCGAATTATCAAAAACCAAAATGCCTATACAAATGTACCCTCCCATGAATAAATTTGCAAGACCTCAAAACTGTACTTCAATCATCTTCGTCAAATATCAAAGCTTTTCTCATCAGGGTCTGCAACATATCATTCTTCAATTTTGTACCTACGCACATGAGATAAAGCAAAAACCTTCGTGACGCATCGAGTTTGAAATGATACCCCATAATGCAAAAACTCCTCCATAACATGATAATTATTTCTCCCCCTTTTTATGATGTCCCCAAATAGACAAATAAGAAGAAAAAAACAAAATATGGAGTGTCATGACAAAATGCATAGCAAACAAAGATCAAGATACGCGCATGCAAAGGGATATCCCAAAAATCTCACAAATTATTTTTTGATTTTTCAATTTTTCATTCAAAAATAAGATACCACTTTGAAAAATATGATACAAAAATCACACCATGGATTTAAAATCTAACAACCAAGTCATGGAAATGGAATGAATGGGTGTGAACACATTCAGTAGGTAAATAAACTTAATCAATCATATGTGCATGATGCATACATGTACCCCTAACGAATGAACAGCAAAGTATCCTTAGGTGTAAAATTTGTTGAATTTAAATGACATCGTCTTATACAAATCAACAAATTAAAGTCAAATGATTTTCACACCAATAACGTCCAAAACTATTTAGCGCATTTTCAAGACTTTTAAGGACGTGCAAACTCATTTTAATTCTCCATCCAAACTCCCTCATATATATTTTCTTCTAGAGGTGAATAAACTAAATTCTCAAACTTTGGAGAATTGATGCAAAAACCTAAATGGCCCATAATTGGCATGAATTTCTTTTTATTGCCTTTAAATTTTTTCGGGCTCTTTTAAACCTCTTTGTAACCCGGATAATAAAATTCCTCCATTTTTAGGTCCAATTTAACAGTGGCTTAGTATTCGTAAAGGCAAAATGAACCTTTCGCAGCCCTTCCCCATTTTCAAACAAAGCACACAAACTCACAAAACGGTTCTTATATGCACAATTTCCTTATCAACATTTATCGCGCTTGATTCGTTTTAAAGGACAGGATTGAAGTGAAAACACCCAACCAATATGTGATAAGACAAGCACAATAATCAAACAAATTCGTGCATGTGTGCAATAAAGGAAATCATGAGTCAAACATTTAGGAAGTAACACTAAATTACATCTCAGTGATTCCAAACATTGTAAAGCACATGGATGAATTGACCTATTGTCTCAAAACACTATCAAATAGTCACATGAAGAATGGAATGATGTTGTGACTTGGTCATCCTAAGTGTCCATCCATAAACGGTGCAAACAACATACAAAATTATTTTTGGATTTTTTAAAATTTTTATCAAAATAAAATCTTTTTGTATTTTTCAAAATATTTCAAAACAAAAAAAATATATACAAAAAGTACATGTCATTAAACTAGAAAATATATATCATGAAACCACGACTAGTGTATGACAAACATGCAAACACAATCATCTATATGATATGGCAAGAGAAGAATCATGTGCAAGCAAATGAGAATCAACTATTCTAAAATCTAGTGTATCCAAAAGGGATTTCCTAACCCAAGTGGATGTAACACGTCGACACGGGGTTTTGGGAACCAACAAAACACTAGACTTCAAATTCCTAGGACCTCTTCCAAGATCAAAACAAAATCTCCTAAGGTGACCTTTCCTACCACAATATGAACATGTGTAAACGGGTGAAACGACACCTAAAGTGTGTTCTTTTCTAACATCCTTGAAATTAGTTGACCCTCTAAAACAAATAATGGTTTTAGCTTTTGCATTAGAAGCATGAGAACACGATGAGCCATTACCATCACTATCAACCCTACTTGAGTCTGTCAAATCATTTTTTAACTTCAAAATTTTTTACTCAAGAAAAGAATTAGACTCTTCCAAAGACAGGGATTTCTTTTTCTAATTTTCAAATAAACTTAACAGTTTATCGTGCTCACCCTCAATTAAAACAAACTTATCCCTATGAGTCTTTTCACATGCCGTAAAATCATCGATTAATTTTTTATCCTCGACGGCACAAACGGGAACCCTAGAATTTTTTAAGTCCTTCAATTCCTTCTCTAAAACTAGGACTTTCTCATCACTCTTATTTTTGGCAATTTTCAAAGAATCAAAATCAATACACAAAATATCAAAGTGCTCACGACAAATATCACTTTGAGTTTGAAACGCTTGAAAATATTTAATCTTACTTTTAAAGAGAGAATTTTCTTTTTCCAAAACTTTAATTCTTTTGCAAAGTTTCAAATTCAAACTTTTTAATTTTTCAGCATGGTCGTCAACTTTTTCAAAAATAGGCTCCTCGTTAAATGGGCGTTTCATTGAAAAATTGTGATTTTTCACAAAACTGATTTAAAAAAAATCAATATCACACAATTTTGCAGAAAATAGGAATACGCGATAAATTAGCGCAACACGCTCTGATACCAATTTGAGAAAACGTGACCGTGTGATAATGTATTAAATTAATTCACAACTTTCTAATTTGGCACACTTATTTAATTAGAGTCTATTTTTAAACCAAAATAAACCAGCCCCTAATCATGCATCTAAAGTGCATATGTCAACCCATAAATAAATAAAGCATGTGACACAAATATTCAGGAAAAATCCCCCAAAGGGGCAAAACCTTTTATTTCACTATAATTTGTAAGAAAACGGCTTACAATGAAATAAGTGCAACATACAAAATACCTGCAGGTGTCGGTTCTAATGTCTTGGCTGGAACTTTCCCTTTTTAAGAGGGCAGCAGTGAAGAAGAAGACGGCTCCTCCATAAGTTACAGCTATACTTTTCCCTTTCCAGGAGGGCAGCAATGAAGAAGAAAAATGGCTTCTCCACAAGAGTGAACTTTATAAGTACTCCCTCCACAATAGCACGTAGCTGTCGGTTGTAGAGTTTTCCCCACAAAGAATAAACCAAAGCAAAATATGTTCTTGGGTTCCACAAAACAATTCACATAAAAGTAATTGGGATTTTGTGAATTAAAATCAAAACATTTAAACCCTTAAAATTGTTGGAGAAAAACTTTCTGCCAAAAGGTATTGAATTAAATCTGGGCAGATACACAAAAGTTTCAAAAGAATAAGACTCTTAAAAGTTAAAATTGTTCTCCAAGTTTTTCAAGGCAGCCAGTACCCCTTTTTATACAAAATTTGAGTCGGTTAAAAGATAAGCATTATAGCAGTGTGTCAGCCAAAAAGCAGGGTCGTTCGAACGAGAACCCCAACTCGCATGAACGAGATTGCGTGTCATTTGAACGACTACGCGCGACATCCAATGTCGTTCGAACGAGATGCTGATCTTGTGCGAACGAGATTGGCGTCGAAACCGAGGTGCGTTAACTACCAATGAAATTTTCTCAATACTATTGTTTTTCTAAAACAGTTAACACCTTTTTAAAAACAAACATTTATAAAAATAATTTTTATAACAAAGATTTTTAAACTTCCTTTTAAGAATATTATAAGAACATTTTTATATAAAAGTTTTTTAAAACACATTTTAAAAATATCCCAACACTTTTAATATGAAATGTATATGAAACTTTAAAATAATATCTTACCAAATTCGTATTGTTGGGCTTGAATATTGAAGGCAACTGGTAATTCGGATCCGTCTTTTGTAGATGCAATCTTCACAATTCTTCGACGACTTGTAGTAGTATACGACATAATAAATTGTAACGGACTTATTAAAAATATGTCCTTACAGGACAATACATCCATCTTCCAGAGGAAGGATCTAGATATTAGTGGCAACGGAGTGCTTTGCAAAGTGGGCCGAGTCAATACCACTAAAGTGAGAAACAATAGGTATTGTGGCCAACTTCATTAGGGAGTACATAATTTGTCAATTTGTGATTTCAAAGGTTATCCTTACTGATAACGGAACCCCATTTATCAACAAAGAAGTATCACTGCTCACAAATAAGTACTCCATTGTCCACCATACCTCAAAGGTGGTATATCCCAAAGGTAAAGGCCAGGCCAAAGCAACTAACAAGACCTTGGTCAATATCTTGTCCAAGATGATGGAAGACTTCCCAGGTTCATGGGATGATAAGATTCCAGCAGTTCTGTGGGCCTATCGAATGATAAAGAGGAAGCCTACAGGGTATACATTGTTCTCTCTTGTATTTGGAGCTGAAGCTATTCTTTTAGTGGAGATGAAAGTTCCCTCAGCTCGTTATGTCTTGTGAAGTAGCATACTTCCTCATAGTAGACACGTACAGTTAGAAACATTGGATGAACATAGGGACACGCGATACAACACTTCTAAATGTACACAAAATAACTCTTCAGGGAATATGAAAACTTGGTGAGGCTAAGAAAGTTCATAGAAGGAGATCTAGTTCTGAAGGCAGTTGTGAAGCACATTTGAAGGCTCGCGTTGCCTAAATTTATTATGAATTGGGAGGGTCCTTTCATTACGAAGGAGACTCATGATTCAGGTTACTACTCAATCTAAAAGATTGAAGAAGATAGACTTTTCAAGATTAATAATAAGTGGTTAAAGGTCTATCATGTTTGAGCAAGTAAGCTCATTTATAGATTTATTTTGTGTTAAACTATTAAAGTTATGTTACAATCCATTATGAATCATATATTTTGTGTGATTCTTCTTATTAGTTAAGGAGAAAGAGTTTTATTGAAAATTGTAAGAGTTTAGTCTTTGCAATAAATATAAGAGAGATTTAATAAATGATAAATCATGATATGTTAAAAGGAATTTCTTTTTCATTCATATACTCAAAAAAGGTTATAAAATTGGGAACTATTTGCCAAGAATTACATAGGAGAAAATGAAAAATTACAACACAAAAACACCTCAACCTAAAAGAAATAAAATGCTGGGAGAGGAGATTAAGTCCCCAGGCAAGCCTAAAGAAGATTCCAAGCATATTTGTTGGGCTTCGATAGAACATTCAAGTCTGATCTGGACTTGGGCACATTGAATGACTAGAGTTTAACGTTCATGCATGGCCTTCAGCAGAGCCTCTTCGAATGCCTTCACCTTATCGTAATCTTCTTCCAACAAAGGAGAAAACTCTGTTAACTTAGCTTCCTCAGCTCATCGAGCCTCCACGTTCTTCT
Source organism: Sambucus nigra (assembly GCA_949130495.1). Classification (NCBI taxonomy): domain Eukaryota; kingdom Viridiplantae; phylum Streptophyta; class Magnoliopsida; order Dipsacales; family Adoxaceae; genus Sambucus; species Sambucus nigra. Next base: position 250,333,279 of record OX422224.1, on the reverse strand, counting down.
GGTACATCTCCGTCTGGCTCTCCAATTGAGTGGTCATCAAAAGTTTTAAGTGACTGATCAGCCAACAAAATTAGACTCCATCTTTGCCCAAATCTTTCAAGTTACCCAAATATTAATTGAAGATGAGCCTAGAAAGATTTAAAGTTAGAGTATTGACAACCTCAGCAACAACAGTTTCCATACCCTGGAGATGATAACCCATTACCACTGTGTTGGATTGGAGGCAGTCAGGAGTAAAAGTATAGGGGAGATGGGTGGCCACTTGTTCAACTATAGACTGATGGCAGGCAGAGAATTAGGGCGACTGCCAAATAACCATGAGGCAGGATTTGTGAGACGCCATGACAGGCGGAGTAACCTCACAACTGAATTCACTGTTAGCCTAAAGGTTGGTGGTGGAACCACGGTCGTTGTGACTTGAGTCTTCAGCAGAGGTTGGTTCCTGTTATGGGGAGGCGACAAGCGAAGGACCATGCAAAATTTTCCCTTCAGTAGGTGTACGCTCCTTCGCAACCTGAAAATTGATACATAAGAATAAGCTTGAAAAAAATCTTAATTAATGTGTTTTCATTGTTAAGTCACCTCATTAGTGGATCTTGCAAAAAATATTAATAAGTATGTTTTCATTATTAAGTCACCTCATTGGTAGAGATTTTGAAAAATCTTAACAAGTGTGCTTACGTTGTTAATTCACCCCATTGGTGGAGCTTGAGAAAAATCTTAACAAGTGTGTTTTCATTGTTAAATCACCTCATTGGTTAAGTTTACGAGAAATCTAAACAAGTGTGTTTTCATTGTCAAGCCACCTCATAGGTGTGAGTTGTTGAAAAAGAACTTTATAAGTAATGAGAAGGAATAAGTTACCTCAACAACTGGAATAACAAAGAAATGAGCAGTAACTTTCACGCCCTTAACGGATTCAGATGAATCTCCTGACAGAGGAACCTCAATCATTTGCGAAGTAGCCTCCACAGTAAAAGGCATAATTGTTAGAATGGGGTAAGGCTCCACAAAAGTCTCTTGAGCCTTAGTGGTATCAACTAACGAACACTAATGGAACCTCAGAGGGGGACAACGAAGCAACTGTAACTTCATTTCTTCGAGGCACCGCTGGCATGGAAGAAGGATAAATACCAGGAGAAAGATGAAAATAATATTAAAAGCATTAAATGGAAAGAAAATCACATATAAGTGGGAAAATGCACAAGAAAGAGATTACCTTAGTAATTGTAGAGAATGGGGCAAGTCCAACAATAGACCTAGCCAGAAGGAAGTGAAGAAGTGATCCAGTAAGAGTTGAGCTAGCTAAATAACCTGAAATACAAAAAAAACTTACAACGTAAAAAAGGAAGTCAAGTTGGAAAAACAATACAAAAGAGAAAATAGGTGTCATCTATTGAGGGTTTGAAGGGGTTGGAATAACATCCAGAAGAAGCACAGGTAATGGGGATGCCTCAAAAGAATCCAAAGGAGTCTCCTCTGGCTAAGGGAGGCTCAAATGGTTTCAATGTATGCAGCATCTTTCCTAGCAGCCTCCTCTACACATTGAAAGGAAGAACGATGGGAATATGTCAGCCCGATCATGGGAGAATGGGTAGAAGATACAACGGTTGTTGAAAGACCAAACTGTCCTCCCATAAAAGGGCTCACAGGCGGAGAAGGTATATATGTTTCACTCCCCTACAGGAACAAAAGAAATTTTCACAAGCATTAGAGAATATACCTCACTAAGGAAACTTTATAAAAAAAATTCTTAGTGTGGGAAAACTGATTAGGCATAAATTCTTCCAAATTTATCCCCTTCATTTAAAGACTTTTAGCACCTCGGACGACATAAATTGTGTTGATTTATCTCATATATGTGCTACTGATAATTCCTACATAGTGCCTCGAGTTTTGTGTATTTTTCATGCTTTTTACAGGTATTCTATACAAGTGAAGAGAAGAAGAATTCAAGACCGAGAAATGAGGAAAGGAATGAAAGTCAGAGGGCAAAATAATCACTTTACATCTGGAGTTCGGACAAGGTACCAACATGGAAACTGAAGAACTCGCATCTACAAGTACTTAAGAAGAAACAATGTCCCAATTTGAGTCTCGGGTCAGAAGTTGTTGAGTTCCAAAGATGAGAGAAAATCAAGATAAAAGAAGGAAAGAAAGAATTCAAAAACTGGACCGAACCGGACCAGGGTTGTTAAAAAACAAACCGATCCGGGAGGAAGGCAGACTCTGCATAAAATTCATCAGCGAATAGATCCAGATATAGCTGAAAATGAACCGGCCCGGTACCTCGAGTAGCTTTGTATAAAATTAGAGATCGGATCGATCTGTTATAAATGGAAAATAAACCGATCCGGATGATACCAGACCTAACAGAAGACCCCCGCCGGACAAATTCGGATGAGATTTTTTTCTAATTTTATTTTCCAAATTAAGAGTTTTATCTTGCTCAAACTCTTGTAATTTCGTAGGGTATTTAATTTAACTTAATGCCAGGGTTCGATTATTATTAATTTTAAAGGGCTCTTGCATTCAAGAACCCTAGGGTTTCAAGTTTTGCTACATTAATTCAAGATTCAAGCTTTAATTTCAGATTCCTTTGTTGCAAGTATTATTTAATTTCTTCTTTTAATTTCTTTCATAGTTTAGTTTAATTAGTTATTTAATTTTAGTTTACAATTCTTCATTCCAAATTTCATCTCAATTTTTCACATAGCTATGAATTTTTGCAAACTTAATTTTATGATAGTATTCACTTTAATCATGTCCAGCTAAGTTTTTAAGGGTTGAAGTGCATGAACCCAACCCGATGTAATTTACCTATGTAGAAAATAGGGTTTGAATTGAAATTTGAATGAATCGTGTTATGTAGTACACACAACCATCGTAGACCTTTTAAGTTTGCCCTAGGTAACCTGGGTGTTTAAGGATATGATGCGCGTGTTAGCTATTCGGCACTGCTTTACTTTTACCTTTGATTACGTATGATGCGGACTTGTAGCTCTTTATTTTTACCTTTGATAACCTATGATGTGGGATTGCACTCATATATGTAATGCTGGAAATTTCCACTTCCGTAATGGGATGATACAAATTCTTCCAACATTCCATGGCATGGATTCGGAAAAACCATATCTCCATATCTGAGAGTTTGAAGAGGCGTGGGAAACCTTTAGTGATCAAGCTTGCACGCAAGATGTCGTTAGCCTAAAGATTTTTCCTTTTTCCTTAAAAGATAAAGCTAAGACCTGATTTTGGTCTTTACCACCGAACTCTATCATATAATGGAAGGATATGCAATCTAAGTTTCTTTAGAAGTTCTTTCCACAACATAAAACCAACTCCATCGAGGCTCAAATTCAAGATTTTTGATAACAAGATCATGAGTCATTTGACAAGTGTTGGGAATGATTCCAAGAGTTGGTTAACGCTTGCCCCTATCATGGATTTAAGAAACATCACCTTATATTGTTCTTCCATCACGGGCTCACTATAGAGTCTAAACAACTTGTTCAAATAATGTGTGAAATACCAATTTGGGAATTAGATACGAGTGACGTTGAGGCTCATCTTAAGTATGTCACCGTGAATACTCAAGCATCGGACACATCGAATCCTAATGACCAAAATTGACCTAAAAAAGGATCCACTACTCCTGCTGCACCCGGTCTATACCAATTGAATCATGATACCTTGGTAGACCGTCGGCTTGATCAATTTAAGAAAAGTATGAGAGACCTACTCGAGGTACGACTGAGAGAAGCTACTAGATCCACCCGTATTTTGAAAGAAAAGGTGTACACCATTTGTGAGGCGGGCCATTCAACAAAGGAATGTTCAATGATACTCGCTTATAAAGCCATGGTTACCGAGCAAGTAGAAGCAATAGGAGGGTTTAAGGGAAATTTTGATGCCCCTCACGGGAACGCATATAACCCTTCGTGGAGAAACCATCCTGATTTTAGCTACGGGCAAGCTGCGTTGAATCCAAATTCATATATTTCCCTACCTCCACCTATGCTTCCACACAATGAACCTCCACCTCCAAGCCCATACATTACCCCACCGCGGAGGACTCTTGATGATAACCTAACCCAGTTCATCCAATCTCAAAATGCAACTAATGCCAAATTTGAGCACATGTTCACTGAAATGCATACGAGCATATCTAAGTTGCAATCTTTGTTAAGTGTCCAAGAGATGGGAAAGTTTTTTACTCAAGGCCAAATACCTCCTCAAGGTCAAACCAATGTTAGCTCTACATCTTCCGTTCGGTAAGAACAATGCCAAGTTATCACCACTCTACATAGTGGGCGAGTCATTGATTTGTCACCTCCCCCACACGACAAGCCAAAAGACAAGGAGGTTTAGCCTGACACGAAAGAGGCCAAAGATGCCCCTTGAATTAAAGTGATAAGGAAGACATTAGCGAGCCCAAAGTTGTTGTGAAACCACCCACCGCCGCTCAGTTCCCTTAACGATTGGCCCCGCCTTAGAAGGGAGCCTCCTGTGCCGATGTGTTACACGTTCTTAAGCAAGTTACGCTGAATTTTCCATTCATGGATGCCATCTAGCAAATTCCCTCCTAAGCCAAGGTCATTAAAGATCTTTTGATTGTGAAAAGATGACTAAAGGTGAAGAAGAATGTCTTCCTATCACATAATGTGAGCTCCGTTCTACTTAACAACCTTCCACCCAAGTTTAAAGATCCGGGTGCACCCACGATCTCATGTTTTATTAGAGAGCGTCGAATTGAGAAAGCCTTGTTGGACTTAGGCGCGTGTGTTAATATCTTTCCCTATTCCATTTATAAGTAACTTTAGTTGGGTGACCTTAAACCCACATGAATCATTCTCCAATTAGTAGATCGAACAGTGAAGGTGCCTCGAAGGATTGTTGAGGACGTGATAGTCTAAGTGGACACTTTTTACTTCCTGGTAGACTTTTTTATTTGGTACACGGAGCCCTCCGTCCATATAGCAACCATGTTCCCATCATTCCAGGCTGTCCATTCTTAGCTATGGCTAATTCCTTAATCAATACATGAAATGGGCAAATGCAACTCACTTTTAGTAACATGACCCTCGAGACAAACATCTTTAATGTTGCTATCCAAGTGGGTAACGAAGATGAAATCCATACGATCGACCTCATAGAGGATGTAGTAGAAGATCACATCGATAGAACCATGGGTGGGGACGCTTTATAATCATGCCTTGTGAGAGGTGATGAGAGAGAGAGATCCCATACACTGAGTTTGAGTGAGAGGTCAAGGAGTTGAAATCCATATTAGACGAGGGAGTGTCGATAGAGGAGTTGAGAGATGTTCATTGGGTTTCTAGATTCGTGGAGATACCCCCGAGGGAGTCATGATTGATCCCCTCCGAAGACAAATTTCTTACCCTCGAGTTGAAGAAACTACCCTCTAATGTCAAATATGTTTTTTTAGGAGAGGATGAGACATTTCATGTTGTTGTCTCCTCTAGCCTATATAAAGAGCAAGAGGGTAAGTTGCTGGAAATTTTAAGAAAGCACAGAGGTGCTTTTGGTTGGTCTGTAGCGGATTTGAAGGGTATAAGTTCCTTGATTTGTACCCATAAGATCCATCTCGAGGAGGACGTGAAGCCCTCGATGGAAATACAAAGGCGACTAAACCCAACCATGAAAGAAGTTGTTAGAGCAGAGATTATAAAGTTGTTAGATGCCAGGATTATCCACCCTATCTTGGATAGAAAATGGGTGAGCCCAATTCAAGTCGTCCCGAATAAGTCGGGAATGGCGGTGGTCGAAAATTATAAGGGAGAATTATTCCTCAACTCCCCACCACTAGGTGGCATGTTTGCATTAATTACCAAAAACTCAATGCCAAAACAAGAAAAGACCATTTTCCCTTACCCTTTATCGACCAAATGCTTGAACCCGTAGCGGGTCACCCGTACTATTTCTTCCTCATAGTTATTTTGAATATAACCAAATTGAGGTAGACATACTTGATCAAGAAAAGATGACTTTTGCATATCCATTTGGCACGTTTGCCTACAAACGTATGCCTTTTGGATTTTGTAATGCACCCGCGACCTTTCAATGGTGCATGCGAAGTCTCTTTAGCGATATGGTAGAGAGGGGATTTGACGTTTTCATGGACGATTTCAGAATTTTTGGCCCCTCTTTTGATCGATGTCTGGTGAATCTTGGGAAAGTATTATCCCGATGTGTGGAGAAGAACTTAGTCCTGAATTGGGAAAAATGCCACTTCATGTTCATGGTTATCGAGGGCATAGTTCTTGGCCACGTAGTATCATATAAAGGCATAGAAGTTGACCGAGAAAATATATATGTCATAGTCGAGCTTCCCCCGCCTAAATCAATAAAGGATGCGGGCTCCTTATTGGGCCACACACGATCATGTAGAAGGTTTATCAAGGAATTGAGCGCCATCGCTAGACCCTTGAGTAACCTCCTTATGAAGGATACACCCTTTGAGTGGAATGACACATGCCAAGAGGATTTCGATAAATTAAAAAGCATGATAATTTCCTCCCCTATCATGCAAGCTCCGGATTGGTCCCTTCCATTAGAGCTTATGTGTGATGCTAGTGATTATGAGATTGGGGCTATTTTGGTGGAAATAAAGGACAATAAACCTCATGTCATCTATTACTCTAGTTGGACGTTAACTGGGCCACAACTTAACTACTCCACCCCAGAGAAAGATCTACTAACAGTTGTTTTTCTTTAGACGAATTTCGCTCATACCTTGTTGGTTCGCCCATCATAGGCTTTAACGACCACGTGGCCCTTAAATATCTCCTTACTAAGAAGAATGTGAAGCTGAGCCTCATAAGGTGAATCCTACTCCTATAAGATTTCAATCTCTCTAAAAGAGATAAGAAAGGGATAGAAAACATCATTGCCAACCATTTTTCATGACTCTCGTCCGACGTGCCTAGTGATCTAATACCCATAGACGAGGACTTTTCGGATGAGCAGATCTTTGCAACTTTTTCTCTACCTTGGTTTGTGGACATCGTTAACTATCTTGTCACTGGATTCTCTCCTTCCGAATGGACACCACAAGAGAAGAAGAAATTCATCCCTTGGTACTACATGTTTTTCTATGATGACACATTCTTATTTCAAAATTGTGCAGACCAGCTCATCCAAAGATGTGTTTCGGATGAGGAAATTCAAAGTGTAATTCGGTTTTGGCATACGAAAGCTTATGGAGGTCACTTATCCAAGAATAAGACATCCATTAAAATCCTTCAAAGCGGTCTTCATTGGACCAAAATATTCTGGGATGTGAACGCTTATTACAAATCTTGCGATAGATGCCAAAGGATGGGAGTTATTACCCGCCGCGATATGATGCCACTAACCCCTACACTCGTCATTGAGTTATTTTTTTATTGGGGTATTGACTTCATGGAACCATTCTCTCCCTCCTTAGGCTTCTTATACATCCTCGAGGTGATAGACTACGTCTCCAAATGGGTAAAGGCAATAGTTACCAAGACGAATGACAATAAAGTGGTGATAAAGTTCTTACAAGAACACATACTCTATTGTTTCGGTGCTCCGAAGGTGATCATAAGTGATAACGGAATGCATTTTTGTAATATGACATTTGAAAAGTTAATGAGAAAGTATGGGGTCATCCACAAGGTTGGAATAACTTATCACCCCCAAACAAGTGGATAAGCCGAGTTAGCAAATCGTGAGATCAAAACCATCTTGAAAAGACCGTCGATCCTACCCGGAAAGATTGGTCACTTTGATTAAACGATGCGCTATGGTCTTACCGTACTGCCTACAAGAACCCCCTCAGGATGTCCCCATTTCGTTTTGTCTATGGAAAGCCTTTCCATCTCCCCATGGAGCTAGATCACAAAGCCTATTAGGCCCTCAAGAGGTTGAACTACCATCTAGATAGAGCCGAAGCTCGCAAGCTTCAATTGAACGAGTTGGAAGAGATGCGCAATGACGCATATGAGAATGCTAAAATTTCAAAGGAACAAATGAAACTCACACATGATAAGATAATTCTGTGCAAAGAGTTTCATCCGGGATAAAAAGTGCTTCTCTACAACTCTTACACTTGTTTCCCGACAGGTTAGGTTCAAGGTGGACGGGTTCATTTGTGGTTAGAGAAGTACTCCTCCACGAAGATATAAAGTTGGAAGATTCAAAAGGGGTAAATACTTTAAAAGTGAATGGACAATATCGCAAACCGTACTTTGAGGCATACGTCGAAGAAGCCGACACCATTTGGTTGTCGAACCACAACTATGGGTACTGATTGAGAAGTACGAGAAGGTTGTCGCACCCCCGACACGTATGGGGTGATTCATGTGTATAATAAATGTGAGTCGGTTAGTTTAGTTAGAGTCAGAAGGTATATTTCACATAGGATAGGTGTGGGAGAACACAAGTCGAGAGCAAGTCTAGGTTTTCGAAGCAAGCGGTGGGAGATTTTAAGTCAATCATGTGTAGGTAAAGTTGTGGGAACGTCTAGAAATTGAGAGAGAAGAATGAATTCTGTAATTAAGGGAGGCTGTAATATTAAGGGATTCGAACCAGTCCTCCCCTGGGGTCCGGATCGGTTCGTTTTTAGGAACATTGAAAAAAAGAGGACCGGAACGATCCGATCCTTGACACCCGGATCGGTTCGGTGTCTGGGTATTTTTGCTCCTTCCCGAGATGCACCCCCCCATTCCCCAACCCCCATTTTTCCCTGCATATTCATTTTCCCTCTTCCTTATCCACCCTTTCCCTCCAAAATACACTCCCACTTCCCTCCAAAACCCTTCCCTTCAAAAAACAACCCTTCCCTCCACCCCCACCCATAAATACACCCTTATCCTCCCTCATTCCACCACCACTCCTCCCCACTCTTTTACTCTCTCTCTTTCAGATTTCTACCTTCAACCCACTGCTCTCCCACATGGCCAACTGTGCCCTCCTAAAAAAATATAGCTCCGTCGATGTTATCGACCACAAAAATGACGCATACCGCTCAAATCAAGAACAAATTTGGTGTGAATGCTTTTTCGACAAATCTTAAAAGATATATATGGAGCGCCAAGTGCGCTGGAATGAGCTGCCCAATTCTGTCACCAACCTCTTCCTTCCGAGTGGTTGGTGTCGTTTCCTCGATGATCCCCATGGAGTGGTGTGGGCAGCCGAGGTGCGAGCTTTCTATGGATCCCTTCTCCGCACCACTGATTTTGTTTTTGAGGCATATGTTGACGGCACACGCGTTCCATTATCCTTAGAAATTCTTATCCGGAAACTATCGGAAAAGGATGTTTCGAGCCCAGCCCAGTTCACCTATCCAAACAATCTCGCCCCCTCGAGAAAGTCATTTACATGTCACACATAGCACCCGACGAGTTTTGGGGCACCAAAACATTTTTGGTGGGCCAGATGAGCAACAAGGTGCGCATCACATTCCAAATTGTATGAGAAAATATCCTCCAAACCTCAAATGATTCCGCTATGCACCCCCGTCAGGCGACTCTCGTGTATCATCTTTTTCACCCCACCACCCCGATCCATCTAGCACATATCATTTACAAAGACATGTTTCTTGTGGCCTTAGAAAAAAAGGGGACCACCCCTATCCCTTATGCCCGACTCATCATATCCATTCTAGACGATGCGGGCATTGCTCCTCCATCCGAGTTTCCTCACCTTCCCAGTTCTCTTGGGCAGTGCACCTATACTAAAAATGAGAGTCAATGGGATATCGTCAAAGCACGGAGGGCGAATGAGGATGACGATGATGATGATGATGACGAGACAAGGCATAAGATGAGGACGAGGGTGATTCCAAGGAGGAAGAAGCTGTGGACGCCGACGTGGTTATGGGAGAGGGTGAAGAGGAGGATTACAATGACGACGACGATTCAGATTTTGAGCCACGGGGAGTAGATTTTGATAGATGCATCACGGTGCTCGAATCACAATTTGACAGGTTCATAAATCGATATGATGCAGTCCAAATGGCATACCAGTGCGACACAAGCATGTTGCATTATCTCCAAGCTGAAATGTATCGCATGACTATGGGTGCACCTCTCCCAGATTATTTCTATGACCTATACAACCCGAATGCTCCCGGCCCTGCTCACCCTCCACCTCAATAGCTTGTTTTTCCCAGGTAGTTTATGTATTTTTCTTATTTCCTATTTCCTATTTCCACATGTTTGTATGCTTGATATATATAATGGAAGTAGGTTGGGCTATAAATGTCGTGTCTTATACTTCCTTATTTATGTCTTGCATTTTGTACTTTGTTCCATTTTTTCTAATTTCTCTCTTTACTTTATCTTTTTCTCCTTTTGCATCAGGACTTTGCAAAAGTCTAAGTTAGGGGGGGTACGCATGCGCTTCCAAATTTCACAAAGTTCAAAATGCCCCCCAAAAATTGAAAATTTTCCAAAAATCCAAAAATATTTTTCTTCAAAGTAAATGAAAATTAGGATTTAATATTTTCAAAAATATCACCGAAGTTTTGTTTAAAGTCTCAAATTTGTAAATTCCAAATTGCACTAAGCCGAAATTGATCAAAGATGGAAATTAAGCGAAAACTGACGACTTAATCAATAAGTGTGGAGATTAACTAGCTCGATGAGACTTTGAGCCTATCGATTTTATGAGTTTTTAAATCAATCTGAGTTAACGGTTAACTCAACGTTCAATTCAGAATTTTAATAAGTCATTGAAGATCTCAATACCCTTGTTTTGATCGGTTACGGTAAATGTATGAGATGTTTCCTCGAAAGCGCACTAAAAATATATCTAAAGTAAATCAATCTCAAGATGCATATGGTAATATGATTAGTAATTCGAATAAATGAAGTTAGGCCATCAATTATTATCCAAAAAGATTAGCCATAAAAAAGTTGTGAAAAATTACTCTTTTGCTAGCCATTTTGAGCCGAAGAAAATTTTCCTTTCGTTTGGTAACCCGAAAAACCCAAATAGCCCGAAATTGTGAAATTGAAAATTTCAGAAATTAAGTCCAACAGTGCAATAAAATGGGTCAAGAAAAATAGAGTAGTGCTCAACAAAAATAGCAATAAAAGAAAAAATGGAAAAATAGAAAAAGAAAAGAAAATGAGCAAACGCCCGAAAAAGCACTAACGGACATTATAAGGACATTTTCCAATTCCGAACTTTTCGATTATTCTCAATACCCAATACACCTTATAACCCGAAAAAGTCCTAACCGAGTCCGGATAGAAATTAATTACCCCGTGGAGAGTTAAAGTACAAAAATATAATAGAAGAGATTAACTGGTGTGTATAGGAGGCGATGTTCCCGTTTCCCAATTACCGTAACCCGATGAAGAGATCTTTTCACCCATAAATTTCCTTCTTCATTTTTGTGTGCATGAATTCGTGTTCCAATGCTTTTACTCTTTATATCATGCATACCGAGCAAAATAGCCACATTCCGAGTGATTCGTTTGAGAGAGCATCCTGTGAGCATTAGAATCAAAACAAATTTTTGGAAAGTAACGTAATGATCAATCGGTGGAAATTTGCGATTTAAATTTTTGGCTTCGCGCACACACACGCAAAATAGAGACTTATGAATTTAAATATATGGTGATTATTTTTTGAAAGGTTTGAATTATAATTTTTAGGTATTTTGAAATTTTTTGAGTTAAAAATGAATTTTGTGGGTATATTCACTACAAACCCTCACGAGACATAACTCATTCTACTAGGGTAACCTAGGGGGTTTAAAGGCTTGTTGCATATGCTAAATGCAATCGCTTACCCGCGAAAGAGGTATTCTATCTTAATAAAATGATTTTAAGCCTTGGTTAAGTTCATTTACATTGTCCGGGATGCGCAAAGTTCTAAGTTAGGGGGGTTTGATTAGGCATAAATTCTTCCAAATTTATCCCTTTAATTTAGAGACTTGTAGCACCTCGGACGATGTAAATTATGTTGATTTATCTCATATATGTGCTATTGACAATTCCTACATAGTGCCTCGAGTTTTGTGTATTTTTTGTGCCTTTTATAGGTGTTATATACAAGTTAAGAGAAGAACAATTCAAGACCGGGAAATCAGGAATGGAATGAAGGTCAAAGGCAAAATAGTCACTTTACATCTAGAGTTTGTACGAGGGACCAACATGGAAATTGAAGACCTCGCGTCTACAAGTACTTAAGAAAAAATGGTATCCCAATCCGAACCCCGAGTCAAAAGTTGTTGAGCTCCAAAGATGAGAGAAAATTAAGAAAAAAGAAGGAAATAAAGAATTCTAGAACTAGACCGGACCAGGGTTGTTCAAAAACAATCTGATCCGGGAAGAAGGCAGACTCTGCATAAAATTCACTAGCGAATCGATCCGGATATAGCTGAAAATAAACCGGTACGATGTCTTGAGGATCTCTGCATAAAATTAGAGACCGGACAGATCCGTTATAAATGGAAAACGAATCGATTCGGATGATACCAAACCGAACCGAAGAACCCCGCCGGATCAGTTCGGATGAAATTTTTTCTGAATTTTCTTTTCCAAATTAAGAGTTCTATCTTGCTCAAACTCTTGTAATTTTCATAGGGTATTTAATTTAACTTAATGCCAGACATTAAGGGGTTCGATTATTATTAATTTTAAAGGGGTTTTGCATTCATAACCCTAGGGTTTTAAGTTTTTTTACATTAATTCAAGATTCAAGCTTTAACTCCAAATTCTTTTGTTGCAAGTATTATTTAATTTCTACTTTTAATTGCTTTCATAGTTTAGTTTAATTAGTTATTCAATTTTAGTTTGAGATTCTTTATTCCAAATTTCATCTCAATTTTTCACATAGCTATGAATTTCTGCAAATTTAATTCTGAGATAGTATTCACTTTATTCATGTCCATCTAAGGTTTTAAGTGTTGAAGTGCATGAACCTAACCCATTGTAATTTACCTATGTAGAAAATAGGGTTTGAATTAAAATTTGAATGAATCGTGTTGTGTAGTACACACAACCATTGTAGACCTTTTAACTTCGTTTGCCCTAGGTAACCGGGGAGTTTAAGGATGCGATGCGCGTGTTAGCTATTCGGCACCGCTTTATTTTTACCTTTGATTATGTATGATGTGAGCTAGTACCCTTATATATGTAATGCTTAGGACTAATAAAGACTGGGTTCAATAAACTTTCTAATTCAAAATCTAGTATTCAATCCGGTACACATGTACTAGGGTTCGGGGGATTGTATCCTAACCTATCTTTCCTTTATTCATATTTACTTCAATGCAGTAGTTTATTTTTGTGCACTTAGGTTAATCAGTAGTTTAAATTTCCTTCACATTTAGTTAGTAGTCATTCAGTTCACAATTAATCATCTTTTTATTTTCTTTTCGAGAATCAAGTTAGCATTAGTCTTCTATTCCTACGACATCACGAATTTTCGTCTTAGTTACTTGTGAAGACGATCCCGACTTATTGGATTATTACGTGAGCGACAGGCTTGTACTTGAGCCTATATAAGCATGAACTTTAGACACATTTGTGGTCGCGTTAAGAACATACCTCGTATTCTGGAGAAGAGGAGGATAAAATAACAATATGAAAAGAGGACAATAGGGATACTGTAGAAGCTCCGTTGATGGGACCATGTGAAACTTCGAGACTGTCATCAAGGCTAATAGGATCAAGGGGAGATGGAGGAGAGTTCATGGATCTAAGGGAGTAGGTGAGAGTTTCACTTCATATGCACGCTTCTTCTGGGTTACCCCAAGTCTTTTTACTTATGGAAGGACCACCAACAGTAGATGGCCCTTTAAAACTTCTTATTCTTGATGTGGCTCCCTCCATGGGATCTACTTGGATTGTAGGTTATATGACAGATGGAGGAACGACGGGAGTGTGCAGTAGAAACTCATATTGAATCCATTGAAGCTCGGCTTGATATTTTGCTCGTATCTCCTCACTTAGACCTGCAGGCATTAGAGGGGGAACGGAGGCAATAGGGAAAGCATCAAAGGGAAATTTAGACTTGGACAGGGATTTTGATGAATTCCAACTTTTTAAGGTATTTGAATTTTTAGAAGGGGTTGAGAAGCCCCTCACCGGCAGCACTTTAGGAAACAACACCTTTGGCAGAGGCTCATTCGATAGGGCCAATTTATTTTTGTGTTGGATATTTCTTGGCCTTTGGGTCAGCTATAACAATCAAAGGTCAATAAGGAGGTAACTCGCTGGGGGACCTCTGGGGGTGTTTCTCAGAAGTAACTCAATCCCTCGAATGGAAATGACTTTAAGGCCGAGTTCTAAGGCTGAGAAAGTGAGAACATATTGATAAACTGGGGGACTTTAAATGAATTCATCGATCTTAGCTAGTTGCATCGGCCAATATTTTATCGCAAAATTAGAGGTCACATATCCCTTCCTTGAAAGGGTAGGAATGGTAATTCGACCATTAACCATCGATAAAATAAAAGAGGCAACTAAAATGGCGTTGAAAGAACAAACCTCATAAAAAGTGGATCTTGGATGGGACTCTTAAAAAATAGGGCGAGGAACCCCTTGGTCATAACCAAACTGTCGACTGTAATGGTTTGGGTTGTAAGGCTCTGAAGTAATACCCTACCTAGTATAAGATGGAAACTAACTTGGGGTTATAATGATCACAACGGCAAATAAGGGGGTCTGTAGTTATAAGATCCTCAAAAATAGCTTGAACCATTCTAGTTTCATGAGTGAAAAAAGACCAAGAATGGGGGGAAAATTCTTCGCCGTATGGCCTTCTGATGAAGCAGCGGGGTTTTTTAAAAATGGGAAGAATTTCCTTGAGGATTTGCTTCTTATGAAATAGAAATAAGAGATGGGGCTTGATGCATTCTCCAGTTGGATATGGGTTTAAGTTGGTTGCTATCTCGGGAAAACGTGTGTACTAAAGACCTATTAGGATTATAGCATTGGCAAAGTTGGACAAGTTTTATCGACCAAGAGATTGTTTCATATCTAAGTGAGTCCTATCCTACCAAGTTTAAAGGGACCCAAAATCCATCGCTGCCATAGGGAGATTATACCCCCTAGACATTCGGTTAGAAAGGTTGATAAGATCCCTACATGGTTGATCATTGGGCTTACCAGGAAAGAAGAAATGAGAAAGAATCATAAGGATGTAAGCAGGTAACTCAAGGGATGTACTTTTTCCTTTGCCAAAATTAGAAGAAGTAAGTGCACAAAAGAAGTAGCTGATAAAGGGAGGTGAAGGTAGCTTTGTTCGATGAAACAATGCATCTTCTATAGATATAGTCCAAATCTGCTCGGGCTTGTCTTTCTTTGGCATCTCGAGCCTCATCAGATTAGGGCGAAGTACCTGTAGGCTCAAGACCAAGTACTCACAAATGTCTTCAAGTGTAATGGTGAACCCCCCCCCCCCCCCAAACAAAGAAATAAAGGTGTGAGTTGTGATGTTCCAACGAGACACCAACACCTGTAGGGTAGTGTTGTGTTTGGACAGAGTAAACTCACCAAACCAAGTGGCCCTATGAAGCCCAACCTTAGCAAGGGCGTCATTATAGGTAGATTGCATATAAACATTCCAAGCAGCGAAATGGATTGGAGAGCCTCGAGGACCTTTGAAGTCTATATGAGAATGGGGAAGTCAACTCGGTTTAGACGGAACCTCACAGTTCCCTCTGGGGGTAAGAAATCCCAAACAGTAGTCTTCATCCTCATCACCATCACCCATGGTCAAGGCATCACACTTAACACTTAAAGTACATGTCTTGTAGGAACCTAAGAAATCATCACCCTCACTAAAGACTGGAGAACAACGATAGAAACGTAACTTCGGAGTACCATATTGTCTAAGCATCCAAGGCTACATTCGGAGTAACAATGGTGGTGGTGGTAGAAACAGTGGTGGAAGTGGTAGCAGTGGCTAGAACGAATGGGGAAACCAGAATGTCAGATAGAGAAGCCACTGCAGTTTGAGGTGAAGTAGTTATAAAACGAAGAGGGAGAGTGATGAAGTAACTGAGTAGTGGTGGTTAAGGGCTGCAAAAAAGATAGCAGAAGGAGAAAAGCTTGGAGAAAGAGGCAAAAATAGCGAAATCCTTTTTTCTCTCTCTAGAAGCTCTGAAAACACTAGGGAAAATGAAAGTGTGAAAAGAAAAAAATGCTAAGTGTTGGAGATATTGAACGTTTGGAATTCAAATAGGCAGTTGAGTTTTCCACTAAGGCATGCTCCTAGTCATCGATGATTATAAATGGACATGTGTCACTTCGGGAAAGGACTTAGCAGATGAAAAGATGGCATCACGTCACTTAATGAAGTGACGCTTGGGGAAGAAAGAGAGTTACTTTTAAAGTAAGTAAGGGCTTGGCGCCATTTTTTTAAACTCTAATAAAATACCAAAAGTCCTAACTAAAAAATTATCCCCTCACTACAAGGTCACTCAATGGTAGAACGAAATGAAGCACATCGGGGAGGATTTTCTTTTGAGTAACTAGAACAACCGCGGTCCGAAAATAGTGGCACTTCGGTGATAATTTTCAGTAACAATGTGAAGTTATATGGAACAAAGGTCAATCACAGAGAATAGGCACTAGTCTTCACTCAAAGTTCAAAAAAAATGTCGCGATGTCCCTCGCAATAGGCCCATTTGGATTTATCTTTGGCTTGGATATATCGGGGAGAATTTTTCTTTTTTGAGCAATTTGAACGATAAAGGCCAAGATCCATAAGTACTTCAAGAGAATTTCAACATGATATGACGAAGACTGAATGGTTGGAGCTTTCTCACAGAAAATTTCACAATGTCCGCTCGCCATACGCCCAGATATTGACAAGCTTTGGCCCAAATACATCTGGGTGAATTTAACTTTTCCTAAACAGACATAACGGCAGCAGTCCCAACACAGATGCATTGGGGAGAATTTTTTTACCCTTAAAAGAAGGTGGTCCATCGAATTGAGAAGTTTTCATGAACATATTTCTTGTGCTCACAATAAATATCTGCACAAAGGGGCAAATGTAAGGGTCTTGAAGGTAATATCTGAATTATAGAAATCTTCCCCAATTAACAAAAGAGACTTAAGAGAAGGAAGCAGCATGAAGATAGTGAGGCAGCTCAGTGATGGAACTCAGCGAGAAAACTTACCGAGAGAGCTCTTCATTTATCTATCATTTTTACTTAGTCAAATTGTTTCCATTTTAACACATTGATTGTAATGCTATAACGATTGTAGTAGTGAGTGTGAGGTCAAACGATACTCATGAGAGACCAGGCCTGGTAGGGTTTGGAGAGCTTACATTATTCATAGAGTGACCTCGGCGTGGGAACTTCAGAGGGACTTGGTTTGGAGGATTTAGAAGTGAGGCAGTGTTAAGGCTTGTCTTAACCATCTAACACTTAGAGACCTTTTATTGTGGAAGCTTGTGTAGATTAACCTTGAGTTTGATCGTATATTAAGCTTTGAGCCAAAAGGCCTTATATCAAATGTCACATATACTTTAGGGGATATCATTAGCCAGCTACATATTGTCCAATCCAACTTGAGTAAACCACCATGGTATTCGGGTTATCAGACTGTTTGCTGAGCCATCACTGTTGTGACAGTCCCCTGACGCACAGTTTATAGGAAAAAGGCATGTACTAGCATTTAATGATTATGATGTAGGGTGTGCTGTCCCATCAGTCATTGAATGCTTGTGACGTAAAGTGTGAGGGGAATGTCTTTCACACTATGGATGATTGAGACATCTCAGGAAAGGTGTGGGGCTATTTATTGACCTCAACCACTTCTGAGAAGAGAGAATTCTTTCTAGAGAGTTTCTTGCTAAAGAGGAAACGACATTAAGAGCAAGAGAGTTATTGCAAACTAGAGTTTTATCCACCTAACATTGACATTTATTGTGAAATTATAATTACCTAACTAGAGAGATATCAAAAGTTATTCATGTGTTGGTTGCCTGCTAGGATGTATCTAGGGTACTTACTTCCCACTCCCTTTGAATGAGTTGTTTAGGAGGTTCCTTTATTATCATTTGAGTTATACACCAGAGATATGTGAGTCTAATATGAGTGTTTGTTATATAAAATACTGAGTGTCCATTTGTCCTTGTTAAGAGTATTTGGGTTATCGATTATCACCATATCTATAGGGGTTACGCCTCTGTTTGTATTACTATACTCCCAGGCTTCAAAGAGGAGTACCCTATTACAAATTGCAATCGCAATGCCCCAATTCTTCTTCTCCAAATTATCTTCTTCTCTCCATTCTCTAGGATTTTCAGTCTAAAGGTATAATATGTGTTTAAGTTAAGTCTAACCACTCTAATAACCTAGCATCCACGAAATTAGGCTTAGGCCTATTCTAAACCCTAACCAAATGAGTCTAATTACAAATATAAACGGTCCAAAACCTAGCCCAAGTCATATAATGACCTATAGGCTTGAAACCCAACACTGTAATTCATAATCGGACATTCTACATGACCCAAAAGTCAACCCGAACTACCATACTAAACATTTTAATCCACTATACGATACATGTCCAAAAGCTATGATTAAATTATTATTAAATAATTATTAATTCATTACCATGTATTAAGTTCAATTCCAATTTCAAATAAAAATATACAGTCATAACCTTTACGAAATATAGTAATTATAACTAGTGACGTCATAAGTCACTGTAGATAATTAAAATTTCACAATTTAATTAATTTAATTACGCTTTAAAATTACGATGTATTACAGGAGATATAAAGCTTCTTTAAAGGAAATTACCTTTTTAGAAGAAAAAAGGAAAAATTGGTTTTCTTGTCTTTCCAGGTTTACGTGAAATGGGGAAAGGTTAGAACTTTGGGTTGTGGTTTTAAATATTGGCTTGTGGGGGTTTAGAAGGCAAAAGAAGAGATTTTTCAGATTTTTTAAAGAGAAATTGCTTCATAATAGAAAGGCATCATTAAGAGGCAAAGTTATTGTGTCTAGAACTAGTATGTGAGAGGCTCCTTTTACTGACAAGCTACATGGGCTCATGATTGATAGGTCGTCTGAAAGGGTTTATCGGTCTTATCATAGTGCACCCAGGATCGATAGGTCATGGCCATATGTTTTTGTTTTGGGTCTAATTCGGGGCTTGTTTAGTTTTTTTTATCATTTTTCAGACTTTACAAGGCTTAGGGACCCTTATTTCTGGTGTTATTTGGTCCACCCTTAGTGTGTCTAAGGTTTTAGTATTTATCTGGGATTGGTAAGTTTAAGAGATTATTCCATAATCCTTTAGGAACATTTAAGGGCCATTTTTCCTCAGTCTAGACACTTTGAATGGTTAATTAAAAAATATTCTTTCTCATGTGCTCTTCTATTATGTTCTCTATGCCCAAGTGAGAATGCTAAGGGAAGAGGAGGTTGATCAATCACGGAATCGATACCTATAACAGGTACTCATGTAGAGGGGGTTGCCATTGACTGAGGTTCGAGGAGTGACCAAGACCTAAAAGGGGTGTCCTCAAGATTTAAGTCATCCTTCAATCTCACAACCTCTTTATGGATAAGGATAACAAATTATACAAAGAGGAACGTTCTAAGTACAACCTTAGGCAAGGGGAAAAAGAAATAGAGACTAAAAGAAAACTCACCAAGATATGGCCGAATGCACAATAAAGTAGGGCATCCGATCTTTTCCATAGGGTCTGGGGTGGCCCAGGCCCTATCAACAAAGAAGAATATCACCTTTCATTATCTAGCAGCATTGTATTTTTCCCTCGTGAATACCACAAGGGATCTAGGGGCAAAGTCATTTTAATCTTTATCCTTAGATTTTCTATGCTTTTCAACCTAATACAAAGTAAAGAACTGAGTTAAGGAGATGCTTGACTTGGCTAACCTCTCTATAAGCTAAAATGGTAGCCGTTAGAGTCCTCCAGGTTTTAGACACAATTTGGATGGGGGATACCCCAATGAAAACTATAATCTCCAACACCAAGAGAGGAAGTGCAATCCTAGCCCCATAAGCCAAAAATTATTCATTAAAGTAGATATGTTTTGCACCAATAGAGAAGGACCATTTTTCTGGCTTGGCATCCCTAAAGTTATGCTATTCGATATCTGGTATTTTAGGTGGATATTTTCTAGGTATTTCTCATTGATTCTTGAATCCTCCTAGACTCCACCTAAGATGTTGAGGTTGATGGGTTCCAAGCATTTGATGACCTGGATTCCAGCATGGATTTCGTAAGTAACGAGCTTAGTCGAAGTTCTATCTCCCTTCTTAGTGGTGGGAGTCCAATAGACATTAGGACCTATAACCAAAAGGGGAGTAGGATTCAAAACATTTGAAGGTGATATTTTTTTAAAATACCTTGTTTAAAAAGAAAAATATAGATATTAACTAGTTGCAAATAAAAGTTCAAGCAAGGAAGAAGTGATTATGAAAATTAATAGGTGAGAATCTCAATCAGCCCAAGAGGTCCATTTATAACCTTCCAAAGCCTGATACATTATAACTCTTTATCTTCCACAGTCAATACATTTTCCTTCCCAATGCAGTCTCATAATGACCAGATCTTAATGGCTAATTAAAGATTTTCCCTTGTCATTCAAGCGAGTAAGTATTACCCCTTACAATTCTTATAAGAAACAACAGTGGGCTTCTAATGCAACCAAATTTAGTTATTTGGCCATTATAATGATTTAATCGTGTACTCTCGTTCATCTAGAGGATGAGTTCCTAATAACTTCCACACACCTCTGTCAAATAGTTTTCAACCCTTAACCACCATAGTCATTCCATCGAAGGGCCTATAGGGGAATTAGAGACCCTGATCATACCACCAGGGTTACAAAATGCTCATTCGGGAATTAGAATTATAAATACCAAACTCATAGACCTTAGGAGGTTTGGTAATTGATTGGGATTGACATTTAAAATGCAAAAATAATCTATCCCTAAGATTTTTTTATTAATAATGTAATAAAAATAAATTAATAACTAGGCTTCAATATTTAACCTAGGGTTCTAAGAATATAATACCATAGAGAATCATGTTATGATTCATAAGAGGAGAAATTTGATGAAATGATGTAGATCTTGTTGCATTTATAGATCTCCCAAAATCTTGTTAGAATGCTCTAAACGCCTAGAATCTTCAAACATATGATCCACCCAAAGTGAGCTTTGTGTCTGTGCACTTTTGGATATGAAACCATGGTTAAATATGAGAGAAATCATTTTTTCCCTCCTAACCCCTTCACAAATGCATGAACAGTGTTTTTACTCTCCCTCCCTAGCCTTCCACAATAGATCATTCACCTAAAACTCTACCTTAGACTTAAAAATAGGTATAAGTCATGGGCTTTAGCCAATCTGGGCTTCCAGAGAGTTTTAGACCTACTATTTGGATATCGGACTATTGTAAGGACCTAAAACATGATTAGAAATGTTAATTATATGATTAAGTATAAGTTATAAGTTTGTGAGGGGTGTTAAACATGTTATTATCATATTTGGGAGATGCATACTCATGTGATATATGTGTTGGTTGCATTAGATGTTAATCGAGATTATGATCTGGGATGACTTGTTTAGATCATATGATTAGTTATGTGGGTAAATGCATCATGAAAATATGTTTTTCATACATCATTATGATTATAAAATATAACCAAGGTGTTAGTCCGAAATTGGCGATGTATGGTCGCCAAATGTGAAAGTTATGAAATTTTGAGTAAATTATAACTCTTATATTCGAGCCCACATTAGGCGTACTAATTTTATGATTTTTGGAAAACTCAAAATATGAAAGTTGTAGATATATATGTTATCTATGCGTAGACACAAAGTGAGAGTAAATTGGGGCCTTTAATAGTGAGTTATGGTAATTTTACAAGACAGGACAAATCGGTCATTAATGGTATTGTCCTATTGGACCCCTTGCTCAACCAATCGCACAATACCACCTTAAAGTGGTAAAATAGCCACTTTTTTATGGTTATAATGGAGACTTGGTCATATTTTTCATTTCCTATTACAATCTTGAGGAAAAAATATGCTTATGGAGAGAGAAAAAGAAAGTTAAGGAAGAAATCCTTCGAAAAATTACCATAAATCGAGGAATTTCGAAAGGTAATTACTTATTTATTAAAGTTGGTAAAATAGATGATTTCTACACTTGGTATGTTTTTGGTTCTAATTTGGTTAAATATTTTAATGATACCCATTTTCCAAATTGAGTTAAAACAAGGATGGCTTAAGAGCATACGTGAGGACTTGTGCTAGGATCGTAAATGTTAACTTTAAAGTCCTAGATTTGAATTCCCTTCTCGTGAAGCTTTTTGATGTAGGAAATTCATGTATATTATGTGTATATATGATAAAACATGTTTAGTATATGTTTTCCATGATTGATGCCCGAGGTGGAGAGTAGGTATGCTTAATCATGTTAAGTTATGCTTTAATGTTCTGTTCCGATCTATTTGTGCTAAAAAGGGCATAAATAATGGAATACATATTGAAATCAAATGATTCTAATTGGAGATTAAAATATACTCATAAATGTATACTATATCTGAAAATTATGTTAAACTACCAAGAAATGAATCTTGGGTGATAGTTTGAAGTTTAGGTATAAAATTTCCTCCAAAAGTGTCATTGCGCACACCAGGTGTTCGATGTTTTTCTTGACTTAGCAAATGAACTCTAAAAATTATGCAACTTTAATTTTATATTATTCAATATGTTTGATATATGTTCGCATGATTTATAACCGAGGTGGAAGCTATATATGCCTGGAAAATGTTAAGTTATGCTTTGATGGTCTACTCAGACCTAAATGTGTTAAAAGTGGCATAAATCATTGAATACTCGTTGAAATCAAGGAATTACAATTGGAAATGTTAGAGAACATATATGAATATGATATAAGTGAAAGGGAGAATAAAATACCTTCTAGTTTGGCTTGGGGGTTGTGTTGAAGTTGAAGTTTTGTTGTTTTTTTCTCCAGAAATGATTTGGAAAAGGTTGTAATAAACTGAGCATAACTTTGTCTAGAGAGTTCATAATTAAATTATGTAAATTATGTTAGAACCATAATGAATAAGTGTTATAGAAATGTGAAGTATCATATTCAAATAATTTTTAGTTATATCAAATTGACCAACTGATGTGATGTGTTACTGAGTTTAATGTGATTTGATGTATTCAAATACTAATGATGCTGAATTATTAGGTGGGGAAGCGGCT
This sequence comes from Sambucus nigra, assembly GCA_949130495.1. Lineage (NCBI taxonomy): Eukaryota > Viridiplantae > Streptophyta > Magnoliopsida > Dipsacales > Adoxaceae > Sambucus > Sambucus nigra. The sequence goes on along the minus strand of OX422224.1, from coordinate 250,310,054 downwards.
AACACTACCATACCAAGGAAGTAGTTTTGGTATTAATCTTAGTACCAAATTAAAGGTGAGTGACCTTTCCTATGAAATATAGATGCTTATATGTTCATATGGAAATGTGTAGTTAAACTCATGTGTTAAGATGCTTATGGGAGTGATGTTGTATTTATAAAACATATGCATATGATTAAGAATGTTATGTGATGGTATATAATGTTTTGGACTGTGGAGGGTCCTTTATCTATTGTTAAGGACTGTGGTGGGTCCTACGAGATGTGGCGGTCCCGTTAATCCAACTTAAAGGTTTGTTGTACTCGGGCCTAATTATAATTATGGGATGTGGTTGTCCCCATTAATTGTGGTGGGTTAATTGGACTGTGGCGGGTCCAGGCTTGCGAGAGTTACACAATTCCTGTTGGGTTATGACATTAGAAAATAAAAATTGTTATTCAAATTGGTTATATATATGTGACGTATGTGTGGAATACGATCATTCACTAAGCTTGCGTTGCTTACACTTCTATAATGTTATGTTTCAAGTATGCCTATCGTTTGGAGTTCACTGCCAAGTTAGGACATTAAATGGGAGAGTGGAGGATAAATAACGTGAATTTTATATCAACAAACTTTTTGGGTAAATGTTAAAAAAAGGAACTTATGTAAGTAAATGTGTTTGGTACTTTCAAGTTTTGCATAAAGGTAGCTATGTTTTCATCCAAGCATGCCTTTGAAAAAAACATCTTGTGATATTTTTCAAAAGATTTCAAGTACCATATTGTCTAATGGGGATTTATCTCTAAATAAAAGGTTGATTTTAAGTTAATTAAGTCGAGGCACGAAAACTTGGTATCAGAGCATGGTTATTAGGTTCTGGACAGAGTGTGAGGGTCGAGATTGGCAGTGGATGTAGAAACTGTTTTGAGTCATAAGTATTCAGTTTCAAGGAATACATTTAAGTATGTTGAGTTCCTGAGGCGTGGATACTAAGGGTTTGTTATTAAGTTTTATATTGTATTTGTTGACTAACATCTGTCAGTTATACACATATATTGTTGTACGTGATATGAAATGCAAGGATCTTGCAGGAAAGGAAATAAGATGTTAAGGTTTATTCGGGAATGACAACGAATACAGTTATTTGAATATAAAGCATTGCATTTTTTTATGTTGTATGAACAAATGTGTCATTGAAGGAAAAGTTTTAAAGACACAATGTGATATACAAAAATATGAAGTATTGGAGGTGATCTCTTCCTATGCTGGTATATATGGATTTAAGTCATGATACATCTATCATTATGAATGGGTGCGCTCCTCATCTATATAGGAGAGTGATGTACGAGAACACATATTCCATTAAAGGATGGGAAGTGAAAAGAATTATGGTTACATGATTATGATGAGACTTAAATTTGAAGTGTGAATAAAAAATGAAGATTCACATAGTAAAGGTTAAATGCGAGGGTTAGTAGTTGTATATGTTTATATATGTAAAATGGTACGATATTCAATAACTAGTCGATATATTACAAATGATCATAATATGGGTTCATAGTGAATTATTATAAGTATAATAAAAGAGTAATGAGAGTTGAGATGTACGTCTTTAATAGTATGAGTACATGTAGTGGATATTACTCTTGTGATGTTTTGAAAAGCTTATATGAATAGTAAAGTTAAGATAAGGTGTTAAAGAGTTGGGAGTTTAAAAATATTGAGGAGTCCTTTTAAGAATATGTGTTGTGGATGAGTTTGGGAAAGATGTTAGTCAGGTCTAAATATTTACAATTGGGTTGGGTGAATATTGAGTTGTATTTATCATTATGCGTATGTATTACCACTAAGAGTACGTTATATAATTAATATGATTGACATTACATGGATTCACCAAGAAGTATGTGTAAGGAGAATATGCTGTGTGAGATACCATAATGTGGTACATTAAGGTATTTGTGCAGGTTTGTTGAAAGAGATACGACATATAATAGCTAGATAAGTATTATGGGGATGGTAAATATGGTTAAAGTTTCAAGTAGTGATGTTATTCCTAACATCCATGTTATCAAACGGGTAAAATGAGTGTATTAATGATGTTGCGTAAGACTGTCATAAAGAACAATCAAACGTTACTAAAAAATTATGATTGTAAAAAGGATTGGAGTAAGATTATGATTGTAAAGTTATTGTGTTGGATAAATGACTTGTTAAGGTCATTGTATGTTTAGTTAAAGAACAATCAAACGTTACTAAAAAAGGGAATATAGTGAGAAGTTATGTTGAGTTCATAGTGCATGACTGCACAAGATACATGAAAATGAATGTGGACTATTGGTTAAAAATATACATTTGGTGAATGATTGTTCATTATCGATATGTGGAAAGTAGTGAGGCTATGTTTATATTAAGGATCGTAAGAACGATATTTAACATACTCTAAAACTTCAGAGATGATACGGATAGTAGTCAAAGTCGAACACATGTATTTGGTATTGAGTATAAGATGAGAAGATGACATGTAATAAGTTAGTATTGTAATATTATGTTTATCATCTGAAGTATTGAATGGAGATTGGAGATATGAACTATAAAAAGTTAGTCTTGTAATAGAATATTTATTATTTGAAATGTTACTCGATGATAAGGATGGACTATGGGAATGAAGTGAGAAACATAAAAAATGATGTTTGGTTTATTAAGAATGTTCACTCATTTTTAATATAAGAGGATACAACCAATAATATGTTATGTGTGAAATTTTTTCATACGTATATTAAGGTATGGAATAATATATGAGTTGGGAATTGACTTTAATTGATAAGAAATCATTAGACCATTATCCTTACGTATAAATGATAAAGACGCTTATTTGTTGATAGATCCTGGTTCTACACATTCTTTGTGTCTTGCTTTATCTATTGGATCTTAATAAACCACTATCATCATTAGATTCTGGTTTAGCTATTATTACTCAAGTGTGGGAGATTTGTTTTTATTGATAGGGTGTGTAGGGAGTGTATGGTGAGAATAAGTGAAAAGGAGTTGTTGGTTGACTTATTACCTTTCGATATGCATGGCTTTGATTTGATATTGGGTATGGATTGATTGTCCTCATATCATTTATGTTAAGATTTCTTTAGAAGGGAGGTAGTGTTTCGATTACCGGGTGAACCTGAATTTAAATTTATTGGGGAACGAAATGTCACATGCGTATTATTTTATTAACCTTGCGAGAGAAGCAGTTGTATGCTAAATTTTCTAAATGTAAATTTTGGCTAGACCAAAGTAGTATTTTTGTGGCATGTTATTTATGTTGATGGAAATTGTGTTTCTTGAAAAGAAGATGGATGAAATTTATTAAGGATTATGACTACACAATACATCACCATCCGAGTAAGGTTAATGTTGTTACTGATGCTTTGAGTAGAAAATCTCTAGGCAGAGTATTTTTAATTTTTTGTGCTTGAGTTAACCTGCTGAGAGAGTTAACTTTAATAAGGAAGAAGTTAGCGTTAAATGAGTCTCGTGGAATACTAGCGCATTTAAATGTCAGTACTATGCTAATAGACTGGATACGACCATCACAAGCAGGACATGGAGAATTGGAGAAAATTAAAGACTATGAAAAAGGGTAAAGCAAATGAATTTTCTATTTGTAATAATGGCATTGTTATGTATGATAATCGTTTGTGTGCACCTAATGTGCCTAATTTAAGGAGAACGATTTTAAAGGAGACTCGTTGTTCTTTATATGCTACGTATGCAGGAAGCACAAAAATTTATAGAAATTTGAAACAATGTTATTGTTGGTCAGGAATAAAACACGATATTGCAGACTTGTTTGCTAGATGTATGGTTTCCAACAAGTGAAGGCGGAGCTTCAAAAGCCTATTAGTTTACTATAGTCCTTGTCTATTACTGAGTGGAAATAAGATCATGTTACTACCTATTTTGGTATAGGTTTACCAGAATTATTATGAGGGTTTGATTCTATTTGGATTGTCATTAATAGATTGACTAAGTTGACACATTTTCTTCCTGTTAAAACTACTTACTCAATGGAGAGATATGCCAAAATATATGTGGATGAGATTGTTAGATTGCATGATGCACCTATTTCTATTATTTCGGACCAAGATCCTAAGTTTACTTCTCACTTTTGGCTAAGTTTATAACAAGCTTTGGGGACTAAATTGAAATTTAGTACAACTTTTCATCTTCAGACTGATGGGCAGTCAGAGAGAATAATCCAGACACTTGAAGACATGTTACAAGTTTATGTATTAGAGTTCAAAGGAAGTTAGGATGAACACTTGTCACTAATAGAGTTACTTATAGTAATAGTTGTCATTCGAGTATTGAGCTGGCTCCTTATGAAGCCTTGTATGGGCCGAAGTGCAGGATCCCAGTGTATTGGACCAAAGTTGGAGAACGGGAAATTACTTGGGCCAAAAATTGTGCAATTGACTACTGAGAAGATAAATATTACTCATAATCACCTGAAGGCGGTGAAAAGTAGACAAAAAGGTTATTCAGACAACATAAGAAAGGAATTGAAATTGGAGGAAGGTGATTAAGTATTATTACGTGTTCATCCTTGGAAAAGGGTTGTGAGATTTGAGAACAAGGGCAAATTAAGTCTTAGGTACATTGGCCCTTATGAAATATTGAAACGAGTTAGAATCACAGCTTAGAAATTGTCTTTACTACAAGAACTATTTAGGATACACAATGTTTGTCATGTATTAATGTTACGTCAGTATGTGCTTGATCCTTCACATGTGGTTATTTCACAACCGATAGAGCTTAAAGATGGCTTAACCTACGTGATGGAACCAATGGTTAAATTTAAATAGACAAAGTAGGTGTTATGTAGTAAAAACTATTTTGTTAGTTCAAGTAATGCGGAAAAGTCCAAATATGGAGTATGCCACCTGGGAAAGAGCAAATAACGTGAAGATGTAATATCCTCATCTGTTAGGTAAGTTCTTATGCGTTAAATTTCGGGGAGGAAATTATTATAAGAGGAGTAGAATTGTACGACCCAAAAACGTGATTAGAAATGTTAATTATATGATTAAGTATAAGTTATAAGTTATAAGTTTTTGAGGTGTGTTAAACATGTTAATTATCATATTTGGGGGATGCATACTCATGTGATATATGTGTTTGTTGCATTAGATGTTAATCGAGATTATGATCGCGGATGACTTGTTTAGATCACATGATTAGTTATGTGGGTAAATGAATCATGAAAATATGTTTTTCATACATCATTATGCTTATAAAATATAACCAAGGTGTTGGTCCTAAATTGGCGATGTTTGGTCGCCAAATGTGAAAGTTAAGAAATTTTGAGTAAATTATTACTCTTATGTTCGAGCCCACATTAGGCGTATTAATTTTATGATTTTTGGAAAACTCAAAATATGAAAGTTGTAGATATATATGTTATCTATGCGTAGACACAAAGTGAGAGTAAAGCGAGGCCCTTAATAGTGAGTTATGGTAATTTTACAAGATAGGACAAATCGGTCATTAATGGTAGTGTCCTATTGGACCCCTTGCTCAACCAATCGCACAATACCACCTTAAAGTGGTCACATAGCCAAGTTTTTATGCTTATAAGGGAGACTTGGTGATCTTTTTCATTTCCTATTACAATCTTAAGGAAAAAATATGCTTATGGAGAGAGAAAAAGAAAGTTAAGGAAGAATTCCTTCGAAAAATTACCATAAATCGAGGAATTCTCGAAAGGTAATTACTTCTTTATTAAAGTTGGTCACATGGATGATTTCTACACTTGGTAAGTTTTTGTTTCTAATTTGGTTAAAGATTTTAATGATACCCATTTTTCCAAATTGAGTTAAAACAAGGATGGATTAAGAGCATACGTGAGGACTTGTGCTAGGATCGTAAATGCTAACTTTAAAGTCCCAGATTTGAATTCCCTTCTCGTGAAGCTTTTTGATGTAGGAAATCCATGTATATGATGTGAATATATGCTAAAACATGTTTAGTGTATGTTTTCCATGATTGATGCCCGAGGTGGAGAGTAGGTATGCTTAATCATGTTAAGTTATGCTTTAATGTTCTGTTCCGACCTATTTGTGCTAAAAAGGGCATAAATAATGGAATACTTATTGAAATCAAATGACTCTACTTGGTGATTAAAATAGAATCATATATGTATACTATATCCGAAAATTATACTAAAGTACCAAGAAATGAATCTTGGGTGATAGTTTGAAGTTCAGGTATAAAATTTCCCCCAAAAGTGTCAGTGCGCACACCAGGTGTTCGACGCTTTGCTTGACTTAGCAAATGAACTCTAAAAATTATACAACTTTAATTTTATATTATTCAATATGTTTGATATATGTTCCCATGATTTAAAGCCGAGGTGGAAGTTATATATGCTTGAAAAATATTAAGTTATTCTTTGATGGTCTACTCAGACCTAGATGTGTTAAAAGTGGCATAAATCATTGAATACTTGTTGAAATCAAGGAATTACAATTGGAAATGTTAGAGAACATATATGAATATGATACAGTTGAAAGGGAGAATAAAATACCTTTTGTTTCGGCTTGGGGGTTGTATTGAAGTTGAAGTTTTGTTGTTGTTTCTCTCCATAAATGATTAGGAAAAGGTTGTAATAAAACGGGCATAACTTTGTCTAGAGAATTCATAATTAAATTCTGTAAATTGTCTTAGAACCCTAATGAATAAGGTTATAGAAATGTGAAGTATCATATTCAATTAATTTTCAGTTAAATCAAATTAACCAACTGATGTGATGTGTTACTGAGTTTAATGTGATTTGGTGTATTCACATACTAATGATGTTGAATTGTTAGGTGGGGAAGCGGCTAACACTACCATACCAAGGAAGTAGTTTTGGTATTAATCTTAGTACCAAATTCAAGGTGAGTGACCTGTCCTATGAAATACATATGCTTATATGTTCATATGGAATGTGTAGTTAAACTCATGTGTTAAGATGCTTAGGGGAGTGATGTTGTATTTATAAAACATATGCATATGATTAAGAATGTTATGTGATGTTATGGACTGTCGCGGGTCCTTTATCTATTGTTAAGGAATGTGGTGGGTCCTACGGGATGTGGCGGTCTCGTTAATCCAACTTAAAGGTTTATTGTACTCGGGCTTAATTATAATTATAGGATGTGGTTGTCCCCATTAACTTTGGTGGGTTAATTGGATTATGGCGGGTCCAAGCTTATGAGAGTTACACAATTCCTATTGGGTTACAACATTAGAAAATAAAAATTATTATTCAAATTGGTTATATATATGTGATGTATGTGTTGAATATGATCATTCACTAATCTTGTGTTGCTTACACTCCTATAATGTTATGTTTTAGGTATGTCTATCGTTTGGAGTTCACTGCCAAGTTAGGACATTAAATGGAAGAGTGGAGGATAAATAACGTGAGTTTTATATCAAAAACTTTTTGGGTAAATGTTAAACAAAGGAACTTATGTAAGTAAATGTGTTTGGTACTTTCAAGTTGTGAATAAAGGTAGCTATGTTTTCATCCAAACATGACTTTGAAAAAAAATCTTATGAAATTTTTCAAAAGATTTCAATTACCATATTGTCTAATGGGGATTTATCTCTGAATAAAAGGTTGATTTTAAGTTAATTAAGTCGGGGCGTTACTATTATACTAGGTGATCATATCAAAAATTGGGTCGATAGGACTGAACCGTGCCATCATAGTTGATGATGCTAAGATTCAGCACCACCGGACAAGTGATGATGAGCTCAAACAGTAATAACAATGGCAGCCACAGTGATGTATGTGTGTAAGTGTGTAGAAGGGGATGAGTATAAGAGGAATAAGACAATGATGTATAGTGGTTCATCCAATTAGGCTTACATCCACTGAGAGTGTGTGATTCACTAAGTATGGGCACTAATAGCCTTGGATACAATGCACATAAGCTCACTTTCTCTCTCTACTGTGTACAAGTAGAGTTTCAGCTAGGGTTACAATTTTCGATTCCCTTACAGGGTTGTAGGTGACAAGTATATATAGGTATTGGGGGGTGTAGTGTACCCTCCAAGCATGCATGGTGCATGTGAATGATGCCCCTTAAGGGTCGTCTGGTCTTGATGAGGGGTCGGCCCCTTGAAGGGTCATCCAGACTATGATGAGGGGTCGGCCTCTTGAAGGGCCATCTGGGTCTGATGAGGGGTCGTCCCCTTGAAGGGTCGTCTGGGCCATGATGAGGAATCGACCCCTTGAAGGGTCATATGATATTGGTTGAGAGATCATCTGGGCCTCGTCCAGGTGGAGTACGCCCTCGGCTTGGCCGAGGGTATATATAGGTATATCAATCACCCCCAGCCCTTAGTCATCGAGGTTATTGAGATGGCTGAGGGATAGTGTTGCTTTTGAGATGTGTGTATGATTAGTTTGGTGAGTGACACCTGTCAAGCTGATGTGACACCTAGGCAGATATCCACTGTCGTTCCAGTTTCCTAGGCGTGGAGGCTGCACACTTGGCCTGGGACTTTGTGCCCTAATGATGCCCTCCTCGTGGGCCGTGTTTTTCCTTGGTTAATGGGCCCACTCATTATCAAGGCATTTAAACAATTTTTTGAAGTTATTTCCCTTCTTCTTCTTCGCGCCTTAACTCTCTCTCTCTAGCTTCTCAACAGCTCCATAGCCATTTCTACGATTTCTCCTGCATCAAGCCTCGCAGTCTTCATCTCCATTCTCAGGTAACCTTTCTTTGTTTTGGATTCTTTCTTGAGCCTTCAAATATAATTTTCATTTAGGTTTCTTTTCACTTTCTCCTTAGTTATTTACTTTTTTCGGCATTCTCCTCCGGCGAGTTGTTATTCATGTCCTTTGAGTGTTCTTGATTAAAACCCTTGCTTTCCTTAGTTTTAATCCAAAAGTCCAGCTTGGTCAACTATAAACTTATTTATAATTAGGCTAGTCAAATTCCTTTAAGTGTTGGGTCTTCCCCTTAATGCTTAGGAGGCTTTATGATTTAGCTGCTGAATTCCCATCCCTGAGAGAGAAGTTCTTCGTGGAGATTAGACGAATAGAGGAAGAGGAGGAGAGAAGACGAGGGGCCAAACCTAATTAGGTACGACCCATTTTTCCCATTCCATTAGCCACTATTATACCCCCTGAGTCCTGTGGGTCGTCTGGTTGTACAGCCGAGAGTCAATCGTACGAGGGGGAAATGGATCAGAGAGCATCATCATCAACAAGTGCTGGCCCTTCTGGGAGGGGAGATACATCCACTCTCAGCCCAGGCCGAGGGCACAACCCCTTCTGAGGCTGTCCCTATAACAGCACTGTCCCCCTTTAAATTTCAAGTTGCCTTTCTAGATGGTCCCCCAGAGGTTGGGGGATCTGGGGATGAGAGAGATGAGGACGACAGTGAGGGTTCATTTGATGATGATGATAGTCAAGTTGACACTTCAACTGCTTCGACTTATGTATATTCAGTCAAAGACCATTATCTCTTAGTGTGGAGGCATCTCTTTGGCATACAACCCAACATAAGTATGAGGGTCCCTACTGAATCTGAGAGAGTCTTCGAGGGTGACGAGGGAGAGATTGTTTTCTATGAGCAGATGTTAAGGGTAGGTGTTAGGTTCCCTCTACACCCTTATATAGTCAATATCTTATCTTCCCTTGGGGTTGCCCCTTCTCAACTTCCTCCCAACTCCTCGAGGACCATCCTCGGTTATGTCTCCTTGTGGGAAAATACCTTCACCGATAAGCCTTCAGCCGATGTGTTCTTAGCTTGTTACAATATCACTTCCTCGTCTAAATAGCCTGGGTACTATCATCTGGGAGCGAGGAAGCCCAATAAAAAACTTCTCCACGTGGCATAAACCTCTAACCATGACTGGAAGAAGAGATTTTTCTTCATTTTTAGGTATTGGGAATTTGCCCCTGGGGTTCAAACTTTGAACGACGATCCGAGATTTTTAAGGAGATGGTATAACCCTTCTATGAAGGCTAGGTCAGACCCCGGACTTAGTCTGGATGACAAGGACATAGTCGAGTATCTGAGAGAGAGAGGGAAAGAAGGCGGACTTACAAAATTTGAAGATTTGATGACCCCTCACTTCCTCAAAGAAGCTGGTCTGAGGGTCGGCCCCTTGACAGAACTATGTGAGTAGGTTTTTGCTGAATTTTTAATTATTTTTCAAGTGTTTTATCTTTGTCTCTGTATCTTTCTGAAGTGTCATCTCCTTTTCAGGTTGTCCAGAAAATATCTCTGACCAACTTTGGGAAATGACTGCCCCAAGCTTGTTGTCTAGTCTGGGCAAGAAGAAAGGCAAAGAGCCTCAGCAGGCTCCAAGGAAGTCAAAGGCCATGGGGTCGATACCTGTTGAACCATCTGTTGATAGCCACAAAAGAAAAGGCCCAGAAGTTCCTACCGACCTTCGGCCGGATTCTAGGACGAGGGCAAGGGTGGAGGCGTCTGAGGGGAGCGGCTCCTCTTCTAGCATGGGGGACTTTTGGTCCTAGAACTTAACATTCTTAAAGGTTGTACCGTCTTCCCTCATAGCCAATCTGAGGGCGGCCAAGGCTTCTATGTTCTCTGCTCCCTCGGTTGCCGACTACGACTTTCTATCCAAGATGCCCCCGACAAAGGTGTATGACTATGGTTTGCATACTCTGGCCCGAGTATTTATTTTTACTTCATTTCCTCAGTTGAGCTTTTCACAAACTGTTACCTCTGCCCCTTAACATGTGCCTTCTTCTATGCAGTCTGTTTGTGCCTTTATATCAGCTACCAAGTGGATGACCGAGAATCAAAAGAAATTTCATGAAGCCGAGAGGGATATTCAGCACGAGGCTAACCTGTAGATCGAGCTCGAGACTGCAAGGGCCAAGTTGGAGAGTGCGAGGACTGAACATGTAAGGCTCCTGGACGAGCTGACGAAGCAGCATGATGAAGATCTGAAGGCCAAGGACTTACCTATTAAAGATAATGATGAGGCCTTGATCAACCTGTGGGCTCAATTCAAGACTGACCTTGAGGGGGCAGTAAAGAAAGCCGAGGTCGATGCTGTGGAGGCCTATAAACTCTCAGATGAGTTTCAAGGCTTCGATCTTGAGTACTTAGAGAGGGGGATCAGGTCTACCTATCGGTGGGTCATCCTCAAGTTTGTTGATGATGTCTCTTCAGTCCGCCCCTCTCTTGAGGCGGTTCAGCTAGATGACCCCTGATTGCCGAGGCCTTAGCTCAAGTGGAATCTCAAGTGCATGTTGAAGGTACCGGCACGTCTGAGGGTCGGTCTATCTTGGTCATAAAAGAAAATCCTATTGATGTTGAAGCCTTTCCCTCCGATGCCTCTCAATAGGGTGGTTGTCTGTAGCCTATACCCTCTCTTGATGTAAAAAATATTCTTGTATTTTATTTTTGTTGAACAAGCATTTGTAACAGTGTTTATAATTTCATGTCTCATTCTGTCTTCTATGCTTATCTCTTGTATGATTTATCTTGTGATGTTGTTTATGACTCTCCCCTTGTCTTTCTTGAGGGTAAATGAGCGGTCGTCCCCACCATTTGCCCTCATCATAGCCGAGGGTGGTTTCCCACCAACTTAGCGGTTTTAAATTTTAAGTCCTCCCTCGTCTTTATTGAGGGTAAATGAGGGGTCGTTCCCACCATTTGCCCTCATCATAGCTGAGGGTGGTTTCCCACCAACTTAGTGATATTTTAAATTTCAAGTCCCCCCTCATCTTTCTTGAGGGTAAATTAGGGTTCGTCCCCACCATTTACCCTCATCATAGTCGAGGGTGGTTTCCCACTAACTTAGCGGTTTTAAATTTTAAGTCCCCCCTCGTCTTTCTTGAGGGTAAATGAGGGGTCTTCCCCACTATTTACCCTCATCATAGCCGAGGGTGGTTTCCCACCAACTTAATGATTTTAAATTTTAAGTCCCCCCCTTCTTTCTTGAGGGTAAATGAGGGCTCATCCCCACCATTTGCCCTCATCATAGCCGAGGGTGGTTTCCCACCAACTTAATGGTTTTAAATTTTAAGTCCCCCCTCGTCTTTCTTGACGGTAAATGAGGGTTCGTCCCCACCATTTACCCTCATCATAGCCGAGGCTGGTTTCCCACCAACTTAGTGGTTTTAAATTTTAAGTCCCCCCTCGTCTTTCTTGAGGGTAAATGAGGGGTCGTCCCCACCGTTTTCCCTCATCATAGTCGAGGGTGGTTTCCCACCAACTTAATGGTTTTTAAATTTTAAGTCCCCCCTCGTCTTTCTTCAGGGTAAATGAGGGGTCGTCCCCACCATTTTCCCTCATCATAGGCGAGGGTGGTTTCCCACCAACTTACTGGTTTTAAATTTTAAGTCCTCCCTCGTCTTTCTTGAGGGTAAATGAGGGTTCGTCCCCACCATTTACCCTCATCATAGCCGAGGGTGGTTTCCCACCAACTTAGTGATGTTTTAAATTTCAAGTCCCTCCTCGTCTTTCTTGAGGGTAAATGAGGGGTCGTCCCCACCATTTACCCTCATCACAGCCGAGGGTGGTTTCCCACCAACTTAGTGGTTTTAAATTTTAAGTCCCCCCTCGTCTTTCTTGAGGGTAAATGAGGGGTCGTCCCCACCATTTACCCTCATCATAGACGAGGGTTGTTTCCCACTAACTTAATGGTTTCAAATTTTAAGTCCCCCTCTTCTTTTTTGAGGGTAAATGAGGGGTCGTCCCCACCATTTGCCCTCATCATAGGCGAGGGTGGTTTCCGACTAGCTTACTGGTTTTAAATTTTAAGCCCCCCTCGTCTTTCTTGAGGGTAAATGAAGGGTCGTCCCCACCATTTACCCTCATCATAGCTGAGGGTGGTTTTCCACCAACTTAGTGGTTTTAAATTTTAAGTCCTCCCTCGTCTTTCTTGAGGGTAAATGAGGGGTCGTCCCCACCATTTACCCTCATTATAGCCGAGGATGGTTTCCCACAAACTTAGTGGTTTTAAATTTTAAGTCCCCCTCGTCTTTCTTGAGGGTAAATGAGGGGTTGTCCCCACCATTTACCCTCATCATAGCCGAGGGTGGTTTTAACGAGTATAACCCCAATCATACTAGAATTAATCAAACACAAAATGAGGGACCAATGTCACATTCTCATTAACATTCTAATTGTTCTGTTGGAGCAACACATTCTTTACAACTGTGGTCCGATTACAAAATTATTGATAGTATCTCTTCAAATGATCTACATTCCATTCCAGGGGTTTGAAAAGGGTTCCCCTTCTAGGTTTTCTAGTCTATAGGTTCCAGGGACAACTTCATCAATGACCCTATATGGGCCGTGACAATTTGGGTGGAGCTTGTTAGGCTTTTACCAAGTCTTTTTTAGGACCAAGTCCCCTACTGCGATTGGCCTTTGCTTCACCCTCTGATTGTAAAACCTGGTAGTCCTTTGCTGGTAGGCAACTTGCCTTATCTCGGCGATCAGGTCTGAGTCAAGTCAGTCTCGGTGGGGATGATGACTTTTGAGCCATAAGCCAGCATGAGCGGGGTTTCTCCGGTAGAGGTCTTTGTCGTCGTTCTGTAGTCCCACAGTACAACATATATCTCCTCAACACATCTTCCTTTTGCCTCTTCAATTTTCTTCTTGATCCCGTCTAGGATTGTCCTATTTGTAACTTCCGTTTGCCCATTAGCCTGTGGTCGACCTGGGGTAGAGAAGAATTATTTGATACTCACCCTTTCAGAGTACTTCTCTAGAGATGTATTCTTGAATTGAGTCTCGTTATCTGAGATGAGGGTGTTGGGGAGACCATATCTGCATATAATATTTTTCCAGATGAACTGGAAGGTCTTCTGCTCGGTAATCGTGACCATCGGCTCCGCCTCCACCCATTTTGAAACATAGTCAATTGCTACGATGAGGAAGCGATAGTTATTGATGACCCTAGGCAAGGTTCCTACTAGGTCGATCCCCCACACTGCAAATGGCCATGGGGATGTAATGGAGCTAAGAGGATTATGGGGTTGGGGAGGGATGGTGGCAAATCTTTGACATTTATCACACTTTTTTACATATGCTGTGGCATCTTTCCCCAAGGTTGGCCACCAGTACCCCTGGGTGACCACCCTCTTCGCTAAAGACTTGCCCCCAATGTGGCTTGAACATGACCCGTCGTGCACGTCTTAAAAAATGTGTGGGACTTCATACGGGTGCACACATCTAAGTAAGGGGAGCAAAAACCCCTTTTTGTACAAGGTGTCTCCAACAACAGTGAATTTCGCAGCTCTATATCTCAGCTTCTTCCTTTCTTGCCTTGCTTATGGAATCTCCCCCTCTTTAATATATCCCATTAGAGGGTCCATCCAAGAGGCTTACCTGGAAACATTTAAGAAAGTTCCAAGTGTTCCCTCAGCATCTTCAATAGTTGGTCAAAGCAAAATTTCCACTGGCACTGTCCTCCTGATATCTGTCCTACTTGCCGAGGCCAACCTAGCAAGTGCATCGGCTCGACCATTATCGAGCCTAGGTATCCTCTTCAATTTCTGTAGACACCCCATTCTGTTACCCCCTAACTCTCCTTAGGTCCCTAGTACCTCCCTTCATCACTGTAAACCTAGGACATGTCCCGAGTACTAACCTAGAACCCATCGGGCACTACCCGACCCAGTTTGACCAAAAAGTCAAACTCTTCATCTCGATCGAGGCTAAATGAATCTTTAAAGGGCACTGAATCCCCTTTCCAATGGTCCGTCCCGTGCACAATTCCGACTTACCATGCGGACGAACGATCCGTTTGCGTTCGAAACCTGACCCAAAGGCCACCGGGCGCTCCCGGGCTCTGTTTTACCTATGTCAACTCTTCATCTCAACCAAGGCCGAATGAATCTTTAAAGGGCACTCAATCCCCTTTCCAATGGTCCGTCCCGTGCGCGATTCCGACTTTCCATGCGGAAGAACGATCCGTTTGACTCCGAGAGGTCATCGATCGCTTCTCGAGCCTGGTTGACCAAAGTCAAATCTCCAAACCGAGTCAAACTCTTTGGAATGTCTAAGCACATCTCCCAACCTTTCCAATGGTCTGCCCCGTGCGCGATTCAGACTTACCATGGGGACGAACGATCTGTTTGAGTCCAAACGATTCCCCGTCCAATGGACCGACAAACGCTTCCGAGCCATATTTGACCCAAAGTCAACTCCCAAACCCGAGAACGGTCCAAGGACTTTCGAATTTCTCTGAATTACCTTTCCAACCGTATGCCCCGTGCACGATTCTGACCAACGGTTTGCCCTCGGCGGCTAATTTTTCGAAAAAGCGTAAAGCGCATTTCCAATTGGTAGGTTCCAGACCCTCCCTATCGGCACCTGCCTCCCGATAGGCAGGAAGGGGTCTATGACGATCGTCACTGACCTGAGCCTATAAAAGGAGGTCATCACCTCATTTGCAAGAGGAGCCCAAATCTGATAAAAATCTCTCTCAGCGAATCCCAAAAACCTCTCTCGAAGGCAGCGTGATTTCAACTTCCAACTCCCTTTTTCACTCCTACTTTTCATCATCCTTTTCATCAAACTTGGTGAATTAACCACTCTCCATCATCATCCAAGTGTAAGGGCTGCTCTCCAACATTCAAGATCAAGCTCAAGATCTTCAAGAAGGTCCAACTTTCTCAAACTCTCTCTTAAATTCTCTTAAATTCACAATAACTTGTTTTCTTACTTGGCACTTTTATTATCTCATCTCACACATCCTAAATATACTTTTTATTTAGTATTATTGCACATCTCATATTTTCATATTAATAAAAACCCAAAAAATAAGAAAAAGAGGGTTTGCTCATAAATTCCAAGTAGGGATTCTCACACTTTTCTCACAACTAAAACACTTTTTTCTACACACACACACTCACAAATAAGAGATCCCCATTTGGATTTATGGGATAAACCCCACCCCTTGTTTTTTATGGAACTACGTGGACTTTGATGCCTTTATAGGCTACTCGGGGTAAAACCCGAGACTCGAGTTCCTTTTTTCCCACTTTTTCCCTCATTTTATATCTTCTATAAATTCATTTTTCTTATATTATATATATATTTGTTCTTAGTGACGTATTACTCCATATGCGTTATCGTTCCATCGTAACGATCAACGTAGGGGTAATCGGGTAAATCTTACTTTCTAAAATTATTCTTATACCTTCCTACGGATGACTTGCTTTATCTTTTCCATGATATAAGTTGAGGATTCCTACCTCCATTTTATATATACACATGCACACATATTACGGGGGGAAATATAAAGGAAAATAGCAAATATTCATGAGAGACCGAAAGGGCGGAATGGGTGCCTAACACCTTCCCATTTCGTAACTAAGCCTCCGAACCCTTCTCGAATCATTTTGGTTTTGCACGCACCAGTATGTCTTTGGATGCCATCCTTCGGGGTGGCTTCTTCTTTTTCTTTTGTCTGTTTTGAGTAAAATATACTGGCGACTCTCAATCTCTCTACATTTTTACATCACATCTCAAATGATGTCGGTCGAAGCGCTCCCAAGAGGGACGCGCGGGACCCGAAGGATCCTTTTCCTCCGCGGCGGGGATCGGGAATGGCCACAGTGGCGACTCTACTGGGGATTATGTGTTTTCTAGGGCTTGAATCTATTTACATGGATGTTATATTTGTTTATGTTTCCCCCCTATATCTGCATGTTCCCCTTTCTCATGTGTATCCCATGCTTATGCTTATGTTCACACACTTGTAGAAAATTCTCCATGTACACTTCACACCACGTGCACCTAGGGTCACATATATCCCCATGTTGCATGCATTACCCATCCATACTTGGTGTACCTTTTGGGGTACTTGTACTTTGCACCTTGTTTGGCATAATCAAGAAAGGCATTCTCATCATAAGATACTAATAAGGGAATCATGCATGATTCAGACGATATCACCAAAGAGCATGGATATTGACCAAATTTTACCCAGTAACTGGAGGGTCACTTCGTGATGGGCGCTGGTCCGGCAGGTCGCAGTTAGCCTAAGCGATATGAGTCTCACCTTCCATTGGCCAAGTACCTTCGACGTATATCTAACGGTTCCTTCGTATCGTACCACTTGACCACAGTCATGACGGGAGGTATATCGCAGGGAATTCGATCACGTATGTCGAGTATATCGAATTCTCTCTCACACCTACCGACCCCACGAGGTATAATGTGAGGCAATAGACGTACACTCAGGTATATCAAATGGCTTGTCCACACATACCGATTGCTCGCAAGAGCAAGACGTATATCGTGGAAGTCACGCCAAAGCGAGGAACCCATGCCGATTCACCCAACTAACTGCATACTTGCATATAGGTGTCAAACCTAGGACACGCACTTTAGATTGTCAGTTTCGACCCGAAACTCTGCCGAAATTCTGGGTCAATCTGTCGCCCAATTTTTACGCATCTTCAAAATGGGACCCTGTTCGTGAGCCTGGTTACAAGTCCAAATCGTAGCTTTGCATATATTAAAGACCCCATTTTTCCAGGCTCGGGTCCCGTCCGGCATTGCATTTAGGAGAATTAAATACAAGTGAGAACATAATAATCATCATAATCATGATGAGTCCCGTATCCAAAAACATTTCTCCCTCCTTTATCAAAAAATTCAAAAACATTTCTCCCTTCTTTATCAAAAATCCAAAAATAGTTCTTCCTTTCTCAAAAATAAATCTCATCCTACGCCTTCTCAGATCGATCGCAAGCCCTCGGCCTGGCTCCCTACTGGCTTCGGTCTTCAGTCAAATCACCCCGGAGTTTCATCCGTTATTTTACTACTTCTTCCGAGTTCGGGATCCATCCATTTTCCATGAAGAATACAGATCAAGTACCAGTCATACAGCCGGATCTGACGACAGTCCTAGCTCAGCTCGTGTCTAAGATTGACAACCTCCAAACCGAGGTTCGAGAGATGCAACGAAACTAGGTTCCTATTCCTTAAGAGCCTAAGGTCATGTTCCCTCGTGCTATGGGTCCACCCGAGCCTATCTGGGTTTCGAAAGAATATCAGCACGCTCCACATGCCCCTCCTGCCAATGGGCCGCCGCCTACCCAGCTTCTAATGCCAAACATTGCCCAGCCTGTGGCTAACCTGCATGTGGTCGTTGATCTAAAAGAGTAAGAATTGAATAAAGTAAAAGAGGATCTCAAGATTCTCACTAAGAAATTCGACCAAGTCAGGATCTCTGGGAATTACATAGACTACACCCACATGTCTCCTTATCCTAAAGCAAGGTTACCCGAGAAGTTTAAGATGCCAAATATCGAGAAGTTCAGAAGGAGTGGGACCCCGATTGTTCATCTTCGCAGTTATCATCATTCTATGACTCTACTAGGGGCTTCTGAGGAGGTGATGGCCCAATTGTTTCAGCAAACTTTGAAGGATAGTGCCCTCCGATGGTTTTCATCTCTTGAGGAATCCAGAATTCGTAGTTAGGAGGATGTGGCCCGAGAATTCATGTCGCAGTACAAATACAATGAAGAGCTTAAGGTCACTCGTCGTGATTTAGAGCTGCTCAAACAGAATCCTGGAGAATCAGTCAGTAACTTCATAACCCGGTGGAGGGAGTAAGCAGCCACCATGACCAATCGGCCATCCGAGGAAGACCAGATCAACATAGTGAAGAAGAACTTCTTGCCCCATGTTCGAGAGACGATGGGAGGAAAATACTATCCCCACTTCCGAGATCTCATAGAGGCTAGGGTAGAAATCAAGGAAATCCTCGTTAAAACAGATGTTGAATCGAAGAAGGTGTCCGGACAGTTCACCCATAGAAAGTATGACAAGCCTGCTAGTGCTATAATCTCAACCATCAACAACATCTCTCAACCAACCACATCATGGGCACCAGAAAGTCGCCCTGCCCCCATCCGAAGGGAATACACTGAGCTCCATGCTCCCCTCTCCAAAGTTTACCAAGCCCTGTAAAGCCGAAACCTTATCAAATCCTTGGATCCACATCCATTGCCAAATCCACTCCCAAGAAACTTCAAGACCGATGCTCATTGCGCCTTTCATCAAACTGCTGGACATACCACCGACCAATGCTTTCACCTTCGGAATATAATCCAAGATCTCATTGACCGGGGTACTATCGCACCACCAGCCAATCCTAAGCCAAACACTACTCACAATCCACTTCCAAATCATACCAATGCCATCTTCTTGGAAGAAAACCCAGATTTCAATCCCTCAACTCAAATCATACCCATATACTCTCCTAAACCTCTTCAAATTTTCCCATATTTCCTCCTACACCCTACTAGCCTCACTGATCAGGCACTGCCAGTCCTTACTAGAGCATGCATCGCTGTCTGTACCCGTTCTAAAAATGGAAGTATGGAATTATCAGAGGTGTTAAACCAACTCCTAGAGTTCGGGCTGAAATTGCCCTCACAGATGGCCATCGATTGCCAGAGATTCAGTACACTGTTCTTAGAAGCACGAAAATGGTCCCGAGATTCAGACAAATGGGTGGTACCAACCGACGAAGTCAGCCTAGATGATGTCATCCAAACTTTGGCAGGATTATTCAAGCAGGCAAACAGCATTTGCAGTATCACCGGGTTACTTGACACTTTGAAGCTATAAGGGTGCTTGGTCCCTTCAACCACACATATCCCCACAGAATGGGAGAACTTGTATGAAGAAGCCATTGAAGTTGTGGAATGCATCAACTTTACATGGAAAGATGAATTGTTACCACCTAATGGGGTGAGAATTCGAAGATTCGAGTGAAGAACAAGCTTCAGGATGAACTAACCTCGTAGCCGACTTATGTGGGATGATATCATTTAAAGAACTCCTCAGAGAAATAAATAGGGTGGCAGAACAACCTGAGATTTATGAGGAAATGAGATTCATGTTCTTTCCTTCTTCAGTAAATCACATGACCAGATCAGGGAGACATTACCAGGTTCCAAGATCACTACCAGCAAATGACAAAGGGAAGGGCATTGAAAACCTTCCTATGCCAGAGATGACCATCAAGTAAAGCAAGATCCTAGATCAACTGAAGAAAACTCAAGCTAACATCATTCTATGGGGGCTTTTCATGTCTTCACAGCTGCACATAAATGCCTTAATCAAGTTGCTCACAGGACCCACAGTTCCTCCATCTACCACACCAGAAGAAGCGGTAAATCTGGTCAGATCCTGGACCTCTACCCGAATGCTATCATTTTCTAAAGAAGAAATCCCCAGAATTGGGCCAAATCACAATCATGCACTCAACATCTCCGTCGAAGTTATGGGGAAGGTCGTGCCACTCTCTCTTATCGATAATGGATCCTCCTTGAATGTTTTCGCACTGAGAACCTTTAAGTGTTTAGGCCTGAAAGAAAGCGACATCGCTCCAACCTCCATCACTGTGCGTGCCTACGATAATACGCATCAGGAGTTGATAGGATCCATAAAACTTGCAATAGGGGTTGGCCCTATAAACCATGTCATTGAGTTCCAAGTCATTGACATCCCATCTTGTTTCAACCTGTTGCTCGGACGCCCCTGGCTCCACAATATCAAGGGTGTGTCTTCCTCACTCCATCAGAAATTGAAGTTCTTCGCTGACGGGTGATTCATCACCATTTTGGGCGACGACGAAAATGTCGAGGGTGCAAGCACCGACAGTCCAATTCTTGAGATACAACACGGGTCAAATGATATGCTCCTATCAGCATTCCACATTAAGCCACTCATACTCCCGATAGGGGACGGTTTCAAAGAAAGGGTTTTTCCAGAATATGACCCTCATGGCAATGTTAATGTGATTCAGATGTTCAGAAACATGCACTTTATGCCCGGACTGGGTCTGGGGCAAAGGCAGGAAGGGATACTTGAGCCCATCAAACTGAAGAAAGCTTTTCCTCCTTGTGGCTTGGGGTATCAGCCATCGGAACAAGAGCTCAGAATGATCCACCAGTCTCGACCAAAGAGAGGATTAGACTGCATCCGAACTATCTCGGGAGACTCCTTAAATGGACGATTCATCAAAGAAGGCGAAGACTTCCCCTTTTACGGTTTTCCAGAACCATGGTATGACCACACAGACAAGAAGATGAAACCTAGAATGGAGATCTTTTTCCAAGATAGCTATCCACGGGCCGAAAGTTCCCCACACAGCGTACAACCGCTCACCATAGATACCAAAGAGACTGAGGAAAGTGATTCCAAAGATTCCTTCAACTTACAAACATTGGGGCTGGCACTCTGCATGGTTCATTCAGGCACTACATCAATGGGCCCATCCCGTCTGATTAAAGCTGCTGATACACCCCTCCTCAACTGGCATGCTGCGCCAGTTCTACCTCTTGGAATCTCCCCTAACCCCAATGTTTACCCTATTTCTTCTTCTGTTGTCTATCCTTTCTCAAATGTAATCAAGACCTCTTTTGATGAGGTTCTCAATGTTATTTTTCCTATCAATGAAATAAATGAAGATTTTGAGTATCTTGTTGTGCCTTACATTAATTGCTTGAATTCTAATCAAACTTCTGATGGTGATGATTTTGCAAATGAACAATTCTTAATTGATCTAAATAAGGTTAATAATAAATAGCATAACCGCGTTCAAGTTAATGAAGAAGAGACTTTTGTTATTAATCTCGGTTCTAGTAGCCAACTGCACGAGATTAGGATAGGGGCCACCCTTGACGAGCATGAGCGTGCATAACTCGAAGAATTTCTGAAGGAGTTCGTGGATGTCTTCGCATGGTCGTATGATGATATGCCTGGTATCGATCCTGAAATAGCTCAGCACGAGATCCCCACTCTCCCAGATTACAAGCGAGATAAACAAAAAATTGAGAAAGCTCTGCACCGAATGGTCGCTCAAGGTCAAAGAAGAGGTGATCAAACAGTTGAACGTAGGTTTCATTCGAGTGATAGAATATCCCACATGGCTAGCCAATATTGTACTTGTGCCAAAATCAGGAAGGAAGGTTCGAATGTGTGTGGATTACCGAGATTTAAACAAAGCTTCTCCAAAGGATGATTATCCGCTACCCAATATCGACATGATCGTGGACAACACAGCCAGTCATGCTCTCAAGTCATTCATCGACGGGTTTGCTGGATATAACCAAATCAAGATGCACCCCGACCACCAAGAAAAAATTCCATTCATCACCCCATGGGGAACCTTTTGCTACACCATTATGCCATTTGGTCTCAAGAATGCTGGGGCTACTTACCAAAGGGCTGCCACTACCATCCTACACGATCTGATTCACAAAGAGGTCAAGGTTTATATGGATGATATGATTATCAAGTCCAAAACTAGAGAAGGTCATGTTCCCGCTCTCCGGAAGTTCTTCGAACGACTGCGACGGTATCATATGTGACTTAATCCATAGAAATGTGTCTTCGGCGTTACAAAGGGAAAACTCTTAGGATTCATGGTCAGCGAAAAGGGGATAGAAACAGATCCTACGAAGCTGAAGGCCATACTTGAGATCCCACCACCCCGAATAGAGAAAGAAGTCCGAGGTTTTCTTGGGAAATTGCAATATATCAGCCGATTCATCAGCCAACTAACCTCCACCTGTGAACCAATCTTCAAGCTCCTCCGAAAGGATTCAACCAAGGTTTGGAATGAGGCCTGCCAAGAAGCTTTTGATCGAATCAAACAATATCTGACCCAACCTCCAGTTCTCATGCCACCACAACCTGGTCTCCCTTTTCTCCTATACCTAACCATAACCGACACTGCAGCTGGGGCTTTGCTAGCCCAATATCTTAAAGACTCTCGCAAGGAAAGAGCCATATATTATGCCAGTCACAAATTGGCCGGGTACGAGGTCAACTACACTGCTTTAGAAAAGGCGTGTGTCGCACTTGTCTGGGTCACCCAAAAGTTACGACACTACATGCTCGCCTTCCCCATCAAACTTGTATCCCGAATGGATCCCATCAAATACTTGCTTGAGAAACCCGCCTTATCCAGTCGAATGGCCTGATGGTTGATGCTCCTAACCGAGTTCGATATTGTGTACGTCACACAGAAAGTTGTTAAAGGAAGAGACATCTCTGACTACCTCGCTGATTACCCCATAGACGAAGCAGATGTATGGATCTCCGAATTCCCAGATGAAAATTTCCTTTGCACCACTCAAGACCGCCTTCGATGGAAAATGTTCTTTGATGGCGCTGCCAACAAAAAGGGATATGGCATTGGGATACTCTTGATCGCCCCAGATGACTCCTACACCCCCATCGCCATTAAATTGGATTTCCCTCGCACCAACAACATGAAGGAATAAACGGCATGCACAGTAGGCCTCAAAGTTGCTCTCAAGAAAGGTATTCAATACCTTGATGTTTACGAGGATTCTGCCCTTATCATCGGTCAAGTACTCAGAAAGTGTAAAGTCAAGGACGAAAAGCTCCAACCCTTCCATGCCCAACTAGAAGAGTTAGCCTCCCATTTCTAAGATATCACCTTCCATTACCTACCCCGATCAAAGAATAACCTAGTCGATACTCTCGCTACCTTGGCCTCCATGGTCGACATGACTATGGGAACAATAATAACCCCCTTCCTAGTTCAAAAGCAAGACAAACCGACCCATTACTACCATATTGAGCTTGTCTCCACCGAAGATCCCGAACTAGCCGATTACTGGTACTATGATATATGGTGCCTCCTCAAACATGGTAGGTATCCCGAGGATTCCAACAAGAAAGATCGAACAACTCTCCGAAGACTAGCCACCCAGTACATTATCTGTCATAAATCCCTACTCAAGAGGAACTTCGATGGAACTCATCTACACTGTATTGCTGGGGCTGAGATTGAGAAAATAATGCAGAAGATCCACAGCGGGGAATGCGGACCCCACATGAATGGTCATATGCTCGCCAAGAAGATCATCCGACGGGGCTACTACTGGACCACCATGATCCAGGATTGCACCACCTATGTCCGGAGGTGCCTCAAATGCCAATAATTATCCAATCTTCAACACTTACCTCCGTGAGAGTTATACAGCATGACCTTTCCCTGGCCGTTCTCCACTTGGGGTATCGACATCATAGGGAAGGTTACACCAAAGGCTTCAAACGGACATGAGTTTATCCTGGTTTCCATCAATTACTTCACCAAATGGGTCAAAGTTGAATCATATGCAGTATTGAACGCCAAGAAAGTGGCCAAATTCCTCAAGAAAAATATCATCTGCCGATATGGGGTCTCGCACGAGCTAGTATTAGATAACGGGCTGCACTTCGAAGAAGAAGTCACAGAAGTAGTCAACGAGTACGGGATTCAGAGACAAAAATCTTCTCCCTACCGACCTCAGACCAATGGTGCAGTTGAAGCCGCCAACAAGAACCTCAAAGCCATTATCAGCAAGATGGCCAAAAGTTGTAGGGATTGGGCTGATCGGATCCCGTACGCCCCATGGGGCTATCGAACCTCAATCCGAACCTCTACTGGGGCTACCCCTTACTCCCTAGTCTACGGAATGTAAGAAGTCCTACCTATGGATCGGGAAATACCCTCACTACGCGTCATGCTCGAAAGCAAGGTTAGTGAAGAAGACTGGTGCCAAAGCCGTCTTGATGAGCTAGCCCTCCTAGATGAAAGAAGGTTAAAATCACTGCACCACATACAGGGGTACCATCACCGAATAGAGCAATCATTCAACAAGAGAGTCAAGGACCGAGGTGTCCGAGAGGGAGACTTAGTCCTGAAGGAGATAATAGAACCCATCTGGTACCCCAGAGGAAAGTTCAAGCCCAACTGGAGCGGCCCCTACATTGTGAAGAAAATTTTATCTGGCGTTGCCGCCATGCCCACTAATCTAGATGGTGAAGAGATGGCTCATTCAGTCAACCTGGACCGACTCAATAAATTTGTAACACCCCGTGTTTTTATTATTTAATTTAATTAATTAATTGGAAAACTCGGGAAAAATAAATTTTATAATTTTATAATTTTTATTGGTTAAATATGTTGGTTATGATTTTAGAAGAATAAAACTTCAAGGGGAATTGAAATCGGAGTTAAAACGGATTTTATATGATTTTTTTTAATATTTTGCCTTGTGGCATTTTTCAGCAAAACTGTCAGTTTTCCGGGGTGATCGATCGATCGACGCCTAGGCATCGATCGATCGATGCCTTCAGAAAACGTGCACTGCAATCCATTTTTGGACGAATTTGACTTACTTTAAAACTCTTCCACTTATATATAATTAAAGGGACGGGGCTAGATTTTTAAACACTCATTTGTGAAAACCCTAAGAGCAGAAAACTCTATTTTCTCCATCTTCTCCTACCTCAAAACCCTAGCCACCATTAAAATAAATTTTCAAGCTCAGTTTTGAAGGCCAAGGCTAATCTGTCCCGAGTCGGTTCAAGAAGGGGTTCTGACCCATTTTTTCGAGAGGAACACATTCACGTAATCAGATTTTTCTGTCGAACTAATCTCAGGCATGTTGACCCTATTCTTTTCCTTTAGTGTTATGTGTCTTGATTGTAGCCTCCATTAAACTCATGTTTTCTAAAATAAGATATGAATATAAAGATTGAAGAGATAAATTTCGGGCTTGTTTTACATGGAAAAAAATTAATGATACCGAATACTTATAACTGTGTATTCTTTGGGTTGTGTCGGTGTAGTCGATTTTGCTATGGGCATGTGCATGTAGAGGAGCACTTTTTAAAGTAAATTTTGATATATCATGTGAAAACCCTAGTTTAATTTAATTTCTTGTGTTGGAAAATAAGGATCATGATAGGACTTGCATTTAGTGATTATTCTGAAAATCATAATATTTAGGCGTCTTTGATTTCCACTTTTTAAATTGATTTATTTAAATGGGAATTTAGTGTTCTTATGAATGTTGTTATAATTTGGAATTGTGTTACTTTATGGAAATATGTTAATATTTAGGAAAGGTCGGGTATGGTAGATATTGGTTTTCACCCATGTTATAGTGCACTTGTTAGGTATGGGACTAGTAAATGGGCCTTAATTACGATTTATGCTAATTAGGTATGGGACTAGTTAGTGTAAGTCTATGTGGGTTATATAATTTGGGGTGGGGGCTGATTTTCTATATTATACCTTTGTTGTGATATCCTAGGATTGATATCTAGGTGGAATGAAATTTGGTAATCATTCTTTGCTTAGGATAGGACGATATTGTGTTTTGGGAACCCTTAGTTGGGACTAAAGGTTATTTTGAGGATTTTCACATCGCTTTTAAAGGTGGGGGAAATTAATGTGATTTATGAAAACAAGGAATGTGGAATTTAATATTGCAGGACTAAAACGGATATTAAAAACTTATTGGCGACATAATGTGTCTAGGGCCGACAGTTTGAACGGGTCAGAGGACGAGTTATGTTGTGTCGTGTGTGGAACCTTGTCATATCGCGAGGGTCGCAGGATAAAAACGGACCAGACGGCGGACTTGACAAGGGGACGGGTGCGTGTGTGGAACCTTGTCATATCACGAGGATCGTAGGATAAAAATGGATCAGACGGCGGACTTGACAAGGGGACGGATATTGGTAATATTCTTCACGGTTTAATTATATAAAAGTTAACATTGTTGGGAAGGTGGGTTAATTAAAATTATATTGGTGTGGCTTTTATGAAAACCTTACGGGTAATTGTGAATTTATTTATGGTCATTAATAATCTCGAAATTAAAATATTCTATTGTTATAGTCGATATATAGCACTATTGTCTGGGTTCAAGGACCCTATTTGAGGAGAGTAGCCGGTTTACATGATCGGGGCTTTGGCTCTGACACATGCATTGACTAATCTTTTTCAGAATTTTTGGGAGTTGCTGCATAGAATTCATTGGAGATCTTTTGGAGGTGCAGTTGGATTTATGTTACTGCTTTAGTAGTTGGATTTTCTCTTTCCATTCAGTCGTTTTATTTATGAGACTTCATTTGAGTTTTATTGGGCCATTCGGTTCCAAAGTTGTTTAGAGGATTTCTATTGGGATTACTCAGATTTTATTTAATCATTATTGGAGTATGGATTTCTTTTGGAGTTAGCATGTGATGGATCTTTTATTGCTTCGTTGTTTATAATCATTTGAGATTAACTCAATTATGTATCTTATGGACTGGTTTATTTATGTCTCATATCTGTCTCATGCTAAGAATGGTATTTTATTTACTCACGCCCAGCTTAGTTTTAGTGGCGACCGACGCCAGAAATAGGCGGGGTGTGACAGATGGTATCAGAGAATGGTCTTAGGTCTCGTAGGTTGTGTGTCCGTTTAGCTTTCGCGTTATCGATCTTTAATCCTCTTTATTAACTCGTACTCCTTAAGATATAGGGTCTAGCATACGTGTTAGATGTGTTTCTAGGAGATAGGGAGTTTTGTTCTTAAGGATGTTGTAGGCATTAAGGCTAGAGATAGAGATCTTGATGTGAGAATTCTTAGCAATTGATTTTGGAAATGAGGATTTATTTTGGAGAAATCGTTGGTATGAATTGTGGGTACCTATGATATTGAGGTAGCAATGTAATTTGACTTGAGGAGTTAAGTTTCATGATGATTGTTGGAGATAGGATCGAGTGACAATCCGGGTAGAGAGCGTGGGATGTCGTTACTTTCTTAGATACTTATATATATAGGAGTTATACATATTGTATTTTATCGTGGGATTTCGAATGTGTAGGATTGGGTGTATGGGCGCCCGATCGTGGTATGGGTAGGCATATATGAGCCTTATTTTATTTTGTGCAAGATGTGCTTGGCATGTATGCTTCGTCTAATTTCGAGGACGAAATTCTTTGCTAGTGGAGAAGTATGTAACACCCCGTGCTTTTATTATTTAATTTAATTAATTAATTGGAAAACTCAGGAAAAATAAATTTTATAATTTTTATTGGTTAAATATGTTGGTTATGATTTTAGAAGAATAAAACTTCAAGCGGAATTGAAATCGGAGATAAAACGGATTTTATATGATTTTTTTTTAATATTTTGCCTTATGGCATTTTTAAGCAAAACTGTCAGTTTTTCGGGATGATCGATCGATCGACGCCTGGGCATCGATCGATCGATGCCTTCAGAAAACGTGCGCTGCAATCCATTTTTGGACGAATTTGACTTACTTTAAAACTCTTCCACTTATATATAATTAAAGGGACGGGGCTAGATTTTTAAACACTCATTTGTGAAAACCCTAAGAGCAGAAAACTCGATTTTCTCCATCTTCTTCTACCTCAAAACCCTAGCCACATTTAAAATAACTTTTCAAGCTCAGTTTTGAAGGCCAAGGCTAATCTGTCCCGAGTCGGTTCAAGAAGGGGTTTTGACCCATTTTTTCAGAGGAACACATTCACGTAATCAGATTTTTCTGTCGAACTAATCCCAGGCATGTTGACCTTATTCTTTTCCTTTAGTGTTATGTGTCTTGATTGTAGCCTCCATTAAACTCATGTTTTCTAAAATAAGATATGAATATAAAGATTGAAGAGATAAATTTCGGGGCTGTTTTACATGGAAAAAAATTAATGATACCAAATACTTATAACTGTGTATTCTTTGGGTTGTGTGGGTGTAGTCGATTTTTCTATGGGCATGTGCATGTAGAGGAGCCCTTTTTAAAGTAAATTTTGATATTTCATGTGAAAACCCTAGTTTAATTTAATTTCTTGTGTTGGAAAATAAGGATCATGATAGGACTTGCATGTAGTGATTATTCTGAAAATCATAATATTTAGGTGTCTTTGATTTCCACTTTTTGAATTGATTTATTTAAATGGGAATTTAGTGTTCTTATGAATGTTGTTATAATTTGGAATTGTGTTACTTTATGGAAATTTGTTAATATTTAGGAAAGGTTGGGTATGGTAGATATTGGTTTTCACCCTTGTTGTAGTACACTTGTTAGGTATGGGACTAGTAAGTGGGCCTTAATTATGATTTATGATTTTAGGTATGGGACTAGTTAATGTAAGTCTATGCGGGTTATATAATTTGGGGTGGGGGCTGATTTTCTATATTATACCTTTGTTGTGATAGCCTAGTGTTGATATCTTGGTGGAGTGAAATTTTGTAATCATTCTTTGCTTAGGATAGGACGATATTGTGTTTTGGGAACCCTTAGTTGGGACTAAAGGTTATTTTGAGGATTTTCACATCGCTTTTAAGGGTGGGGGAAATTAATGTGATTTATGAAAACAAGGAATGTGGAATTTAATATCGCAGGACTAAAACGGATATTAAAAATGTATTGGCGACATAATGTGTCTAGGGCCGATAGTTTGAACGGGTCAGAGGACGAGTTATGTCGTATCGTGTGTGGAACCTTGTCATATCGCGAGGGTCGCAGGATAAAAACGGACCAGACGGTGGACTTGACAAGGGGACGGGTGCGTGTGTGGAACCTTGTCATATCGCGAGGATCGCAGGATAAAAACGGATCAGACGGCGGACTTGACAAGGAGACGGGTATTGGTAATATTCTTCACGGTTTAATTAAATAAAAGTTAACATTGTTGGGAAGGTGGGTTAATTAAAATTATATTGGTGTGGCTTTTATGAAAACCTTGCGGGTAATTGTGAATTTATTTATGGTGATTAATAATCTCAAAATTAAAAGATTCTATTGTTATAGTCGATATATATAGCACTATTGTCTGGGTTCAAGGACCCTATTTGAGGAGAGTAGCCGGTTTACATGCTCGGGGCTTTGGCTCTGACACGTCCATTGACTAATCTTTTTTAGGATTTTTGGGAGTTGCTGCATAGAAGTCATTGGAGATCTTTTGGAGGTGCAGTTGGATTTATGTTACTGCTTTAGTAGTTGGATTTTCTCTTTGCATTCAGTCGTTTTATTTATGAGACTTCATTTGAGTTTTATTGGGCCATTTGGTTTCAAAGTTGTTTAGAGGATTTCTATTGGGATTACTCAGATTTTATTTAATCATTATTGGAGTATGGATTTCTTTTGGAGTTAGCATGTGATGGATCTTTTATTGCTTCGTTGTTTATGATCATTTGAGATTAACTCAATTATGTATCTTATGGACTGGTTTATTTATGTCTCATATCTGTCTCATGCTACGAATGGTATTTTATTGACTAACGCCCGGCTTAGTTTTGGTGGCGGTCGACGCCAGAAATAGGCGGGGTGCGACAAAATTCTACCCCTAAGTCCGAAATCTTGGCGCGCTATGACTCTTATCATCCGCCTTCTATTCAAAAAAAAAACTCTTCATTTCTCTCTACCCAGAATTACGTGGGTCTGATGCTCTGCAAAAAAACTATTTTGCAAATAAATAAAAACATTTTCAAAAACCCCAGAGGTACGTAGGCAGCTCATGCACCTCACATAAGTGCGGCCCTTTCTTTTTCACAAAATACTATTCTTTTCTTACCTCCGAGAACGGCGGTTCATTCTAAAAATACTTGAACAAAATGATTATGTATGCCTTAGCGATCAGTCTAGATAATTCAAAATACAAAATTCATCGAAAGGCACAGCTGGATGATCAGAAACTTATTTATTTCATTAATAAGAAAATTCAGCGTGGATTACATAAGAAAAAGGAACGGATAACTCCCTTACTCATTACCATAAAAGCCAAATAAAATCCCCACATCTATCCCCTATTACATAAATAAACTCTCCAAGAGTCCTACCCACAGCTACCAGAAGAGCCTGCACCCTCACCATCTACATCCTGAGGTCCCCAAGTGTCCCCTGCCTGAATAGAGTGTCGTAAACATTCCATGGATCGATGCGCCTTAACCATCTTCGAAAAGACCACAACGCCCCCTTCCAAGGTGTCAGATAAAACAACCCATATTTGTCCAGTCTCCACTGCCAACATCTTGCTGACTACTTTCTTCCACAACCACTTCATATAATCTTTGGGGACATGCCAAACCTCCCCGACAGACTGAGAGGGACAGGTCGACGGACGTCGATTTTCCCACAGAGATCCAAGCAACAGATGCAGGCCCTCAGTCAAATCTTTTAACGAAAAGAAATTTGAGGTCCGAGGAGGCACGACCTGTGCCCAGCCAAATTGACACAGAAGCCGCCAAGGGAAATAAAAAGAGGTCTTTCTGAGACCAACCAGCCGCACATAAGAATACTCTCCTAGCTCCAAAATAGGCTACAACTGTCCCCACCAAGGCACTGACTAATATAGCCCACGAGCCCCATACTCCACAAGCCACTTCTCCCAGTTCTCAACATACAGGCCAACGCTGATGAAGTAGTGTGAAAAAAGTTGGGTACGGCCGACAAGGGATACTCTGGAGGAGTCGCCAAGCGGAATCTTTCAGACAACCACATGAACAACATTACAGGGCTATCCCTCAAAAAGTCAGAACGGCCTTCTCTCCAGGCATCCAAGCCATTCAGGGTCTCTGCCAGTATCACCGCCGTAGGATTGCGACGGTATGACATCTATGAAGTAATGGGTGCAAGTTGTGGGTCCACTTGCACCTCCCCAGTCACCAGCAGCAATTTGGAAACCAGACCCAGAACAACGGCTCCAGCATAGCCAGCCTCACCTACTTCCCGCAAATGCACGGACTACAACACTGCTGGGAGGGAGATCATTCCTCCAACAACCAAGGATCTGGTCATCGAAGGCAAAATACGAAGAAGCCCAGCCAACAAATCCCTGGGAGAACGGGAAAATTCGGTCAAAGCCGCTGCAACCCTGGGATTTACACCCAACATGACAGAAAATTCCTCGTAGGTAGGACAAACTTCTTCCAACCCAAAGAGGAATACATGGTCTTTGGGGTACCAGAATTGTACCGCCTCCATCAGCACGTTCCACTCAAAAGGCCGATTGCGCCACAGGGAGACTCGACGCATGTTGAAAGCATCATAGTCGACATTATAAGATCACATTGCTTCCAAGGCTTCAAGGTAGTTGGCAAACTCAGTGCTACTAGGGAGAGCCATCTTACAAGGGCAAAAGATAATGGGAAAGTTGGTAAGAATGCAAAGGTGTGATGAAAACACTCCACCCTTCCCCCTTTTTATACTTGAAAACCCTCACAAGGGACACAATCCCTGCAGAAATCGGAAGGAATCCTACCCCACAAGGTACCAAAGGTTGAAGAGGGTACCAATCAAAGCTTTCAATTAATGGGATTGGACTGAACTGCCAATAGGCAGGTCAGGGTGCTTGCCGATCGGTAACCCCCTTTTTCGAAATTTCCTTTTATCCTCTTTTCTCAAATCAAAAAACTCAATAAAAATAAATTGATATTCACAATAGAATTTCAAAATCCCGTTTTCTCCTTATATAAATTCTCCTTTTAATTAAAATCTTTACTTCCAAAAATATTCCTTTTTACGGTCTCACCAGCAAAATAAAAAGTGCATGCATTCATTCATCATTAATAAGAGATAATAAAAAAATTCCTTTGCATTGAATATATTTGTGTTCTGTGTTACATTAATTTTGCAGGAAATAAAAATAAAAAACAAAAACAACGGGACTCAGCCCGAACCCACATTCTCTCTCTCTCAAGAGCTTCCACCCCGGCGACGTGCTCTCTTTCCCCTTCGATGAGACGATGCGCCACCACTACCAGAGCCAAAGTCCTCTCCGGACGAAGCCGACGGCACCAAACAAGAAGGAATGGGAACCGCATCTCGAATATGGGCAGTCGCCGAAGATATCCAATCTCTGATGTCCCTGAGCCAAGTGGTCGACACCCGGACTTGCTGCAAGAAAAGGCAAAATCAGTATCAAAGAAGAAATGACCAAAATAGAAAAGAAAGAGAGAAAGGAACAGAAGGTATACCGCGGGTCTGAGGACCTCCTCTGTCAAACCTAACTCCTCAGGATCCATCGCATGAGGACGGTGCAACATAGGCACCATCCCTCCATTATCCCGTCGAATGTTGTATGAAGGGGTATGTAACCGCACAAAAGGGACCTCCGAGGTCGTCGTCGTCGCAGATGCTAAAGGACCACCGCCACTGTGAGAAGAACCCACCGCCCGACTCGAACCCGTAGGAAGGAAGGGAAACGCATCATATATGCTGGGCGCCATCAACCAGCTCATCACAAAGTCCATATAGTCATACGGTGCAGCCGTATCGGTATATAGCAAGTAGGACTCGTCGATCATCGTCGCAATCCTCTCATCCTCCAACAGCTCTCGCTCCCGCCTCATAGACGTCGGAGGCTGCGCGGGTGGCACCACCACCTCCTCCTCAGTAATCTGGCGAATCACCCTTTCCCCGATGTACCAAGAATGGCCGAACTCATGCGCCAACAGGCGCCTCATCCGCGCGTTCACCTCGGTCGCCCCCGCATCCTGAATGGCTATCCCCTAGGGATAAAAGGTCACCTGAAAATCTCCAAGCGAGCATAAATCAATACAAAATCAGAAGCTGCAAAAACCAAGACTGAAATGGAAAGAATCTTACCCTACCACTGGTTAGGTCATTCAAGACCTGACACACCGCATCCAGGGAAAGATATCCCTTCGAATGCCGGTCGGCCTTACGCCATCGATACAATTGACAGAAGTCCCCAACAGTGTCGTCCTTCAGAGCAATCAGCGGGGTATTGCACACAATTACCTCATAGAACCACGTCTGAATTCACAAGCAAAAAGAGACACATATGGAAAATGCGAAGGCATGAAAGGAAAATGCGCATGCATGAAAAAAAATGCGCAAATTAAAGAATACCTCAAGAAGGTACGTGGCCCCAGTAAAGGTCTGCCGACAGCACCAGCTGCATGCATCCAAAGAAGAGTAAAGGGTCACCAAGGTCAGACTCCCTCAATCATAGAAAGGGATGTTCGAAAACATCCTCAAGTACGGCAGAAACCACAAATGAACGACGTCGCCACTCAACGCCACCATGAAACCTCCCTACCCAGCAGAACATCCTTCAGCAAGGACAGATGGATAGAATCTCCAGAAACAATCCTCCTCACATCACCAAGTGTCGCATGAAGTGCCTACGGTCTCACCCCTAAAGAGTGATCCACCTCTATTTTCTCCCCATCACAATCCAGCCCCATCAGCTGCTGCACATATATGGGAGTCACAGTCATCTCCCCGAAGCCAAAATTAAAGGTATGGGTAGTGTTCCACCACCTCTCTCCCAAAGCGCACAAGACTGCTGTCGAACGAGGCGTCTCATCCAGCGTCGATGTCAATCCCCCAAAACTCGCTGATGATACCACCCAGCACACCACAGGTGGGAGATGCTCCCAGACATCCTTGAGCCCCGTTGTCCCACGGGCACGCATGTTCTTTAAAGAAATATCAGACTGGCAAAAATAAAAGCCTCATCAAAAGTCAAGAAAGAGAAATCACCAAAAGAGAAAAATGCCAAAGGTCAGGTTACTTACATAATCGCCGAGAATCACTCTCAAAGAGCGATGACGCGATGGCTCCCGCAGCAAGGTCCGCTCATCCGTAATAGGCTCAAACGCATCAAAGGAGTTCTCACTCCCCAAAGCAAGGGGCGCCCTGTCCCTCCAATCCACATTTGCTCAGTCATCAACGGTCAACCACTCTCGGTGGACTGTAGTGATCACAAAGGTGGCTATTTCTTGAAGATCGGAAGGCTAGAACGATTTGCAGAAGAATCGCTGAGAGAGAAAGCAAAGAAGCTGTGAAAAAAATGAGGAGATTCGCCCCCTTTTTATAGGATGCCAAGCGCCATGCCGATCGGCACCTGCCACTACCATACTGATCGGCACTGATCCTTCACCTTCCCGGGGCAGCCCAAAAGTCTGTGCCACTGCCAAATGGCACCCCTCATACCATGCCAACCGGCACCCCCCTTAAATTTCATACAGAAATTCCCAAAAAATGCCAGAAAGCCCCAAAAAATCCTCTGAAAATTCCTAAAAATCCCAGGATCGATTTTGAACATTTTTACCAAGAAAATTTCGCGTTCCCTGGAGCGAAACCCCTTGTTTCCCCAGCAAAATCCTCAAAAGCCAAGTGAAACTCCTCCCGGCAAAGCTCCAGAGGATCCCTAAGGATCGCCTGATCAATTCCCCCAGCGGAATTCTCTTACAGCACCAAAATAGGTTGTTCCCCCCTGTGAGGTCTCCTAAAAGCTCCCCAGCTATCAGCTCCCCAACTCAGATCAAAACCACAAATCACTTTCTCCAGCAGAATCAAAATCCAATCTTTGTCCACTCTTGGGTCAGAATTGGCCCCGGTCTTGGATCGTCACCTGAGTTAGGTCAGAATTGACCTCGGTCCTCGGTAATCACCACTCTTGGGTCAGAATTGGCCCCGGTCTTGGATCGTCACCTGAGTTAGGTCAGAATTGACCTCGCTCCTCGATCCTCACCACTCTTGGGTCAGAATTGGCCCCGATCTTGGATCGTCACCTCAGTTGAGTCAGAATTGATCCCGGTCCTCAACCATCACCAATCATTAGGTCAGAACTGACCTCGGTTATCAAACCTTTACCCTAAGCCCGCATATTCGGCTTTGATCCGCAGAATTGATCATCCCCATCACACTCCTTAGGTCCTCAGAATCGGTCTCGACCCTCAAAAGCATCATGTGGTATCTATTTGACGGTCATCATTTATTCCAAACTTACCCGTCGAGGGACTCTGTAGACACCCCATTCTGTTACCCCCTAACTCTCCTTAGGTCCCTAGTACCTCCCTTCATCACTATAAACCTAGGTCATGTCCCGAGTACTGACCTAGAAGCTATCGGGCACTCCCCCACCCAATTTGACCAAAAAGCAAACTCTTCATCTCTATCGAGGCTAAATGAATCTTTAAAGCGCACTGAATCCCCTTTACAATGGTCCGTCCCGTGCGCAATTCCAACTTACCATGCGTCCGAAACCTGACCCAGAGGCCACCGAGTGCTCCCGAGCTCTGTTTGACCTATGTCAACTCTTCAGATCAATCGAGACTAAATGAATCTTTAAAGGGCACTGAATCCCCTTTCCAACGACCGTCCCGGGCACGATTGCGACTTTCCATACGGACGAACGATCAGTTTGACTCTGAGAGGTCATCGAACGCTTCTCGGGCCTGGTTGACCAAAGTCAACTCTCCAAACCGGGTCAAACTCTTTAGAATGTCTAAGTACATCTCCTAACCTTTCCAATGGTTCACCCCATGCATGATTCGGACTTACCATACGAACGAATGATCCGTTTGCGTCTGAACGATTCCTTGTCCAATGGACTGACAAACGCTTCTGAGCCATATTCGACCCAAATTCAACTCCCGAACCCGGGAGAGGTCTAAAGGACTTTCAAAGGTCTCTGAATTACCTTTCCAATCGTATGCCCTGTACGCAATTCTGACCAACGGTTTGCCCTCGGTGGCCAATTTTCCAAAAAAGCGTAAAGCGTACTGCCAATTGGCAGGTTCCAGACCCTGCATATCGGCACCTGCCTGCTGATAGGCAGGAAGGGTCTATGATGATGGGCACTGAACTGAGCCTATAAAAGGAGGTCTTCACCTCATTTGCAAGAGTATCCCAAATCTGATAAAAATCTCTCTCACCGAATCCCAAAAACCTCTCTCGAATGCAGCATGATTTCAACTTCTAACTCCCTTTTACTCCCAACTTTCATCATACTTTTCCTCAAACTTGGTGAATTAACCACTCTCCATCATCATCCAAATGCAAGGGCTGCTCTCCAACATTCAAGATCAAGCTCAAGATCTTCAAGAAGGTCCAACTTTCTCAAATTCTCTCTTAAATTCTCTTAAATTCCCTATAACTTGTTTTCTTACTTAGCACTTTTATTATCTCATCTCACACATCCTAAATATACTTTTTATTTAGTATTATTGCACATCTCATATTTTCATATAAACAAAAACCCAAAAAATAAGAAAAAGAGGGCTTGCTCATAAATTCCAAGTAGGGATTCTCACACTTTTTTCCACACTTTTCTCATAACTAAAACACTTTTTTCTACACACACACACACACATATACTCACAAATAAGAGATCCCCATTTGGATTTATGGGATAAACCCCACCCCTCGTTTTGTATACGAACTACGTGGACTTTGATGCCTTTATAGGCTACGTCGGCGTCTCGGGGTAAAACTCGAGACTCAAGTCCCTTTTTCCCATTTTTTCCCTCATTTTATATCTTCAATAAATTCATTTTTATTATATTATATATATATATATATATATATGTTCTTAGTGACGTATTACTCCATATGCGTTATCGTTCCATCATAACGATCAACATAGGGGTAATCGCGTAAATCTTACTTTCTAATATTATTCTTATACCTTCCTACGGATGACTTGCTTTATCTTTTCCATGATATAAGTCGAGGATTCCTACCTCCATTTTATATATACACATAAGGGGAAATATAAAGGAAAATAGCAAATATTCATGAGAGACCGAAAGGGCGGAACGGGTGCCTAACGCCTTCCCATTTCGTAACTAAGCCTCCGAACCCTTCTCGAATCATTTTGGTTTTGCACGCACCAGTATGTCTTTGGATGCCATCCTTCGGGGTGGCTTATTCTTTTTCTTTTGTCTGTTTTGAGTAAAATAGACTGGCGACTCTAAATCTCTCTACATTTTTACATCACATCTCAAACGACGCCGGTCGAAGCGCTCCCGAGAGGGATGCGCGGGACCCAAAGGATCCTTTTCCTCCACGACGGGGATAGGGGATGGTCACAATTTCACTTATCTGAAGCTCTTCAATAGTTACTTCACTTTCTCAAGGTATTTGGCCATCCGTTTATCCTTGGCCTCGTAGGCTCCTAGTATCTGATTCACTACTAGCCTAGAATCACTATGGACCAAAATCTGGCCGACACTAAGAGACTTGGCCAAGGAGAGGCCTGCTATCAAGGCCTCATATTCAGACTCGTTGTTGGAGGCTTTGAAGTTAAACCTCAGGGCGTACTCAATGTTTGTGCCATCGGGTGCTGATACTATCAGTCTAGCTCCACTTCCTCTATCGTAGGAGGACCCGTCAACGAAGAGGCTCCACACAATCTGTTCTTCTGAGAAATTTCCCTCGATAAGGTACCCCTGTTTAGAGAGATATCTTCCCTTTTCATTTTTGGCCACTTTTCCTCGTGCGTCGCTTATTTCAGCCTTATCTGAGGGTGTGTCGGCGAGTCTGCCTTGCAGGGTCTTCCCGAGGCTCTCATCTTCAGCATCATCATCTTCCCAAGTAAATTCAGCCACGAAATCTGCCAATGCTTGCCCCTTAATGGCCATCCTTAGTTGATATACAATATCAAACTCTCCCAACTCTATAACCCAGGCCATTAGCCTCCCCAATTTTTTTGGCTTGTGCAATACCTGCCTAAGAGGAGAGTCAATGAGGATGACCATTGTATGGGATTGGAAGTACAGCTTCATCTTTCTTGATGCATGGATTAAGGGATAGGATAACTTCTCCATCCTTGGGTATCATTGCTCTACCCCATAGAGTGCCTTACTGTTGAAATATACGGGCTTTTGTACCCCATCTTCTTCTCTCACAATGGCTACGCTGATGGATGATTCTGAGAGTACTAAGTACACATGTAGCCGTTCACCCTGCACTGGTCGTGATAACAGTAAGGGAGACCCTAGGTATGACTTTAGCTCCTTGAAAGCCTCATCACACTCCTCACTCCATTCAAAGGCCTTTCTGAGAATTTTGAAGAATGGTAAACACATGTCTGTGGCCCTGGACACAAACCTATTCAAAGCAGCAACTCTTCCTGTGAGCCTATGAACGTCCTTAATGGTCCTAGGGGTCTTCATTTCTAGAAGAGCCTTTATTTTTTCAGAATTGGCCTCAATGCCTCTTTGATTCACGATGAACTCCAAGAATTTTCCTAATCCAACCCCGAAGACACATTTGGATGGGTTGAGCTTCATTCGGTACTTGTCCATCTTGTTAAAGGTCCTATCGAGGTCAGCCACATGATCATCTGCCTTTAAACTCTTGGTTAGCATGTCATCTACATAAATCTCCATAAACTTCCTAATTTGGTCTTCAAACATTCTATTCACAAGGTGCTGATACGTTGCCCTCGCGTTCTTCAGGCCAAAGGGCATGACCCTATAACAGTATGTCCCCTTGTTGATAATAAAAGTTGTTTTCTCTGAGTCCCCGGGGCTCATGAAAATATGGTTGTAACCTGAATAGGCATCCATGAAACTCATTAGTTCATGGCCTGCGATAGCGTCGACCATCTGATCAATGCGGGGGAGAGGGAAGTTATCTTTGGGACAATGCTTGTTGAGGTCGGTGAAGTCCACACACATTCTCCACTTTCCATTAGCTTTTGGGACAATGACTGCATTGGACAGCCATGCGGGATAGATGACCTCTCTGATAAACTCATCATCTTCTAGCTTCTTGACCTCATCCCTTATGACTTCATACTTTTCTCGAGAATAAATTCTCCTCTTCTGCTTTACTAGCTTTGTGACCTCTACCACATTGAGCTTGTGGCACATGATTTCGGGGTCGATCCCCGGCATATCTACATGACTCCATGCAAAGACGTTATGTCTTCTCCTTAACATCTTGATGAGGTCTTCCTTGATGTGGCTTCAGAGTTTTTTTGACTTGGACGATTTTTTCCGTCTCATCCTCATTAAGGATGATGGATTCTACCTCTTCCACGGCTTCTCCTTTCTTTAACTTTGTTTCATCTCTAGGGTCAAGGGTGTCAATATTATAAGTGGTTATAGCCTTCTTGTGCACCTCTCTTTCTTCGGCGGAGTTGAAATAATATTCCTGCATTGTCGTCTGGTCTTCCTAAACTTCCTATACCCCGTAAGGGGTTAGAAATTTAATCATCTGATGGACCGTAGATGGCACAGCTTCAAACCCCTTGAGGGCTACTCGCGCCAGTATAATGTTGTAGGCCGAGAAGACATGTTCATCCATCACAAAGAAGTTGACCTTCTTGGTAAGCCATCTCGGCCACTCGCCTCCCATCCTAACATCGACCTCATACACTCCAATGGGATGAACCTTTTCCCCACTGAAACCAACCAATGGGTGATGGTATGGGACGAGTCTAGCACGACTTAGGCGTAAGGCTTTGAAGCAAGGTCAAAACATCACATCTGCAGAGCTACCCCCATATACTAAGATCCTCGGCACCTCGCATCCGTCCACCCTGGTAGTGATGACGAGAGGGTCATCATGTGGGGCTAAGAGGCCTTTGAAGTCCATTCTTGAGAACCCCACTATCAGAGTATCCATATCGACCTTCTTCCTCTTTTCTAAATTTTCCTCAACAAAGGTTGAGTGTACATATTTTGTCACTTCCTTGGCTTCAGCTACATGGGCCTTCCTGTCGGCGACCTCTGACCCTCCTCCTGCTAGACCCCCTAAGATCATTCCCACACTGAGCGAGATCATATTAAGTCTCTTGACAGGGTCGTGGTCATCTCTTGGAGGGAGGTCAGGGTCGTCCTCATCATCAGAAGGGTCGTCCCCTCTTTTTGGAGGACCTTCTATACTTGCATCACCTCTCTTCTTTCTGGGGTCGTCCCCTCGACCCCTCTTGAAGGCACTCTTATCAATGTACTTCCTTAACTTCCCTTCTTTTAACATTTTTTTAATCTCATCTTTCAGAGAAAAGCATTTGTCTGTCACGTGGCCATGGTCTTGGTGAAATTTATACCATAGGTTTTTGTTCCTCTTGTGGGGGGGCTTCCCTTAACTTCTCAGACCACTTCAGGGATCGATTACTCTTTATCTCATTGAGAATATTCTCGCAGCTGACCATTAGAGGGGGGTAATCAGCGAACTTGTCATCTGTAGACCTCTTCTTCCCCTCTTTGTTCTTCTTATGGTATTTACCCCCACTAGTGCCTCCTTTTTCATCTTCATAGTTTACGGCCATCGCCTCTTCGACGTTCATCACCTTTCCTTCTGTCGATAGCAATTCAGCCATTATCCTTGGAGGGTCTTCAGCAAGATTCCATAATAGCTTCCCCTTCTGGAGTCCTCCAATGAGAGCGGTCATGGCTATGCTCTCCTCATAGTCTTCAACCTCTAAATTTTTTTGTTGAATCTGGCTATGTAGTCTCTTAGACTCTGGTTCTTCCCCTGCTTAACATAAAGCATGTGTGTGGTCTTCTTCTGTGGCCTCACCCCAAAGAAAAAGTTATGTATAAACCGGTATGCCAATTACTTAAAGCTTTTAATGGAGTTTTTTAAAAGAGACATGTACCAAACATGTGCTGCCCCAGTCAGAGTGCTAGAAAAGGCACGATACCTCATCTCATCTGAGATAGAGTATATGTCTGCTGTCGATTGATACATCTTAATATGATGGACCGGGTTTGTACTCCCGTCATACCTTGGGGTGACAACAGGTGGCTTAAATATAGATGGCGTTGGGAAGTTGACTATCTTCGCCACAAAGGGTGAGCATATGGAGTATCCTCTCTGAAGAGGGTCCCGGATCTTCAGAATATCGCCAATATTATCCTCCAGTCACTAGATCGAGTCATTCCATGGCCTCGTAGGGTCGGCTTGGCCAATGTCATCCCATCGGCCCGCATGAGGTCGGTCATCTACTACCACCCTTCTGGACCTCGTAATACTTCTTGATCGGTACAAGTTTCCTCGCAGGTCATTTACTGGGCCCAGCCTCTCAAAGGACGACCCCCTTCTCAGACGATCAAAAGTAGAGCCCCTCGGGTGATCGTCAAGATTTTTCTTTCCACACTTTCCTCTGCTCTCTTGGAGAGGTCGCATAGTATTGTTGGAGACGTCATAAGGCTGCCAACACTTTATGGAGGCCTCCTCCCCTTCAGATCATCATTCATGTCTTCTGGGCAAGGGTTTCCCTGCCTCCCCAGGCGTAGACGTCGGGGGTCACCAGCATCCCTCCACCGCTGAGGAGGTGGCAAGTCTTTGCATGGTGCCTGGGGTGGTCCTCTGGCCTCGTGCTGCCCTTGAGAGGCTGTCGGGGTAATTATCTCCGGTGAGACTCCTGGTGGCCTTAGTATGTTTTGGCTAAGAGCTGTGAACTGCTCCTGATAATCCGCTGGCTTGCTGCCAAAGACTTCAAGGCAGCCGCCACATCATCCATCTCGGACTGAGGTGGTGGTTGACTGGAACTGGGTCCTACTCCACTATCCGGTGGAGGAAGGGGTGGTGGAGGCATCTCTGGTGCCATGTGTTTGAGCTATAGAGAGATGAATGATCAAAAGACTGAAGAGCTTGGAAACCTTAATGGGTCTCTTTCAATGGTGAAACAGCTCCATA
This sequence comes from Sambucus nigra, assembly GCA_949130495.1. Classification (NCBI taxonomy): domain Eukaryota; kingdom Viridiplantae; phylum Streptophyta; class Magnoliopsida; order Dipsacales; family Adoxaceae; genus Sambucus; species Sambucus nigra. Next base: position 250,267,833 of record OX422224.1, on the reverse strand, counting down.
AAGGGGGAGATCTAGTTCACCACCAGAGTGCCTGGTGAGGCAAGTTGTATAAAGAAAGATATGTCTTCTCATTCCCACAGACGGTGCCAAACTGATGATGCTAAGATTCAGCACCACCAGACAAGTGATGATGAGCTCAAATAGTAATAACAATGGCAGCCACAGTGATGTATGTGTGTAAGTGTGTAGAAGGGGATGAGTATAAGAGGAATAAGACAATGATGTATAGTGGTTCAGCCAATTAGGCTTACATCCACTGCGAGTGTGGGATTCACTAAGTATGGGCACTAATAGCCTTGGATACAATGTACATAAGCTCACTTTCTCTCTCTACTGTGTACAAGTAGAGTTTCAGCTAGGGTTACAATTGTCGATCCCCTTACAGGGTTATAGGTGACAAGTATATATAGGTCTTGGGGGGTGTAGTGTACCCCCCAAGCATGCATGGTGCATGTGAATGATGATCTAGACAATCCCCTACTGACACCTGTAGATGCCACCTGTAATTAATGATGACATAATATTCCCACACATGCGAGGGTGATATTATTATAACGGTCTTCCACGTGCCATGTGAGTCCCACGTGCACTGTTCCACGTGTCTGCCAAATAACGCACTATGATGATGTCACCCTCGGCCTATGATATGAGGCCGAGGGAAAGTTCCTGCTGGCAGTGAGCCTAGCCTAATGAAGGCCTCGTACTATCGTACCCTCGTAGGGTCGTCTGGACCATGATGAGAGGTCATCCCCTTAAGGGTCATCTGGTCTTGATAAGGGGTCGGACCCTTGAAGGGTCATCCAGACTATGATGAGGGGTCAGCCCCTTGAAGGGCCGTCTGGGTCTGATGAAGGGTCGTCCCCTTGAAGGGTCGTATGGGCCATGATGAGGGGTCGGCCCCTTGAAGGTTCGTCTGGTCCATGATGAGGGGTCGACCCCTTGAAGGGTCATCTGATATTGGTTGAGAGATCATCTTGGCCTCGTCCAGGTGGAGTACGCCCTCGGCTTGGCCGAGGGTATATATGGGTATATCAACAGTTATACCTAATCATCATAAAGTGTATAAAGCATAATAAAGTAAAAATAGAGACATAGAACACAAGATATAGAATGGTTAGGCTATAGAATTAACTTAAGTCCACTTTGGTGCCTCACTCTCATTATTTACTATTTACATGTAATTGTACATGATTTGGCTCTGTTTTATGACGTTCAAAAGATAAGTAAGGCTAAATGCAAGAACATGTGGGCTTTGTGTTGTGGGGGATGCAACTTTTAAAGCTAGGTTGTAGAGGGGCTGCAGACCTTCATATTTAAAGTGATCAGAGTTTACCTGAGTGTGCTCTCAAATGAAGAGAGATAGAGTGAGTGGAGAATTTGGCATAGCTTCACTACCCATAAAGTCATGCTAAATGAGAAGGTGAGCACTTTTATTTATAGAAGTCGAGAGAAGAAACATGTGCATAGTGCACATGATAGATGGATAAATGATGTTATTATGGAATATTTAGAGAAGGTGGATAGCTAGAAAGTGGCATGATGACGTGGAAAAGTTTATGGAGAGGATGAATTATTAATAAGGTAAGAGATCACAACAAATTAGAGGCATGGTTGTAGCCTCTTAAGGTGTTGAATGAAATAAGGTGCCATGGCCTATCTGAGACCCAAGTAGTGTAATGATAACGAGCCTTTCGCAACCCTGCTACTTATACTTCTACGTTGTGTGGCTTTAAGGCCATGCATCATGTGTTCATAGGATGATCTATATTGGGCATATCAATAAGCCCACAAGTCTCGGTGCCAAGAGGTTTAAAGAATTAGTGTTGGGCCTTTATTTATGCCCTAGTGCTGCAACAATACTTGAATTCGACATATATTTTCTTCTATTGGGGACGCGGAAACCTGTCATAGCCTTTTTTACGACATTTTGACTTTCGATTCCCTCTTATATAAATTGAGGAGACTATGGCCTAATTACCTTTACTAAAGCGTTGAGATCTATTTGACCAAGGCAATTCCAATTTCATGATAGGCGATTTTTCATCCAATTTTAGGTGTCTTTCCATCCAATACAGTTTGGTTTTCTTTTATTATACTTCTTTAATTCCAAATTACGAACCTAAACTCATGTTGTGATTTTACATATCTAAATTCTCGTATATATATGTTTGGAATTTTTGTTATGTTCTTTTTAGGCATGAAAATATGTAGCGAAGGTTTCTCCATTACTTGTAAGGAGTATGGACTTCCTCGATTTGTCTTCTATTTTATTATTTCAATTGTTATTTGGATTTTTCCTTTGCTTTAATTTTGTATGAACTAGGTAGGAATTTCTACTTGGTTTAATTTTGGGTTGGTTTGGATTTTGTTTGGATTTCGCTTATTTTTTGTTAGTTTTTTTTTTATTTTTGTTTTGGCACACATTTCAATGCTTTGGGGATTTTAAAAAGAATATTTTTTGTATAAGGAGGGTTTTAAGGGGTACGATTTGGGTTTTTGACCCACTTCAATTGGTAAGTAGCCAAGAACAGGAACTGGTTGCTCATAGGTGTTCTTGGCCAAAACACTAGGTTTTTAGGTTTTAATATTTGAAGACCAACAAATATTAAATAGTTCTTGTTTATTCTTTAGGCCATGACTTGTTGTGCACTTTGAATAGCTAGATGAGGGCTATTAACATACTTTTTATTTCCCATAACTGCGACCTTGGTTTCGCCATTTGTGAAATTTTACCTTTCCACTTCTTTCTGGTTTAACCATTTTCTATTATGTCGCGCCCTCTTTTATGAGGCAAACGCTTCTATTTTACTAGTATTTTTATCATAATGGCTATGGCACTCTAAATGCGGAGCCCTTCTACATTTATAAGTACTTTCCATGGCCTTGTGCATTAGAATACTTTGGAATACTTCGAAGAATTTTGGAAGAGTCACTTTGGTGTTCCTCCTTCAGCAGTGTTGCATATCAAGCCTTTAATAACTAGTGGGCCCAATAAGATGAAGGATTGAATAAACTTCATACAAATAGATTTTGACTTCTTAAGGTTTTCTGATTTTAGGGATCCGAGGGGGGATGTAAAAGGTGTCGAGAGAATGGTGTAAGACACTTGTTCAAGAAATAACCAAGCCCCCATTGAGAGAGATGTCATGTATGTTACAGTAGTTCAAGCCAAGGAAATGAGAAATGTTGATTTTGGGCCATCTAGTTGTGGTAATGAGTTAACAAGAGAGCCCGCGTCCCTTCACCATCCTTGCATAATGAGCAGCGAATGGTTAACCAAGTTGGCTAAGGCATGTGAGTTCCTTGAGGGAACTGTCTACACTGTACCCTCCGCGGACTAGAGGTCATGCTTCATGGTTCCTAATAATAGGTTTTGCTTTCCCCTTCATGTTTTTTTCTAGGGTTGCGACTTCCTGTCCCAGTGCATGTGAGGAATATTTTTAAGGTTATGAACTTGGCCCCAACCCAAGTTGATCCCAATGGATGGGGGGCCATTCTTGCTTCTCTAGTGACGTAAAAGAAGAAAATTGAGAGACACATCATTGTCGCGGATTTCTTTGACTTCTACAAAATAAAGGAGAGCACTGTAGAAAACCCATGGTATTATTACATGGGGTTACAGAGTGGTGACAGGTATTTTATGATGGGTAGGCCTTTCAGTATCAAGAATTGAAAGGGAAAGTATTATTATATTTTTGTGGACAACTGGGAGGTGCACCTAGATGAATCTAAGAAGGAGAAAGCACACAAACTATCGCGAATATGAGTCATCCTCCATAAGATGGTGTCTAACTCGTCGCGGTCTTTAGCTTGACTTGTTGATTTTTAGCACTTAACTTTTTCTTTATCACAGTATTTACTTGTTTATCATTATCTTACCGCACCCTTTATTACATACCGCAGACTTTTCTAATTCCTGTATAGTTTGTGCAGGGCTAACTCTTTTAGAATGACATAAAAAGAGAATTGAGACCACGATATCAATTTCTGATCAAAAGAAGCAATTTCCAGAAATAGTGACTATGCAGTCACTATTTAACCTTGGCAATTATACCTCCCACCAAGTACCCATGAAGGTTGTGAAAGATATTTTAAGCTTCATTGACTCTACAGCCATCCTTTAATTATTTTTGTAATGCTAACTTTGCAACTGATTCCTTATTTTTCAAGTACTACTATGTAAGGTCATCAAGCCATGGAGATTGACAGAAATATCCTTTCCTCTCAATTGGACAAGTTAGAAGATATTGTCCAAGTCCTAAACCAAGCTCCATGGAGGAAGGGCAAGAAGATGAAGAGGGCAATCGAGAATATTTCCCCTTAAGTTGAGAAGGAGGTCACTTTCGAGGATGCCGTGACCTCTTCTAGCCCATAAATGGAGGTGATTACTGCAAACCCTCCACTTGTTGATGATGTCGCTATCAACATTGTTGCAGTTGGTCTCTCTTACTTTGCTGCGGGTGACCATTGGTCTTCAAGCCCAATTAATATATTTGTTTCGGCGTCCCCACGGCGGACAACTGTGGCAGTTAATGCCAACTTACCCACCCCATAAAGTGGGGCTAAAAGGGTTATAGAAATGAATTTGCAACCATGCCTGAGGCAGCCAGATCCAAAGTCTTTGTGATACACAACTGCCACTATGGTCATACGAATGAGGAGGGTTGTGGATGTTACTTATGTAAAGCATCTAATTAACGAGCATACGAAGGACCTAGAAGGATACACCCTCTATAACCTCCTGAGGATAAGATTCAATTATTTTTTAGCTTTTGCATATTTTTATGTATTTTTTCTACTAACACCTGTCTTTTCCTTCTTCGAACTATAGAGGTCACAATTTCCCAAAGGGTCAAGTACGAAGGCATGTACAAACTGTATAGGGTCATAAACGATGATCACCAGTCCCAGGTAGAGAGTGTTAGGTCGTCCTCTTTTCAATATGGAAAAAAGTTTGCAGAGGTTATGTAACACCCCGTATTTTTTAGCATATATTTTTGGGCATTTTTAAATTACACATGTGCACGTAATTTAATTTAATTAATAAATAAAGTTAATTAAATTAGTATTAATTAGGGAGTAAAAATATTAATATTTATGTGATATTTTATTTACTTGGGTGATAAGTAAATGAAAATATGTTACATTACTTTACGTCGTACGTGAGTAAAATTGACGGGTTTGACGGTATCTAATTCGAAAAGTGTGTGTAGGCTCGTATTAGGAATGAGATGGGAAAATTATGTTAGGTGAATCGAATGGTGATTTCGAGTGCACCAATGATCCGAAATGGATTGAGATAGTCAGAATTAGGTACCCAGAGGTTGTAATTAGATTTCGGGAACCTTTTAGGTGGAACTCATATAAGGGCGTCGGGGTCATTTTGCATATAGCACTTGGCCAAATTTTGGGATTGGGTATATATCTAGGAAAGTTGATTAGAGTTGGAATACATTCTATCATCTAAAATACTTAGGATTTGAGATAGAGGAGAAAAGATAAGGAAAAACCCAAGAAAAAGTGAGGAGGATCAATCCAGGAAGAGAATTGGAGCATTCCAGGTCTAAACCATTACGCGAAGAAGATATAAAGAGAAGAAATCAAAATTCATATGATAAAAATTCATGTGCTTATCTTTCTTTGATATTTCATGTAGATTAAATATTTCATATCAAATTTGGTGTGGGAACACAAATTTTGGGGTGGGATTCACATGTAAAACGAGATTTTTGGGAAGAAATTATCGAGAAACAATTTGAACGAAATCCCAAACTAAATCTGAGATTATTTAAGTTAAAAGATGTGATATTTAATGAATGATAAGAGAATTGGTAAAATCATGAATTCGAATTAAGAAAGTGAATGATTTTTATAAACAAATGTAAATTCCATGAATTTATTAGATTTTGGGTGAATCTGGACTTAAAAACGTGCACCATTACATTTAGGATTGATAGGAAGATTTTGTTTTGGATTCGAATAATATTGGGTATTGATATGGTTAATCAGAGGAAGAAAAAACCCAGCAAAGTTTGGCTCACTGCTCAGGGAAACCTAATTGGTTTGTTTGGCAACGACGAACCGATTCGGGCAGCCATGCAAACCGGTTCTTTGGGCAGGGTTGCCACACCTTTTCTTTTATGGTTTTTCATGCGCCATTTAGGTTTCAGTCTGGTTTATAAGTTCGATAGGTGATTTAGGACTTTTGAAAATCCATAGGAGAGACTATAACCTACCTAGGAATTAGATGGGAATAAATTCCAGGTGCGAGTTTACGGGTGTTTTATTGTGAATAACACTCGGGTTATAATGTATAAAATCGGGTTGGGATTTCCGAAAGAGTTAGGCTATAGGTTGGAGTAGAATAGCTTAGTGGGCATAATTATGATATTTATGAATTTATAATGAGTTAGTGAATACTTGAATATTTGGGAGTCGGGGGTAGACCCGGGAATTGTGGTCTAGTGCTATGAGTGATATATGCAGATTTAGCTGGTATATATATGTGGGGACCAATTTTATTCTCAGCCCATGAGAGTATCCGACCTGGACCAACAAATCTAGAAAGATGCTCGGCCCAAATCGTGGAAATAAGCTACGAGTATGTGCATTCCACACCGCCCCAAAACCAACTCAATCCCCTATAATCTCATGGAAATATTCAAGGGATTCATGGATCATCATGGACGTCATGGAGTTACTTGAACAACTGAAATTCTACATCTATAAATTGTAACCCCTGGCCCGGGGCATAGGGGCATGTAACCGAGCATATTAAGAGATACTTAATAAACATTAGACCTCTCCCCGGACGTAGGCAAGTTGCCGAAACATGTACATAGTTGTGTCGTGTGTGCGATTATACGCTTTCTTGTGTGATTGTGATTGCTCTTCGTAAATCCTTTATTGTGATATTTTTTTATACCACAATTGGCACCGTCTGTGGGAAACGACTGTTATTCCTACGAGAACAATCACTAACTAAAAGCCCTCAATGTCTCACCATAGCAGCGACATCCCTTAAGCAAGCGATGTTCAGGAAGAACCTGCCCCTCCCAGGGTGAGGTCTGAAATTCACTAACCAAATCCAAGGCTTCATAAGGAAAGGCAGCCTTCTGAGATGAGCCTTGGACCGCCAAGGTCCACGCAGATTTCCAGGTTGGTCGATGCCTATAAGGCCAGACTTAGAGAGCACGAAGAATCCACGTGTCACCAAGAAGAAGAGAATGCTCACCTAAAAAGGCGACTGGAAAGAATGGAGAGAGATCTCCCAGAAATAAAAGACGACGCTATGATCGCACTCTTAGCATTATGGTGAGTGAATCTCATAGCCAAGAAGGAACCCCAGGTGCGACCAAGGGATAATTGAGAGGAACGAGTCAGAGGATGGTTGATTAGAACGTCTATGGCCAGCTCGATGTCGTGGGAGCCCTGGTCGATAGAATGATGAAATCAAGAGCTTGGTATGTAGGGATATGGATCAATACCCATCCTACCGAGGATCCAGATCCACGTGAGAGCTAGCCATAAGAGCTATTAACACTCAGATGAAGTCCATTTTTCAAGGGTGACAGAAGAAGACGATCCCCCCAAGAAATTCGCAATCCCTAGATTCAATATCTATGATGGGAAAATTGACCCTATCGATCATGTTCGGCAGTACAGACATGCCATGACCTTGTGGATCCACAACGATGAGTTGATGTGTCGTATCTTCCCTTCTAGTCTGCACGATGTGGCATAGACGTGGTTTGAGAGGCTGCCACATAGGTCAATCAGGAGCTTTAAAGCCCTAGCTAAATTATTCACAATTTTCTTTATAATCAGCAGCTCCGACCCCAAGCGGATGGATGCTCTGCTTATAATGAAGAAAAAACACAAGAGAACCTCGGGGAGTATGCCAAAAGGTACTGGGAGATTTTTAACAAAATTGAGGACTCCTCGGAGCAGGTTGTCATAGCATCCTTCAAAATTGGACTACCAATCACTTCTTTATTGCACCAACCCCTAACTAAGAAGGAGGCTAACTCCATCGACGACCTAATGGCCCGTATTGAAAAATATGCCAAAGTCGAAGATGTAATTCATCTTAATGAAGGTGACAATGGTTGCGCGAAGATGAACAAAAGGACAGAGAATAATGATTCCCAAAAGAAATAAAACAAGAATGGGGGCAATAATGGCTCAAGAAACGACAACAAAAATGACCCCTCAAAAGCATTATAGGCAATTAAAATAGTCTTCAAGGAACCGATATACAAAATCCTCATCAAGATCAAGGAAGATTCATTTGTCAAATGGCCCAAGAAGATGGGAGGAGATCCAATGAAGCTGAATAATGCACTGAGGTGTGCATTCCATAAATAAGGTTGTAACAGGACTAAAAACTACAAAGCACTAAGTCTCATCTCGAAGAGTTAGCGCAGTCTAGTCATCTCAATGAGTTCATAGACAAGAAGGTAGATAAGGTTGCAACCAATGGCGACCAGAAGTCGGATAATGTTCTCAAGGATGAGATGGTCCAAGAGTTCGTAGTAATTTATGGGGCATCAAACCTCAAGCAAATGCAAGGAAACAGTGTTCAAATGGAAGTTAAGATGCTTACTACAGTTATGCAAGTTTTTCAAATAGACCCTGCCAAGACTCAGGTAGGGAAGCGTCGGCAACCAGAATATTTCGACTACAGCAAACACATTGTGTTTACCAAAGATGACTTAGTTGGGGTAAGAACCCCACATCATGATGCATTGGTCATCACACTTGGGTAGCTAATTGTTACATCGACAGGTTGGTCGTCGACTAAGGTCTCTCTTCCAAAGTGATATTCCTAGACTTACTCCACAAATTAAAATTGAATATCACCGACCTCAAAGAGGCCACCATTCCATTGGTCAGCTTTACAGGAAAGATAACCATGCCGCTGGAAAAGATAGTCCTTCCAGTCAGGGTGAAAATTATTTCAAAGGTAATCGAGTTTTAGTAGTAGATATCGAATCCCCCTATCACGCCATCCTCTCACTCCATGCTATGAAGGTCGTACCATCCTCATATCATCAGAAACTCAAGTGCATTACATATCGAGGGTGGTCGGGATTCGTAGCGACCAAAATATGGCTAGAAAATGCTTCATTACATCCATCCACCCCAAGCGCGAGAAGAAGAAAGACGAGAGGCAAGTTCACGAGGAAGCCCAAGAAGGGGTATTGCCTTCAAAATAGCAATTACGGTATGGCCGAACAGGGGTGGAGGAAACAAGGGTCCACCCCGCATGTAGGGTCATCGAAGACCTTAAATAAGTTACAACGGAAGGCAACTCACCTGAAAGAAAATTTTTGATCGGTACCTCTCTCAGCGACCGAGAAAAGAAAGACCTAACCACATTCCTCCGAAGCAATCTAGATGTTTTCACTTGGGAACCGTATGAAATGCCTAGGATAGATCGTACTATTAAATGCCATCGATGGCATGTCGATCTAGCTTTCAAACCAGTCACTCAGAAGGCTCGCCGAACAGCCCCAGAAAAGGCGAAAGCATTAGAGAAAGAGGTAGGAAAATTACTGGATACAGGTTCCATTCGAAAAGTTTAATTCCCTAAATGGTTATCCAACCCAATCGTCATACCCAAAAGCAACGGGAGCTAGAGAGTATGTATTGACTTTGCTGACCTCAACAAGGCTTATTCGAAAGATAATTTTTCTCACCTAAAGATAGATCAGCTGGTCGACGCCACTGTAATGATTGAAAGAATGAGCTTTCGGGATGCTTACTCCGAATACCACCAGATCCCACTTTATGATCCAGACCGAGATAAGACGTCCTGCATAACTCCTATTGGGTTATATTACTACAAAGCCATGTCGTTTGGCCTCAAGAATACATGAGCGACTTATCAGCGACTGGTCACCAGGATATTCAACAAGCAAATGGGAGAAATAATGGAGGTATACATAGACAATATTCTCATTAAAAGTAAACTCAAGGGAGACCATCTCTCAGACCTAGTATGAACCTTTGAGATCCTCAAGAAATACTAGATGAAACTTAACACTAGAAAGTGTTCATTTGGTGTCCAGTTAGGAAAGTTCCTAGTATATCTGGCCAGCAAAAGAGGGATTGAAACCAACCCTGATCAGATCGACGCCATCAGAAAAGTCCAGTCCCCTCAGATGATAATATATGTCCAGAAGATTATCGGCATGCTCGCCTCATTCAACCTCTTTATCTTTAAATCTTTAGAGCGTTGTCGATCATTATTCCAACTATTGAAGAAAGATAATGGCCTAGTATCGAACGATAAATGTTCCAAAGCCCTGGAAGAACTCAAGTCTTACCTCAGCAAGCCACCCTTATTGGTGATTACAAGTTAAGGTGACCCCTTATACCTTTAACTTGTCGTGTCAGACCATAATATGAGCTCTGCCTTAGTATACGATAAGGAAGGAGGCCAACACCTAGTGTACTATGCAATCAATACGCTTCTAGATGCTGAGCAACGTTATTTTTTCCTAGAGAAGCTCGCTTATGCCTTAATGATAGCTTCGAGGAAGATGAAGCATTAATTTGGGTCTCATTCCATCATCATGATCACCTCACATCCCCTCAAAGCTATTCTAAGGAAAGTTAATCTCTCCGACCCACTGTCAAAGTAGTTGGTAGAGCTTGGAAGATTCAATATCTACTTTCAACCAAGAACAACAATTAGGGGGAAAATTCTAGCAGAAATTATCACTGAGTTCACAGGGAATTAGCCTACTACCTAGTTAGAAATTGAGCAACGAACAGAAGAAAAAGTAAAATCCTTCGATTGAACCCTTTATGTTGATGGATCCTCTAACTCCAGGGGGAAGGAATAGGCATTGTATTGGTTACCCTAGAGAAGACTATGCTCGAACATGGGACTAGCCTAGGATTTGAGGCCTCCAACAACGAAGAAAAATATGAAGCGTTAATCGTCGGCCTGTGCAAATCACAACTGCTAGTGGTAAAATGCCTTCGGGTATTTGGTGATTTAAAGCTAGTGTCCAAGCAGATAAGTGGAGACTTCAATGCTAAGGATGAGAGGATGGTAGCTTACCTCGCTGTTATAAGGGGACTTACGGAAAAGTTTGATAGAGCTAATGTTCAGTAGTTCCCTAGGGGGAAGAATAGTCACGCCGATGCCTTAACAGCTCTCAGCTCTGCCATTGACTCCGATTTAAGGAGAACCATTCAGATAGAATTCCTCACGTGGCCAAACATCAACCAGTCAGTCATAGCAGAGCAAGTCCTCCACTTAAAAAGGCACCTAGTTGGATGGATCCCATCATGACTTATCTACAGAGCGATACATTGCCAAGAAAAAATAGATCGGTGCACTAGATAAGAGTCAAGGTTGCTCATTTCACTTATCTCCTAAGGGAAAACTCTACAGAAAGTGTTTCACTGGCCCCTACCTTGTAACAACCCAGACATTTGAGCAACTATTTTATATTATTTTGCTTGATGGGCTAATTTTATAAAATAGGGAAATATGGAGTAAATATTATTTCCCTTGATATTAAGGGATAATATTTACTATGTTTTGTATATTTATCGTTATGAGAAGGTAAATAGCATTATACTGTGTTTTATTGCGTCGTTATATGTTATACGACAATTATGACCCATGTATAAATTGGAGTATAATTAATGAAATAAAATGAATTTGGAACACAAAAATAGTTCACATTATTCTTAATGCCAAAATAGGGGGTGCGGTTGTTTTTAGAATAGTCGAGATAGTCAAAATATGTGCCAAGTTGTATTTTTTAGTTTCGGGCACCTTTGACGCGTTATAACTCAATTAAGTAGTTACGAGTCATTTTAATGGTTTATTGGCATATAAGTCTCTCAACCCCTTTTTATTTCTCATTTTGTGTTATAAGCCAAGAGAGAAAAAGAAATAAGAGAGAGTTGGGAGAAATGAGAGAAAAATGGAAGATTGGGGCTGGAATTCGTTGCTACCGGAGGTGAATCCGAGACTACAAACTTGAGGCAAGTTTCTTACTTTCTAGATGTTGATTTAATGTGATAATTTGCATGTATAGTTAGTTTTTGGGAGATATAAACCATAAATGGGTTCTTTGTTGATTTTGGTGATTAAACCCTCAAATCCTTGTTTTAATTTGATTTGAGGAGAATATATAAGTTAGTTATAGTATAAAAATGATGTAGTATGAATAATTGTTGCTGATGTTTGAAGAAATCAAGAATTTGAGAGTTTTGAGATTTTAGGGTTCAAACAACCTGTAGACCAAACTTGGGATTTCTGCAGGACCGAATCGATTCGCCCCTAGCGAATCGATTCGGTAATGGGGAAAGTGTCAGGTCTGGATTGATCGAATCGATTCGGACCATGCAAACAGACTCGGGGTTATGCAGAATGTCAGGGTCTTCTTTACTGAATTGATTCGGACCGTCTGAATGGATTCATTTTCAAGACCTAATCGATTCGTCCAGGGCGAATCGATTCGGAATGCCTGCATTTTTAGGATGTTTTTCCAGCTTAGTTTTTAGCCATTTTCTTTTAGGGTCTAAGCTTAGGGGCCTTCCTTTGGGAAGTAATATAGTGTCTTAGAGGGTTGTTTTTGGTGGACCATTATCCTAGTCTAGCATGGCGTTATTTGGGTTTATCTTAAAGTTAGTTTTGAGAGGTTAAGGTTCCATAGGATATAGGAAGATAACCTGAAACTAATAGAAGATAAAAATGATAATGTTGGGGCTTTGGGGAGACAATTGTTGAGGGAGACTCACTTTGATGGTTTAGGGTATTGTGTTCGACTCTTGGAGACTAGTTGGAGAATAATGTCACTTCGGGTCTTAGGTCATTAACAAAATATGACACTAAGAATAAGAAAGACATATTCTAAAATGTGGTACTAAATGAATAAGTACAATTGATTTTTGAGAATGTAAAAGTGAATGATTTCAAAATGGAAAAATGATTTTCATAAATGTTAATTAATGATTACTCACCTCTCTAAATCGCTATCATAAGTGAAGTTGTGCGCGTTAAGGTGAAGTCCCCTGACTAATGAATGCAGGGTGAATATAGTCCTTTGGCCATATGACCGGTTATTGTATATTTGTTCTACGCTAGTGAGGTAACTCTGGGAGTGGTTATGACTCACTCGTAGGGGTATGGCCGCTTCTCGACATTTCGGTATGATCCCAGGTTGTCTTATTTGATAGGCCCTGGAAGATGATAGCCATTTAGGGGCGCGTCCAGTGGGGAAACCCGGAGGGACTGTCTTAGAATCGTTATATGTATGTGAATATAAATATTCTTAATAATGTGGGACATTATTGATGTTAAAGCATTTTATGATAATAAAATGGCTTTACTTACATTTCTTGGATGGAAGAAGGAAAATGGGGAAGTTAAATACATTTTCCGGATGGAAGAAGGAAAATGGGAAGATATGAAATGGAATGGAAAAGCATTTTTATGTTAATAAAACATGCTTTAAATGTATATATTTTTCCTGGATGGAAGAAAGGAAATAAAATTGGTAAAGAAAGTTTTGAAATGATATTGATTTGGTAAACATTTGATAAACTGAATTGTCATTTATGTATTTCCTGGATGGAAGAAGGGAAATAGATTTTGTAAAGAAAGTAATGAGATGATATTAATTTGGTAACATTTGAGAAAATGAATTACCATTTATGTATGTTCCTAAAGAATGAAATAGGAACTGTGCATGTAGAATTGTGAATGGATTTATTTACGTCTCCTTGAGTAATGTAAATGAGTTCACCCATGCATATACATATGATCATTGAGCATCATTGATATTGCGCTAGGTTGTGCTTTTAGATGGAGAGGTGAGAATCTTTATGTTAATTGCGAAAGAATTACGCATTGAACTGTCATGCATTTTAGTCACATGGTAATCATATCAAACTGAGCCCTGACCCGTCTATATTTCTTTGTTTTGCATGCAACTCGTTGTCCGTTCAGGTGCTCTACCGTAAGGACACCCATATTGACTCTCCATTCCAGTTGTCATGGAGATATAGCATATTACGGATGTTGTAGGATATTGTTATAGACACTTCTTTCCATTGTATTCTAGTTATGTTCAGTTTATTTATTCGGGCGTGTTGCCCAAGCTTTGTAATCATTTATTATACTGTGATATTTAAATTATAATACTCGGTGTAACTATTTGTATCTGTCTGTTAATCAATAGCTTATTCGATTATTGATTTATGCATATTGTATTCCATTACTCGTTGATTTTTGGTATCCACCGTTTTTACAAATGGGATTGTCTAAGTGTTTTTCTTTTATTTTCAAAATTTTAAATGTGACAGTCCATTTTCTAAAATGATTGGTGGTTATCTCGTACTATTATTTTAATCGACAATGATGCTGAGAATGGACCATCTATGATTCATGTGATTATTAGAGTATTGGGCTGGCCACCTATTATTTTAGTAGGCGGGTTATCACATACCTCTAGTGCGTTCACCTAGAAGATGTCGAGCAGGTTCTTAGTGAACTTCATGAAGGCATTTATGGGAGTTATACAAGAGGAAAATCATTGGCTTTTTGAGCGATCAAAGAAGGATACTGGTTGTCGTACATGTAGAAGGATGTTGAGTTAACGTTCGCAAGTGTGAATAGTTCCATAGGAACTCCCCTATGGTCCACCAACCAACTGGCGACCTTAAGACATTAACCATACCATGGCCTTTCGCCAAGTGGGGCTTGGATATTATAGGGCCTCTGCCTACCGCATTTGTAAATCGCAAGTATCTATTAGTCAGCACTGACTACTTCACCAAATGGGTAGAGGCAGAACCACTCGCAAACATCTGGGGAACTCTGATATGAAGAGGTTCATATGGAAGAACATCATCACCTTCTTTGGGACGCCAAGAACGATCATTACTAACAATGGCATGCAGTTCAAAAGTGTCTTTTGTCATGGATTTTGCGATGAGAATGGCATCAAGCACCCCTTTAGTTATGTAGCACATCCATAGATCAACGGGAAAGATGAAGCTTCCAACAAGAAAACAATCGACGAACTCAAAAAATGGCTGGAAAGAGCCAAAGGTGCGTGGGTAGATGAACTACCCCACGCTTTATGGGCTTATCGTACAACTCCCAGGAGATCAAGGGGAGAAACCCCCTTTTGCGCTCGCCTATGGAATGGAGGTTATCATCCCATTCGAGAAGGACTCCCTACTATGAGGACCACCTTGGTCGACCAAGGCCTCAACGATGAAGCATTACTCACTGAACTTGACTTAGCTGGTGAGCGACGAGAGCTTCCACTAGTTAAGTTGGCATCTTACCAACAGCAACTAGACAAACGATACAACCAAAAAGTCAATATGTGGAAATTTCTAATAGGGGATTACGTCCTTAGGAAAGTCCTCGGCAATTTTGTAAGACCATCAGATAACAAACTGGGACAAAATTGGGGGGGACTTTTCAAGATAATAAGGGATGACCTATAGGGAGCGTATCACATAGAAACGCTGGAGGACAGGGAGATACCAAGGGCTTGGAATGCAGCCAACCTTAAGAAGTTCTACTTCTAGACTTCTATATCTTTTGTTTTTTAGCATCATTAGCTTAGGATAATTTTCATTTACAAACTAATATTGCCTTTTATTTATCATTTTTATCAATAAAGGTCGATTTTCCCGCGCATTCTAAACATCTTGGTTGTTTAATATATTGATCGAACCTCAATACCCATCTTTTATAAGCCGTATGCTCCCCTCAAAACATAATAAAGTTCTGAGATTGCAGCAAGTTTATCAACTTGATTCACTCAAGGAATAAAGCTCTTATGGTTACAATAGTGTGCTATACTTATACCATTCAAAGCTAAAATATATGAAGAAAGTTTTATAATTAACCTTCCTTAGGTCTTTGTTGAAAACATAATTTCCCTCTTGTGTTGCTCTGGAAACGATAAAAAACCTACAGGGAATCCTTAGGTAATAAAGCCAACTCAAGGTTAGTCACCAACTTAGATAGGTTGAAAAATCCTGTTCGGGTGGATGTCCCATCAACCAAGTACATTATCTCCATCCCCCTACTTAGGCCTAAGGAAGTGTGACGACACAACCTAAAAGGTAACGTGGACAGAATGATATGGCTAAGGCATATTGGACTGGGAGAATATTCTAATACGAGATAAAAAAAACTCATCATCATTTAATTGGTTAAAAGGCCCCAAATGATTAAAAGTTTTTGTACTAATCATTCATACAATGATCAGATCCATCAAGTACTTTTTTGGTCAAACACTGATGTTAAGCAATCAACAAATAAGGTTAATACATGTTTAGTCAGCAGATGTTGAAGACATAAATATCAGTTGTATATGTCATTAAGAGTCATATGATTACATTTACATTAAAATACCAAGAATACTTAAAGGCCTACGATGGCCCAGCACGACAAGCAAGGTCATTAGCTACTCGAGATCACCTACATTCATCAGGATGAGGAACTAAGTCTTCTTCAATTCCCTCTGGGCGTGGCTCTAGAAGCTGTACAGGAATAACATCTATTGGGGTCCAACGGTCATCCCTTGAGAAAGGATTTCGCATAGCAGATGAGCGAACGGTCTGATATTTATACCACAGGATGAATTCCTTAGGAATTTTCAATTCCTTAAGAACATTCAGCTATCCCCTAGTAAAAGTAAGGTCTTCGGCCTCTTGCAGCCTTGCTGGGGGCATCTATCCAATCTTGGCCATAACCATCAGCCCTGACCTTCCAAGGAATCTTTTGGAATAAATGTCTTAATCGTGTGACATCCCTCTGGAGACCAGCAATGAGCACATAAGCTCAGTGAACATCTTCTTTTAGCTCGGCAATCTCCCTCCTGGAAACTTGATTGTCAGTTTGAGCAATTGTAGCAGACGATGAGGAGGATCCTCGCAGCACCAAAAGAGGGCCAGATGGAGTGTTTTCTATGAGACGAGCAATTTATCTTCTCAAAGAATCATTCTCTCTTTTCAATAACTCCCCCACCTGGTTGATTTCAAACGCATCCAGAAGTTTTTCTTTCAAGGCGTCCATCTGCTCCTTCACAGAGGCACCAATTCCATCCATCTCCTCCAGCCTATCCTTGAGCTTAGCGACTACCTCAGATTGATCTTTGTAGTACTAGTTTCCCACCCTCGAGGATTTACATATCTTTACAAAAGATCGGAGCGCTTGAGCGCTTATGTCCAGACCAAGAATCTGGCCTAGACTGGAGTTAGCAGGAATATAATCATCTAAATCAATGAGATATAGCCAACCAAACAAGCAATAAAGGTAGTAAGAATCCGTAATGAAACAAAAAGTTTTCTTTTTATTTAATCAAAAGGCACAGGCCAGTACAAAGGAAGGGAAGAAGAAAAAATACAACATATGAATAAAACAAGAACAGAGCCTAAATTCCTAAGAGGCCTCAACCTAATCAGACGTAGAGGGTCAACAGCTTGGTCGACGATGACCTTAGCTCCACCAGCACCTGAGGCAACTCCTCCAACTGGAACAACCTCTAGGTTGACTGATACATCTCCCACAGCAGGAGTAATGGGCTTCATGACATCCTGAGCATCAGGTTGTGCAGACGGAGATACCTCAATAGGATTACGATCGGGATGATATTAGGAGAAAAGGGGGGAGTCAGCAACAACCCCAGTAGAAGTCAAGGCTTGATCCTAGCCTTTTTTGAAGCATTCTCACCGAAGATAAGCAATCTGGCGCTCAGCATCATCGTACGCCATCTCCCAACCTTCATTATACCCGCTCTCTCGAACAGTCGTTGCTTCCTCCTTCAGCTGCTCCACATTAATGAATAACTCCTTATTCGCCTCTGCCACTGCCAGCTGAATTTTCAGAGGTGGGATGGCTCTTTAGCAAACTTATCCCTCTCCTTATTAAAGGTAGCCTTCATATCATCCAGAGCCTTCTCGAAAGACTTTAGAGTTTCGTTCAGATTTGAGTTTCTCCTTGATAGCTCAGATCGACTACGGAGCAACACAGTATAGTCAGATACAAACTGCAAAATAGAATAAACACAGGTTAATCATGATATGATAGAGGAAAATGAAGAACAAAGAAGTATAGAGAAAGGAGTACTCACCAAAGCAAGCTCGTGTGCAGATTTAAGGGCTAACTAATCTCCCCCATGCTCGATGAGCGCTCGCGATCGACCGTGAGCACTGATTTCTCCAGCAGCAAAGGGGCAAGTTAAGGAGCATCAACCACCGAGGCCCCCTCAACAGTAATAACAGAAGGCACTATTGAGGCCTGTGCCCTTATCTTTTCTCCCTCTCTCCTTTTTCTCTTCCACTATTTCTCTCTCTCTCTCTATTCTCCTCCTCTTCTCCCTTTTTCTTTTCCACCTCCTTCTCCTAAACCACCACCTTAGAACTACCAATAGAGTCTTTAGCCTTCTGCTTAAAGAACTTCATCCTGTTAGACAACATATCATCATCATCGTCATCTTGGATCAAGTTTCTTCTCCTTGGAGGGGCTATCTATTTCTCGTTGGACTCTTCCTCACCGCTCTCACTTTCATGACTTCCTTCCTCGCCACCTTCCACCATATCCTCTCCCGAGCTACTTTTTTCCTCATCCTCTACCTTAATGGGTTCAGAAGTACCACCAATGCCTTATTTTTTAAAGTCTAGATGAGGGATTGTGTCTACTGGATGAGCAATAAAGTTGAAAGTAGTATTCCTGTATTCTAGTAAGAATGCAGCAGACCGAGGATGTTCCCTTTTAGCAGCAGTGTCTCTTATTCTCCAAGCTTTCAAAAGTTAATCATCTCGAATATCGTGAGGAGCAAGTTCTTGATTTTTTGCTTTTGATATAAAAGGAAAAGAAGGAAATATCATAAGGAAAGTACACAGAGGCAGGCAAATAAATAATAAAAAAGAAATGGTGATAATAACTTATGTATTCCTCCCCAAAGGTAGGGATCTGAGGTCCCCTGTACCTTATGTCCCCTTATTGGGGAGGGTATTGCCAATTTTTCTCATTAAAACCTTTAGACCAATGGTCTTTATGGGAATTATGTAGATTTACTACTAACACCCTATCATGACTCCTTGCTTTTAAGTACAAAAGACCCTCACTAGTGCGAGAGAAAGTATAACAATAGCATATCTCAGCTAATCCTAAGTTGGTACCATAGAGCCAGTTTATCCTATGAACTCCACTAACAATCTTCCACGCATTTGGAGAACATTGGGTAGGAACTATGTTAAAGTATTGGAAAAAATGTAAAAACAAAGGGTTAGGGGGAAGCATTAAACCCCTTTAGAAAACCAACAAAACGTGAATCCAGTGACCATCTTCTAGATCGCGACCACTTTTGGGGACTGAAGTTCACTTTATCTCTACCCAATCAAGAATATTATAACATTTTCTAATTTTAGGAAAAGACTTATTATTAAGCATCGCCATGAGAAAAACATAAAAACCATAGCTACAGTAGAAGAACGATTCACAAAAGATGAAAACTAGAAGAAGAAGAAGAAGAAGAAGAAGAAGAAGAAGAAGAAGAAGAAGAAGAAGAAGAAGAAGAAGAAGAAGAAGAAGAAGAAGAAGAAGAAATCTAGAACTTACGAGACAGAGAGGAGGCTTGGAAATCTGAGAAAGTCTTGATTTTGAAGAGAGAAATTAATGAATGAAGCCTGAAAATACAGTATGCGCAAAATGACCAAAGATGATGAACTGACGGTTAAGTTTTTTATAAAACAGTTTCAAATGCTCAAATGGCATCTTACACTTCTCGAGAAAGATTTAGCGCTTTAATATCTTACAGAAAGACGAGTGTGCCTCTCCTGTTTTAATAAATTATGAGTATACCACTATAGACGGTGCTGCATCCTTAGCCTCATTTAAAACCCATCGGCCTAAGTAATGGCCCAAAGATTTTAGGGGAAATTATGGGGACCAATTTTATTCTCAGCCCACGAAAGTATCCAACCTGGCCCAACAAATCTAGAAAGTTGTCCGGCCCAAATCGTGGAAATAAGCTATGAGAATGTGCAGTCCACACCTCCCCAAAACCAAGTCAATCCCCTATAATCTCGTGGAGATATTCAAGGGTTTCATGAATCATCATGGACATCGTGGAGTTACTTGAACAACTAAAATTCTACATTTATAAATTGTAACACCTGGCCTGGGCATAGGGGCATGTAACCTATCATATTGAGAGATACTTAAGAAAATAGTAGACCTCTCTCTGGACGTAGAAAAGTTGTCGAACCACATATATAGTGTTGTTGTGTGTGCGATTGTATGCTTTTTTGTGTGATTGTGATAACTCTTCGTAGATCCTTTATTGTGATATTTTTTATACCACAATATATATACACGTACTGAGAGAGATAGTGTGTGTATATATATATATATATATATATATGGGGATATATCTGTGTGATTGATATATATGAGCATACCTACTCTATGGATGTTATCGTTGGAGGTTGCATGTAGTGGGCAATCCACCTAGCGTGATCAGCATGAATTGGGTCATTTCTCTAGGTCATAGGACTATTGCATGACCATTGTATGTGAGTTTAGAGTCTAGTGGGGTAATGTGGCATGGTTATGACCTACGAATGTATGTGCATAGCTACGTCCAATTATCTGTTTACAATTTGAGTTTGGTGGTGATATTCCGACTCGGTGGCCCAGGAGTGATATGTGATGTACCTGGGGCATGATAGCATGCTACGGAATTTATGTAGGAGGACAGCTTGGAGATGCTATGTATATACGTATAAAATAGTGATATATGTGTATGTGTGAATTAATTGAATATGTGAAAGTTAAAATTATAACTAGTGTACAGTTATGTGAATCATTTAATGATAATATTACAATTGAGAATTATAATGATCTAGCTTATGTGATAGCTCATTGAGAAACAAAGCTGAAGGTTTAGCATGTGGGACTAAGTTAAGTCGTTATATTAGTTAGGCGGGGTAGCATAACTAGGGTCTTAAAACACATTTGTTAGGTGTGAACAATTATTGAGAGGTGAGGATTATCTCATGTGAGTGCCACACCAGTTTAAATATGAATAATTATGTTGCATATTCATTATTGCATTTTAAACAATTGCAAAATATTTTCAAATGGTTTTGGGCTCTCTTACCCATATCAAAATCTTTTTCAAAACCTTTTAGATCCTTAGCCACAAGGACTTCAGACGTAGATATCCTTCCAGTCAGACGATGTTGCATTAACTGTGGATAACTGCAGGCCTTTACTAAACGCTTTTATCCTTGTCATCTAGATAGGATTTCTTTTCAGATAATTATTTCGGGCATGTTTCCCATTTCTAGAAAGTCTTTACCATTAAGATTTGTTCAATTATTTGATTTATTTCATCATAAGTATTCTATTTATCATTATGGTGAATGTTTATTTAAATGATGGCATGGTTATTTGAATGGTTTCATGTTTTAATAAGTCAAGTTATTAAATTTTAAAATTTTTGACACCGGACTTAATAGGATATTAGTAATTAATTTGATTTTTGACAGTGATGCTAAGAATGAATCAGACTGAAATTTTTGTTTTATTTTAGTAGAGGACTGATCACTCTTTATTAGAATAGGAGGGGTGTCATATATAGTATCATAGCATCAATTTCTAATGTCCTTAGAATCTATGCAACTTACTACGATTCCAGCATTGTGTCATTTGACATAGATCCCTATGATTAAGACTATTGCATTCTTATTTATGCATTTACATTCTTCTTCCACCGTGATTTATTTTACTTATGATCTCATACAAATTTATTTTAGTTTCAGATGACAAACAGGAGAGGATGACAAGCTAGGGCTACCAGAAGGGCCAACAAAAAAGAGGCTCAACTAGAGCCGCAGGAAACTCAAGGGATGGTGATAGCTGTCGAGGTTGCCTCTATAGTTGCACAAGCGGTCAATGCCACAATGACTTCCATGGCACAACACTTCCCTCATACCCAACCACAGAAGCCAGTGGCACCGGTCATTCAAGTCCACCCAACACCGTTAGTGTGGGATAGGGTTAGAGAGATCTTTCAGAAAGGCCATTCGCCAGAGTTTCAAGGAAGTATTGATGTTGTTTTTGCCAATCAATAGAATAAAGATATACAAAGGCATATCCGTATGGTTGAGTGCAGCGACACTGAAAAGCCGATCTTGGCTACATTCAAGTTGGTGGGAGCAGCTTTACAGCGTTGGGAGTCGGTCACCATATCTGAGGAGAGGGATACTATGATGATAGGGGAGTTCTAGTTGCGGTTCACTCGTAAGTTCTTCCCATCTGCGATATAGACAGAGTTGTAGAGGAATTTTATGGACTTATCACAGAAGGGTCGAACAGTGGTCGGCTATGAGGAGGAATTTATATGTTTAGTGAATTTTAGGTCTTACGATGTGAATACAAACGATAAAAATATGCTAAAGTTTACCGATGGACTCACTTGTAGGATCTGAGAACATTTGTTAGGTAATCTGGCATTGAAGACGTACACGAAGTTCTTCCGTGCCATGATCACTTCTTCCATGTGAAGGGAGGCAGGAAAGTTAGAGAGTCTAGCCAACAGGGCAAGACTAGAGGTAATGGTGCTAGTGGATCACCGCAGTAGTATTCAGATAAAGAGTACAAGAGGAATCCCCAGCAGGGGAATTTAGCTAAGTGATTTTAATTAAGGGGATTAAAATCTGGTGATGGGAAATTCAAACAGGGTCAGCAACAGCGTGTTCCTCAGGTCCAGCACGGTCAAGGGAATAATAGGAGTGGCCATCAAGGCTGAGGCTACCAGGGATAGAGACCAAGGCAGTCCCAACATGGCCATCATGTTCAAAGGTAGGGGGACTTTGTAGAAAGATGTTTCATATGTGGAGAGTCGGGACATATGCTGAGAACTTATCTACATCGAGATAGGGGAAAGCAACAGGGTGCCCAGTAGGGACCACAGGCACCATTATTACTTACAGCACCACCATCCTTTTCAGTCCCACGTCAACAGGGATAGTTTAGTATGGACTTGTCTACAACATCTAGGATGTCATAATTCCACAGGCACCGGTAGCTGTGGAGGGTACGTTCCTTATCCATGAGCATAAGGGTCAAGTTTTATTTGACACGAGGGTATAACACTCATTTATTATAACTATATTTAAATGAGAAACCGACTTATTAGAGACAGCGATAATATCATTATGTGTGTGGAGTCGCCATTGGTAGTAGGTCCCTTATCCATTCTATGTGTAGAGGAGTGGGGATAGATATAAGGAGATTATGTTTGATCGCGAATTTACTCGTGTTGGACATGGTTATGTATTATGTCATTCTTGGCATGGATTGGTTAGCAGGATATAAAGTAATGGTGGATTATTTTAGGAGGACCATTATGTTTGCCATTCCGGGGTAGGAGATTTTTTTGGGTGCAATGCCTCTTCCCGAAGGAGAGTCGAGCACTCAATTTAATTATATCAATGAGGAGACCTCGTAAGGATTAGTTATCTCATTAGAATAAATCCCATTGGTTAGGTAGTTTGGCAATGTGTTCGTGGAGACACCAGGTTTGCCATCGAGTCGAGAGATTGAGTTTGTTATTAATCTAGCACCTGGGATTAGATCAATTGCACTAATGCCTTGTCGCATGTACCCAGTGGAGATGAAAGAGTTGAGCGACCAAATTCGATAGCTCTAGGGGCAGGGGTTTATTCGATGAAGTACATCATCGTGGGGTCCTCTATTGTTGTTTGTAAAAAAGCGGATGGGTCGCTCAGACTGTGCATTGATTACAGAGATTTAAATAACGTCATGATCTAGAATAAATTCTTATTCCCTCATATTAATGACATGTTTGACGAATTGAGAGGAGCATCTTACTTCTTGAAGATAGACTTGAGATCTGGGTACCATAATTTATGCGTTAGGGAGCAAGATGTCCCTAAGACCGCATTCTTGACACGGTATGGGTCATATGAGTTCAGGGTTATGCCATTTGGGTTGACCAACACACCACCTGTATTCATGGATCTTATGAATAGGGTGTTTAGAGATTACTTAGATCAGTTCATGATTGTTTTTATAGACGACATTCTAGTCTATTCTCAAATTAAGGGCAAGCATGCAGAGCATTTGTGTACGGTTCTGTAAACATTATAGAACTTGGCCATCAGTTGTATGCCAAGTTCAAGAAATATTGTGACTTGTTATGAGAGGTATAGTTCCTGGGTCATATCGTGTCTAATAGAGGCATTTTAGTGGACTCAAGTAAGGTAACAGTGGTGAAGGAGTGGGGTCAGCCCATGATGCCGATAGAGATCCATAGATTTTTGGGATTGGTCGGGTACTATTTCCATTTTATTAAAGGGTTTTTAAAGATTACAGGTCCATTTGATGAATCTGACTCGCAAAGGTTTTCCATTTGTATTGGATGACCAGTGTTAGTTAGCCTTTGATGAACTAAAGGACAAATTGACTTCGGCACTAGTAATCGTATTGCCTAGAGGAGGAATGGAGTACTTTATTTTTATAGATGCATCTTTACCAAGACTTGGGGTGTATTATAGCAGGAGTATCGGGATATATCTTATGCTTCTCACAAGATGAATCCCCATGAGAGGAATTAATCCACATATGATCTGGAGCATGCAGCGGTAGTTTTTACCTTAAGGATATGGAGGTGTTATCTCCTAGGGGAGAAATTAAGTTTATTCACAGATCATAAGTCATTGCAGTATTTGTTCATACAAAAAGATCTCAACATGAAATAGTGTAGGTGGTTGGATTTCGTATAAGACTATTAGTTTGACATCCACTATCACTCAGGGAAGGAAAATGTTATGGAAGCCGCATTAAGCCGATGGCTTATGGGGGAGTTGGCAAAGGTCTAGAAAGTAAAGTGGAATCAACTTTGGTAGGATGATGTAGTGGTTAGGACTTGTATGTTAATCTTTGCTATCACACTCGAGATCATTATAAGGTTTGTGAAGGCGCATGTAGTGGATCTGTTATGTCAGGGCAAGGTGCCTCAGTTGCTAGCAAAGAGAGTGGATTCTTACTCGACCAGTTCAGAGGTAGGTTTATGCTTCAATGTGAGGCTTATAGTTCCATAGGATGGGGACCTATGACATGTTGTGATGATGAAATCTCATAGGCAATTTTTAATATATCTCGATGGGGATAAAATGTACCAGGGCATGAGGAGATAGTATTGGTGGGCTGGGATAAAGTGGGATATTAACCTCATGGGATGTCGATTAATATTATGTACGATCGGGATAAGATTTTTGTGTCCCATTTTTGGTAGAGTTTCCAGCAGACAATGGGGACTGAGTTACGGTTGAGTACTTCTTACCAACCATAAATAGATGGGCAGAATAAGAGGGTTAATAAGAGGCTGGAGGATATGCTAAGTATATGGATATTGGATTTTAGGGGAGGTTGGGAGCAGTGCCTTTCACCGGTAGAGTTCGCTTATAATAACTCATACCTGTTCACGATAGGCATGTCACCTTTTGAGGCATTATATGGATGACCTTTTCATTTGCCCACTTGTTGGTTAGAGGTGGGGGACAATTATCTTCTTGCATCGGAGATGATTCAGGACATTTTTGCCAAGATTGAGATAATTCGAGGTCGTATACGGATAGCTTAGGACAGGCAGAAGAGTTACGTAGACGCAAATAAGAGGGAGGTGGATCATGAGGTGGGTGACAAAGTGTTATTGTGGGTGTCTCCTATGAAAGTAGTTATGCAGTTTGGGCAAAAGGGGAAGTTAGTACCGAGATATGTGGGGCCTTTCCAGATTATTGAGAGGATAGGGCCAGTTGCTTATAGGGTCGCTCTACCAGAACACTTGCAGAGAATTCACGACGTGTTTCATGTGTCGTCGTTAAAGAAGTACCAGAGTAATGAGATGGAAAATTGGCATATTCCGTTGAAGGAGATTGAATTTCATCCAGACATCTCATATGAGGAGAGACCGATAGCTATTATGGATCATATCAAGCATAAGATATGATCAATGGAAGTGCCATTGGTTCGTGTTCGGTGGGCATCATAATGTCGATGAGTCGACATGGGAGCCAGAGGATGATATGCGAGAAAAATATTTGAAGATCTTTATTTCAGGTATGTCCTAATTTCGGGGACGAAATTCTGTTGTAAGGGGGAAGTATATAACACCAAGCATTTTTTAGCATTTATTTTTGGGCATTTTAAATTACACGTGTGCATGTAATTTAATCTAATTAAGAATAAAGTTAATTAAATAGATATTAATTAGCGAGTAAAGGATTAATATTTGTGTGATATTATATTTACTTGGGTGATGAGTAAAATCGACGAGTTTGACGCTATCTCATTCAGGGCATGTAGGGTCGTATTGGGAATGAGATAAGAAACTTATGTTAGGTGACCCGGATGGTGATTTCGAGTGCGCCAATGATTCAGAATGGGTCGAGATAGTCAGAATTAGGTACCCGGGGGTTGTAATCGGATTTTGGGGACTTTTTAGCCTAAATGGGACCCGTATAAGGGCGTTTGGATCATTTTACAGAGAACACTCGTGCTTTGATGATTCATGTAGTTTCAATAATTCGTATCAAAATTTTGATGTAGGACCACAAATTTTGGGGTTGGATTCACATGTAAAATGGTATTTTGGGGAATGAAATTATCGAGAAACAATTTAAACAAAATCCCATAGTAAATCTGAGATGATTTAAGTTAAAAAGATGTGATCTTTAATGAATGATATGTGATTTAGTGAAATCTTGAATTAGAATTAAGAAAGTGAATGATTCTTAATAAAAAAAATTTAATTCCATTAATTGATATGATTTTGCGTGAGTCTAGATCTAAAAATGTCCACTATTACGTTTAGGATTGATAGGAAGACTTTATTTTTG
The DNA here is from genome assembly GCA_949130495.1 of Sambucus nigra. NCBI lineage: Eukaryota > Viridiplantae > Streptophyta > Magnoliopsida > Dipsacales > Adoxaceae > Sambucus > Sambucus nigra. The sequence goes on along the minus strand of OX422224.1, from coordinate 250,240,902 downwards.
GTTTGAATAATGTTGGATATTCATATGGTTTATTGGAGGAAGAAGAAACCAGTCAAATTTTGGCTCACTACTCAGGGGAACCAAATCGGTACGTTGGGCAGGGGTGAATCGATTCACCCATCGAATCTGTTTGGGTAGCCATGCAAGTCGGTTCGCTGGGCAGGGCTGCCTCATATTTTCTTTTAATGTCTTTTGTGTGTCGTTGACGGTTCAGCTTAGTTTATGAAGATTGATAGGTTGTTTAAGACTTTTGGGAATCCATAGGAGAGACTATAACCTACCTAGGGTTAGACGGGAATAAAATTCGGGTACCAGTTTACGGGTGTTTTAGGGTGATTAACACTCGACTTATAATTTATACAATCGAGTTGGGATTTCGAAAAGAGTTAGGCTACATGTTGGAGTAGAATAGCTTACTGGCCAAAATTATGATATTTATGAATTTATAATAAGTAAGTGAATACTTGAATATTCGGGAGTCGGGGGTAAACTCGGGAATTGTGGGCTAGTGCTACGAGTGATATATGCACGTTTAGCCAGTTATATATATATATATATATAAGAGTGATATATGTATATATGTGAATTAATTGAATGTGTGAACGTTAAAATTATAACTAGTTTATAGTTATGTGAATCATTTAATGATAAAATTATAATTAAGAATTATAATGATTTAACTTATGTGATAGCTCATTGAGAAACAAAGAGAAGTAAAATATGTGTAGCACAGTTGGGCTAAAGTTTTAACATATGGGCATAAGTTAAGTAATTATACTACTTAGGCGGGGTAGCAAAACTGGGGTCTTAAAATACATGTGTTAGTACGCATTATATATGAGAGGTGAGGATTATGACATGTGAGTGTGACACCAGTTTAAATATGAAAAACTATGTTGCATATTTATTATTGCATTTTAAACACTTGAAAAATATTTTCAAATTATTTTGGGCTCTGACGTATATAAAAATCTTTTTCAAAACATTTTAGGTGATCGACCACAAGGATGTCATGTGTAGCTATCCTTCCAGTCAGATTATGATGCAGCAGCTATAGATGATTGCAGGCTTTGACTAGATGCTTATATCCTTGTTATCTAGATAGGATTTCCTTTCAATTATTTATTTCGGGAATGTTGACTAATGTTGGACATTCTTTACTATTCAGATTTTATTACATTATTTTTCATTATTAGTTGGACGACTATGTTTGGAGATTATCGAGATTTATTAAGTTATTATATTTATTTCATCATCAATATTCGGTTTATTATTATGGTGAATGTTTATTTAATTCATAGTATGGTTATTTAAATGGTTGCAGGTTTAAATAAGTCAAGTTATTAAGTTTTAAAATTTTGACACCATGCGTAATAGGTTTTTAGTAATTAATTTGATTTTTAACAGTGATGCTAAGAATGAATCAGGGTGAGATTCTTGTTTTATTTTAATAGAGGACTGATCACCCATTATTAAATTAGGCGGGGTGTCCCAAGTTGCTTTACGAGCTTAAAAAATGAATGTGTAAGGACATAATTTTATAAATGTCCGTTATCAATTGAGTATGTCATATACCGCTACAATCGTCGAAGAATTGTTCAAGATCAAATGCAACAAGCCGGATCCAAATATCAAGTTTTCTTCAACATTCAAGCCTCCGCAAATTTAACTTTGGTAAGTTTGTGTTTTAAGTCCTTGATAATTCACTTAGAGTATTGGGATATTTTTCATAAAATATTTTCTAAGTGTTGAAGCGGAGTTTTTAAGTTTTTCGTTAAAAAAAATATTTTTCTAAGTGCAGAGGCAAATTTTCAGAAATAAAAATGATTTTATTTTTCGCGTTGGCTCGTTCGAGCGACAGTGGCTGTCGTTCAAGCGCGAAGCTCATTTGAGCGACGTCTGTCCTAGTTCGAGCAAGATAGCCTTTTCATTCGAACGACGCGCCGCCTTAGATTTTCGATAAAAAGGTTTTTCCAACTTCGTTTTTTATTAGAAGACCTGCAATTTTAAACAGAGAGGAAACTACTTTAGCAGAATACATTGTCTTCTCACTTTTAGGGTTTTAATCCTTTGTTTTCAATTCACAAATCATCCCAATAGTTTGTGTGAATTGTTTTGGAACCCAAGAACACATCTTGTTCCAAGTTTCTCTTGTAGAGAGGAATTCTGATCTAGGTTCTCTTGAGGGGAGTATTGGGCTGAAGACGACTGCGTGTCAATAAGGAGTGCTTCTGGGTGTTCCTAGGCTGAATTGGAGCTGTGGTTCTGGCTGACTCTAGGCTGCGTGTCTACGTAGGTTTGCTGAGGTAAACTTATTGAAGATTTCATTGTGATTGTAAATTGCGATTTAATTCATAGTGAAATAAAAGGTTTTTCCCTTCGGGGATATTTTCTAAAATCTACGAGTTGGTTATTTGTGTTTATGATTGTTTGATACACACACACACACACACACGCGTAGTTGCATGTTTACGGGCTGACTTTATTTGGTTTAAAAATTGACTCTAATTAAATAAGTTTGTAGTTGGAATTTGCGCATTTATTTAAATTAGTTTCGCACACAACGCATCACAACTTCTCATTTACAAATTGGTATCAGAGCAGGTTACTCAAATTTATCGAGTATTCCTATTTTGCGCAAAATTTGTGTGATATTTATTTTTTTGAAAAATTGTCGCAATGTTTTCAAATGAAAACTTATATAATTGGTTGCCAATTTTTGACAGATCTAATTATGCTTACTGAAAAGCCTGCATGAGATCACATTTAAAATCAATTGATGAGAGCGTTTAGTTAATTTGTGAAAGTGGCTGGACTCCTCCCACTGTCATCGCAAATAATGTCACGAATTTAAAAGTTGTGTCACACTAGACTGGGGATAAGTTTAGGTGGATCACTTTTAATTCACGTAGGATTTGTGTAACTTTCATACACGTCACCCCCGACGAGTTCCAACGTATTATGACGTGAATCATGTCTAAAGAAGCATGGGATATTTTACAACTCACCCACGAAGTCACTAATGCGGTCAAAGAGTCTACAATTTAAAATTTAACTACTCAATTTGAAACGATTACCATGCTTGAGACTGAGTGTCTTGATGAATTTTATGCGCGTTTGTCTGACATTGTCGACACTAGTTTTAATCTTGGTGAGCCTATACCTGATGCACGAGTGGTTAAAAAGATTTTAAGATCGCTGCCAAAACGTTTTATCCCAAAACTGACTGTTTTAAATACCTTGGGTAATTTGAATCGTCTGAAATTAGAAGAGTAGGTTGGTGACCCCCAGACATATGAGATTAACATGTTTCCTGACATTGTCAAGCCCAGGGATAAAGGGATGGCACTTAAAGACTTGTTTAAAAGGAAAAATAAAGTGAGTTTTTGTGAGTCCAAATTTGAGTACGAGTCTGACTTTGATGTGGCCATGCTTGCAGAGAATTTTAAAAAGTTTCTCAAATTTTCAAAACAAAATTCTTCTAATAAAAAAAAATTGAGAAAAAGAAAGACAAGGCCAAAGAAAGAGGTGAGAAAGAGGAAGAAGGTGAGGGAGATTTAGAAAAAGTAACATGTTTTGAGTGTGAGGGCAAAGGGCATAAGTCATTTGAGTGTCCTACTAGTCTTAGGAGAGTGGCCAAGAAAGTTGTCATGCCAGTCACCCTTAGTGATGGTAAGGATGATGTGAAAGATTTCAGGGATGATTCTTCATAAGGAAAGTTTGTTGTTTTTTCTTCTAGTCACGTGAGCACACCCATTTTATCCCACGATGATGAGGATACTTGTGCATATGAAACCCCCGAGGATGATTTGAGTGTTTCTAGCGAGTCTGAGAGTGAGTGCACTAGTGAGGGTGATAGTGAGCTCCACATCGCATTTAGAGATTTATACGTCGAGACTTTCAAGACTGAAAAATTAAATAAGGAGTTAAGACTTAGGTTGCGATATTTGGAGACATGGTTAGAAGGTTTGAGGGAGTTTTAGGCAAAAGCGAGTCAACTCGAGAAGGTGAAGGTTTATTTGAGTGAACAGTTGATAGCTTTAGGACACGAAAATAATGAACTTATAATCCGCGTGTCATAATTAGAGTGAGATCTTATTGACGCCCTGGAGGTTAAAGTCACTTTAGAGAACACATCTAAGAAGGAAGGAAAGATGGTTCTAAATCCCATTTTCGGTAGTGGTGAGAGTTTAGGAATAGGTCATGATGGTGCGCTCACTTCACAAGTTGTACCTGAGTCGGTTCTCGCTTTAGTGTTTGACCCACATGGCTCTCAACCCAACCCACATAGGCGTCTCGTAATTGATAGGAGAGCGTGTAGGAGACGTTTTGAGAGAGGTGTACCTAGGCATGTTTATGTTTGCACAAACTACAAGAAGAGAGGAAACCTAAGGGAGTTTTATTTTTATTTGGGTCATGTGTCACGTTTTATTACTACACGTGTTCACACACACACACACACCTGACGCTCTGGATGATTACACGAGAGAGTTTGCACATATTAGGGAGCAGGTAAAAATTTTAGTTAAGACTTCACATGATTTTATGGAGGTTTTTCATAGGATGTCACCACCTTTAAAAAACTCCACCGTGCCTAACGGTTGAGGTTTAGACTTGTTTGCTAGCATAGGTTGATTTGCATGATGATATTTTTTTCCTATATCTAGTATGTATTTTTTTGTATTAGATTTTTGCTTTTGAAAAATTTTGAAAAATACAAAAAGATTTTATTTTTATAAATTTTTTTGAAAAAAGTCAAAAAGAGTTGTGTATTTTGTTTTGCGCCATCTATGAATGTCATTTAGGATGATCGAGTCACAATTTCATTCCATATCCATGTGACGATTTGATAGTGTTTTGATATGCGTCATTATTTCATTTTTGTGCTTTCCAATGTTTGGATTCATTGAGATGTAATTTAGTGTTACTACGTACATATTTGACTCATAAGTTCCTTTAATGCACACTTACACGGATTTGTTTGATTATTTTACTTGTTTATCACATATTGATCGGAGTGTTGTCATCTCAATTATGTCTTTAAAACGAACCATTTGCTATAAAACTTGACAATAGAAGTAATGCATGTAAAACTGTTTACCATGAGGAATTAAATTGCAACAAAATATGATGAGTGAATCACGGTAAAGGTCTACGATATTTCAAAAATTAACTCGTCATGAAATCCACCATTTAAAAGAGCCCGAAAAAATTTGAAGGCAATAAAAAGATAAATATGCCAAAAAGGGGGTCATCTCAAAAGAAAAATATAATGATTATTATTTATGAGGGAGTTTGGATGGAAAGAAGTGAAAAATGGGTTAGCACGTCTTGACGGCGTCTTGAAAAAGCGTTCATAGTTTTAGACATTATTGGTGTGGGAACCACTTTTGACTTTGATGTGTTGATGGATTGAGTCGATGTCATTTAAATTCAACATTTTCAACACCTGAGGATGATTTTGAGATTCATTTGGTAAGAGTACACTTATACATCGTGCATATATGTTATGTTTGATTGGGTTGATTTTCCTATTGAATATGTTCACACCCATTCATTCTGTATCCATGATTGGTTGTCTTAGTGTAAATTCATGGTGTGTGATTTTTTTAATTATTTTTGCATTTTTGCCACAAATTGAAAATTCAAAAATAGTCTGTGGAAGCTTTTGAGTTTCACTTTTTCATGATCATAGTTTGTTTGCCTTATTTATCGTGACAACTCCATGTTTATTTTGTTTATTCGTTTCCATGCTTGTTTTGGACAAATAAAAAGGGAGAGAACGAATTATGGGGGAGTTTTTGCATTATGGGAGAGATTTGATTATTGATTTATTTATTATTATATCATTTCAAACTCGATACGTCACGAAGGTATTTGCTTTGTCTCATATGTGTAGGTACAAAGTTGAAGATCATAATTTTGCACACCCTGATGAGAAAATCGTGAAGATTTGAAATTGAAGATCTTGAAGAAAAAGTTTGATACTTTCATGCTTAGTACCTTTTCAGTTTTGGGTTCTTGGGAGGGTATTAGATTTGTATAGGCATTTTAATTTGATAATTCGGATATTTTTATTTTGTACCGGCATATACATAGGGGAGATTTACAAGGACATATTTTATAAATGTTCGTTATCAATTGAGTATGTCGTATACCGCTACAACCAGCGAAGAATTGTTCAAGATCAAATGCAATAAGACAGATCTGAATATCAAGTTTTCTTCAACATTCAAGCCTCTGCAAATTTAACTTTGGTAAGGTTGTGTTTTAAGTCCTTGATAATTCACTTAGAGTGTTGGGATATTTTTCATAAAATATTTTCTAAGTGTTGGAACGGAGTTTTTAAGTTTTTCATCAAAAAAAATATTTTTCTAAGTGCAGAGGCGAATTTTCAGAAATAAAAATGATTTAATTTTTCGCTCTGGCTCGTTCGAGCGACAGTGGTTGTTGTTCAAGGGATATAGCCATGTCGCGCGAAGCTCGTTCGAGCGACGCGTGTCCTTGTTCGAGCGAGGTAGCCTTTTTGTCCGAGCGACGCTCCACCTTATATTTTCCATAAAAAGGTTTTTCCAACTTCAATTTTTATTAGAAGACCTGTGATTTTCAAAAGAGACGAAACTGCTTTGGCAGAATACATTGTCGTCTCACTTTTAAGGTTATAATCCTTTGTTTTCAATTCACTAATCATCCCAATAGTTTGTGTGAATTGTTTTGGAACCCAAAAACACATCTTCTGTTAAGTTTCTCTTGTATAGAGGATCTCTACTGCTGATCTAGGTTCTCTTGAGAGGAGTACTAGGCTGAAGACAACTGCATGTCAATAGGGTGTGGTTGTGGTCATTCCTAGGATGAATTGGAGCTGCGGTTCTGGCCGACTCCAGGCTGCGTGTCTATGTAGGTTTGCTGAGGTAAACTTATTGTAGGTTTCATTGTGATTGTAAATTGAAATTTAATTTATAGTCAAATAAAAGGTTTTGGCCTTCGAGGATTTTTCCTGAAATATGCGAGTTGGTTATTTGTGTTTATGATGGTTTGATACACACACATGTAGTTGCATGTTTAGGGAATGATTTTATTTGGTTTAAAAATTGACTCTAATTAAATAGGTTTGTAGTTGGAATTTGCGTATTTATTCAAATCAGTATCTCACACGGCGCATCATAATTTCTCATTTACAGGATGTTGATACTAAAGTGGAGGCCACGTAAAAGGACAAAAATAAGGTAGAGCTGAACTTTAAGTAGGTCGCAAAAGACCTGAAAGTTGTTGATACCAAATGTTTGGAGGCTACTAGGCAGACCGTGATAGTTTAGGAGAAGTTCGGCCATCTTGAAGGAAAACCCCAAGGCATGGTCCAAATCCATGTTAAGGTGTTAAAAAAGTTGAATGATGATCATGTTGCATTTATCCTTCAATTTAACATTGATAACGTTGTGGTACTAAAGAAGGAATCTACGGATGTCATGGCCCACTTTAGAACGTCTCAATATTTCTACCTGGTGCCAAACAAAGCTTATATCCACGACTAAAAGGAAATGAAGCATAGGGTTGCTAAAAATTATCCCGATGCCTGAGACAGTGTATATAGTTGGAGGCTCATTAACGCAGAGCACACATTGTGCATTGAGGAGCTTCAGGTTGCGGACAAACTGGTAAAGAAGCAGAGGGAAGAGGCTGAGGCATCAGAAGCTGAAGAAACTGAAATATACAGATCGAGACAAAGAGGATGAAGAAGATGATGCTTATTCTTGAGATTTATATCTTCTCTTTCCTTTAATTTTTGTAATAATTTAAAAAAATTCCATTTTTTTAACAATATTGGCCCTCTGCGGCTTTTTGTATTTTTATTAAATAATATAACTTCTGCAGGTTTACTATATTTCCTTATGTTGAATGCCTTTGTGTGATTTCTTTGTGCTTGTTCATTGTTTAGCTTTAGGTCGTGAAACTTAACTAATATAGAAACTTTAGGATTCCTTCCGTGAGATTTTAGGATTGTAATATTTGAACTTTGGTTGAACTATAGAATGTCTATAGGGGTAGCAATAAACTATAGTGATTGGGAACTGAACGTCCCTTCCGTAGACTTTAGGATTCACTGATATTTGAACTTTTCTTTAACTATAGAATGTCTGCCACGATAATCATAAATTATAGTTGTTTGGGGGAATTTAACTCCCTTATCGCAAACATTAATTCCTCAACCCACACTTTGTTTCTTCACTAGGTTGCAGCCTCTGAACTAGAGTTGGCTTTTTCTCTTGCACTTGATTCTCCAATTTGGGGTATTTTCAAGCCTCCCCTGGCTAAGTATTTTCAAGCCACCCATGGTTATTGGGTATTCTCATGCCACCCATGGCTAGGTATTTTAAATCCACCCACGACTGTCTCGGGACATTTCAGATCCATTGATGGCTTTCTTGGAGTGTTATAAGCCCTCGTGGCTAAGAAGGGGTATTTAAGTCATCTGAGTCTAAGAGGGGTATTATCATTTACCCGAGGCTAAGAGGGGTATTATAAGTAACCAAGTCTAAGAGGGGTATTATAATACATTCAATGCTATCACACCCTTCCTTTTGAATGGATTTTCTCCCATTCATGTGAATCTTTGAGATGATCAGTTGTCAAATTCTCTTAAAACTTATTAGAATAAGAATCTTTGAAAAGACTTAGAAATAAAGTGACAATTCAGCATTGTAATATATATATATATATAGTGATCATGAAATACAAAGTCAATACACTCAACGTTTCTTTTTTGCACCAACACAAAATCAAAAATATTCCAAGACATAGAGATAGGCATGTGACTATTTTTGTTAGGGGTTATATCCCCTTTGAAATGCTGGAGCATTTCTTGCGTGATGAGCTTTTCAACCTCATTCTTCAAAGAGTAACATCCTTCAATTGTGTGGATGTGATCTCAGTGAAACCCAAATTATTTGTTTATATCCTTCTTATGAGCCTAAGCCGGGGATTTCAACTTCTTTGGCTACTTGAGGAGGTTCTTCTCCTTGTTGCTTTCAAAGATATCCCCTAAGTTGCAGTTATGTGGTGTGAAGTCCCTATAGGCCCCTTTTGGTTCTTAATCTTTTTATTTCCTCTCCTTTTTCACTACCTTGACTACGACCTTTTCCTATGGGGCTGCAGCCTTCTTCATGGTGGTGAAGGCTGTAGACTCAAGCTTTAAAATTCTTTGTCTAAGGAGATTAATTTGGAACTAGAAGAGGCTTGGCCTTTATATAAATGGTTGATGCATCTCAGAAAGTGTGCTACATCATCAGTCTATCGGGGTTCTGATCCTAAACTGCCCTTTACGACTCTTTTGGCCTGTTAGTCATTAAAATATATTCTTTGAGATGTACTGAACTATGATGAGAAAACCAAGATTATAGACCAAGTATAATTAAAATAAAGGTAAGTATAAAGATGGGGATGCAACCAGCAAAAGATGTGGCCTTTCTTAACACAAGGATATTGCTTCTTCCTATCAAGTCAACATGGGATAGGGCCACAACTTGTTAAGTTAACAAGGATGTGGTCGCGACCTGTCTTTACAATGAGATTTCTCCACCAAAAGTGATAAGAGCAATCACAATTTTCTTTATCGAGAGGGTTTCATTGGGTTAGATAATTTGTTGGCACTCTCATTCGGATGGAAAAGTAACCAAAAAGTTAGTAAATGTACCGTAACCTATCTTGGATAGCTTACCAATCCTTTGAGATATTGCCTAATCAGATTTTGTTTGTGGAATCATCAGTTTCCCAATCACGTGACCTAGCCTTTTTCAATTTAACACGTCCCATAAGCAATGGAATTTATCGCGAGAGATTTGAAGAATTTTATGGCAACTTCAGTCTAAAATAACACAATTTTTTTATCAAAAAAATGAAGATATGACAAAATTGTAAATGTTAGATAAACTACTGCATAGAGGTTGCGGCCTGCTGAAAGGCACACGCCAGGCCGTATCTAGTAAGGTACAGAATTGGGTTATCCATAAAAATTGGTCCAAATTGAAAATTACCCCCAAGAACAGGACCAAAAAGGTCTTCTGGGAGTTAATATAAGGGAAAAAGTCCTTGTTTGCAAAATAACATAAGTTTGGTAGTAAAATCCCTATTATACAGGAAAAAACTAGCATAAGATGCCTAAAATAGTAGAGAGCTAAACACGGAGGCATCCCTATCTATCTACCCTTGTAAGGCCATGGCCTACAAGGCTTTATTGCATGAGCTAGGTATGGTAACATCATCGGAGGAAGTGGATGCATTAAAAAACATAAAAATAGGATTAAAAGACAGATATAGAAAGAAGAATCCCCATAGGGGATATATATGCAACGTGGATAATGACACAAACATCCCCATTAATGAAATAAAGTATGACGGACCCAATTTAAGAGGAACTTCGTAGAACGCCTCGGTTCCCACAGACGGTGCCAAAATGATAATGTCAAAAATTGGGTCGATAAGAATGAATCATGACATCAAAGCTATACCCAATAAAGAATAATATTGTAAAAATAGAGAGATAGAACACAAGATATAGAGTGGTTCGACTATAAAATGAGCCAATGTCCACTTTGGTGCCTCTTTCTCGTTATTTGCATGTAATAAGAAAAGATCTTGCTACCTTTTGAGACGTACAAGAGAGAATTAAGGCTAAATGAATCAAGATACGGACTTTGTGATGAGCAGGATACAACCTGTAAAGCTAGGCTATAGAGGGGATGCGAACTTTTATAGTTCAGGTGACCGGAGTTGACCTGAGTGTGCTCTTAGATTAAGAGAGATGCAGAGTGAGTGGAGAATTTGGTAGAGTTTCGCTGCCTATGAAGTCATGCTAAAATGAGGAGGTGAGCACTTCTATTTATAGAAGTCTGGAGAAGGGTTATGTGCATAGTGCACGTGATAAATGCATATGTGATGTTATGACAAAATCTTTTAAGGAGGCGGACAACTAGAAAGTGGCATGCTGATGTGGAAAAGTTTGCAATGGGGATGCGATGTTGATGAGGTAGGAGGTTGCGTCCAGTAAGACGTATGGTCGTGGTCCCTTAAGGATCTGAATAAAATAGGGTGCCTCGGCTTGTCTAACACCCAGGCAACGATATGATGAGGAGCCCTCCATGGCTCTGTTGCTTATACTACTACGGTATGTGGCTTCAAGGCCACGTGTCATGTGCTCATAAGGTTACCTATATTAGGCATATCACTAAGGACCCAAAACAAATAATTAAATTGTATTTGTAACAACCCACATATTATTATTATTATTATTATTAAAAAATTTAAAGTGATTTGTTAATCACTCAAAATTACATTTTTATTATATTAAAAATCAAGCCAAAAATATATATACATGTAACAAATTTTTGTCAAACTTTGTTAAACCATTAAGTACCGAGTATGTATTTTTTTCCCGGAAAATTCATTACCCGTATAAAAATCGCGAACGCTAAAATTAATTTCTTTTATGGTTATGTACCAAGTTCTTTAAAAATCAAACATAAACTTAGTTTTAACCCAAAATAATTTTTTTGTTTTTAAAAATATAAACTAAAACTTAAGAGTATAAAGTTTAATTCTCCAATTTAATCCTTAGGGGTTGAAAATTAGAAAAAAAAAATGAAAATATCTTAGATATTTTCACTAAGAAACACCTCTCTCTCCATATATATACACCGATTTGTTACCAGTTTTCTTTTTACATAAACCAAATGTGGAGAAAAAACACAAAAAGCAAGCCTTCTTCAACAAAGAAACCACACCTAAACCGTTATTTCCCTACTCCTACTTTTATAAATAAAGTGAAGCACATATAACAGGTATATCAACCAAACAGAAGAAAAAAAACCACGAAGCACACTGTAGGAACCAAAATGAAAAATTCACCTTCTTCCTTTCAAACCCACTAAGTATGGGAGCTCCATTTTCGGACAAAACAGAAGCTTAAATGGGTATGTTGTCTTCCGCATTTTTCTTTGTTTTATATATATATATATATATATATATATATATATATATATATATATATATATATGGGAGGGGATGGGGGTGCAAGGGCTTGCGTGTGCATATACTGTAACACCCCGCCCGCCCGGGGAGAGCGAACGGAGCGCTACTGTCGATAAAACTAATCAAATCCACAAATAACAAAGTATAGAGCATCTAAAAATCCCACAACAATAAAACAAGAAACCACTATTCTCATCTTCAATTTAATACCAAGTCTCTCGAATTACATACAACAACTAACTAACTCTAAAAATACAAATCTCCAATGCTCTATACATCAAAATAAATACAAGTCTTCTCATCTCTTGTATTAAAAATTCTTCCCAAATAATCATCGCTAAAATCATCCCAATTGGTCCATAGCACTCAAATCCGTGCTCACCTGCCAACTAAGAAAAAGATGGGGAAGTACACAATACGACAGGAATATGCTCAGCAAAGATGTTAGCGATGAACAAAGCGCAACAATACGACTACTAATACTCAAATCAAATAATGCAAATCTCAATAGCATTTTATCAATAAATTTCTCAATAACACATTAACCGGAGTCACCAGGCCTCACCATACCGCACCATACTTTATCAAGTAGCCGGAAAAGGAATCTTGGCGGGTGCCCAACATCAGTGCCATATTAAAATCTCATGACAGCGTGCTCAAAACAACATGAATAATACCTCATGAATGAAAATAATTCCAACAATTATTTTTCCAGATTTTCAAGAATTTAACAATTCAAAATATGAGTTCAATTAACAAGAATTCAACGGAATAAACACTCGCGAGATTTCAGGAGCATATTGTGTAAAACCCCATACCTTAAACCACAAAAAAGAACCAATATGAATCATCACATAGTTTTAGCCTCAAAATCTATTCACGCCATCACGTTCCTCTCGCAAAAATAATCAAATCTCGTTCCCGCCCAAACTCGAGAAAACACCAGATAAGCCTTCTAATCTAAGGTTGAAATCTTGAATAAGTTTGGGGCTATGGTTTGTATATGAAAGGGAGTAATTTTGGAGAGGTCTTTTGGTTAAAAAGCTTGAGAAAAAGTGATTTGAAAAGCCAAGCCACGAATTTTTTGATATATAAATGATCAAGTGTTTGATTAAGAAAAGAGTTCTAATCAGATACAAACACTAAAAATTTTATTCCGGACGATCGGACCGTTGGAGTCGCTTGAAATTTTAGTATGTTGTAGCGAACGGCGAGACAGGACTTCTGACAAAAATTCAGCTTGATCGGACGGTCGGATTTTTTAAAATATTATTTTTACTAGAGAGTTTTATGTTCCGAGGACTCTTAGAGAGTTTTATGTTTTGAGGACTCTTCTAAATAATAAAAATTCAATTAAAACTCCATTTTAATTCCGATTTCGAAACCGTTTGAAATTCTCGCCCTTAAAAATAATAACCAACATATTTGAGTAATAAAAATAATTTTATGAAAAACTTTATTTTTCCTCTTTATTTCGAAAATACCCCAAAAATTACGCGGGTTGTTACACTTCCCCACTAACAATGGAATTTCGCCCTCGAAATTCACCGAATACCTAACTCTCAAAAATCAGGCCAACAATCTTCAAAAATAATCTCGTCTCCAAAAAATAATTCCTCACATCTAATCTAGATGTCTAACCCGAAACTATCATCTAAAGATTCTATCTCCAAAAATACGCGCCACAAAAACGCAACAGACCCAAAACCCAAGACCCGAGGGTTGTCGTATACCTAAACTCTGATACCATTCTGTAACACCCCGCCCGCCCGGGGAGAGCGAACGGAGCGCTACTGTCGATAAAACTAATCAAATCCACAAATAACAAAGTATAGAGCATCTAAAAATCCCACAACAATAAAACAAGAAACCACTATTCTCATCTTCAATTTAATACCAAGTCTCTCGAATTACATACAACAACTAACTAACTCTAAAAATACAAATCTCCAATGCTCTATACATCAAAATAAATACATGTCTTCTCATCTCTTGTATTAAAAATTCTTCCCAAATAATCATCGCTAAAATCATCCCAATTGGTCCATAGCACTCAAATCCGTGCTCACCTGCCAACTAAGAAAAAGATGGGGAAGTACACAATACGACAGGAATATGCTCAACAAAGATGTTAGCGATGAACAAAGCGCAACAATACGACTACGAATACTCAAATCAAATAATGCAAATCTCAATAGCATTTTATCAATAAATTTCTCAACAACACATTAACCGGAGTCACCAGGCCTCACCATACCGCGCCATACTTTATCAAGTAGCCGAAAAAGGAGTCTTGGCGGGTGCCCAACATCAGTGCCATATTAAAATCTCATGACAGCGTGCTCAAAACAACATGAATAATACCTCATGAATGAAAATAATTCCAACAATTATTTTTCCAGATTTCCAAGAATTTAACAATTCAAAATATGAGTTCAATTAACAAGAATTCAACGGAATAAACACTCGCGAGATTTCAGGAGCATATTGTGTAAAACCCCATACCTTAAACCACAAAAAAGAACCAATATGAATCATCACATAGTTTTAGCCTCAAAATCTATTCACGCCATCACGTTCCTCTCGCAAAAATAATCAAATCGCGTTCCCGCCCAAACTCGAGAAAACACCAGATAAGCCTTCTAATCTAAGGTTGAAATCTTGAATAAGTTTGGGGCTATGGTTTGTATATGAAAGGGAGTAATTTTGGAGAGGTCTTTTGGTTAAAAAGCTTGAGAAAAAGTGATTTGAAAAGCCAAGCCACGAATTTTTTGATATATAAATGATCAAGTGTTTGATTAAGAAAAGAGTTCTAATCAGATACAAACACTAAAAATTTTATTCCGGACGATCGGACCGTTGGAGTCGCTTGAAATTTTAGTATGTTGTAGCGAACGGCGAGACAGGACTTCTGACAAAAATTCAGCTTGATCGGACGGTCGGATTTTTTAAAATATTATTTTTACTAGAGAGTTTTATGTTCCGAGGACTCTTAGAGAGTTTTATGTTTTGAGGACTCTTCTAAATAATAAAAATTCAATTAAAACTCCATTTTAATTCCGATTTCGAAACCGTTTGAAATTCTCGCCCTTAAAAATAATAACCAACATATTTGAGTAATAAAAATAATTTTATGAAAAACTTTATTTTTCCTCTTTATTTCGAAAATACCCCAAAAATTACGCGGGTTGTTACACTTCCCCACTAACAATGGAATTTCGCCCTCGAAATTCACCGAATACCTAACTCTCAAAAATCAGGCCAACAATCTTCAAAAATAATCTCGTCTCCAAAAAATAATTCCTCACATCTAATCTAGATGTCTAACCCGAAACTATCATCTAAAGATTCTATCTCCAAAAATACGCGCCACAAAAACGCAACAGACCCAAAACCCAAGACCCGAGGGTTGTCGTATACCTAAACTCTGATACCATTCTGTAACACCCCGCCCGCCCGGGGAGAGCGAACGGAGCGCTACTGTCGATAAAACTAATCAAATCCACAAATAACAAAGTATAGAGCATCTAAAAATCCCACAACAATAAAACAAGAAACCACTATTCTCATCTTCAATTTAATACCAAGTCTCTCGAATTACATACAACAACTAACTAACTCTAAAAATACAAATCTCCAATGCTCTATACATCAAAATAAATACATGTCTTCTCATCTCTTGTATTAAAAATTCTTCCCAAATAATCATCGCTAAAATCATCCCAATTGGTCCATAGCACTCAAATCCGTGCTCACCTGCCAACTAAGAAAAAGATGGGGAAGTACACAATACGACAGGAATATGCTCAACAAAGATGTTAGCGATGAACAAAGCGCAACAATACGACTACGAATACTCAAATCAAATAATGCAAATCTCAATAGCATTTTATCAATAAATTTCTCAACAACACATTAACCGGAGTCACCAGGCCTCACCATACCGCGCCATACTTTATCAAGTAGCCGGAAAAGGAGTCTTGGCGGGTGCCCAACATCAGTGCCATATTAAAATCTCATGACAGCGTGCTCAAAACAACATGAATAATACCTCATGAATGAAAATAATTCCAACAATTATTTTTCCAGATTTCCAAGAATTTAACAATTCAAAATATGAGTTCAATTAACAAGAATTCAACGGAATAAACACTCGCGAGATTTCAGGAGCATATTGTGTAAAACCCCATACCTTAAACCACAAAAAAGAACCAATATGAATCATCACATAGTTTTAGCCTCAAAATCTATTCACGCCATCACGTTCCTCTCGCAAAAATAATCAAATCTCGTTCCCGCCCAAACTCGAGAAAACACCAGATAAGCCTTCTAATCTAAGGTTGAAATCTTGAATAAGTTTGGGGCTATGGTTTGTATATGAAAGGGAGTAATTTTGGAGAGGTCTTTTGGTTAAAAAGCTTGAGAAAAAGTGATTTGAAAAGCCAAGCCACGAATTTTTTTATATATAAATGATCAAGTGTTTGATTAAGAAAAGAGTTCTAATCAGATACAATCACTAAAAATTTTATTCCGGACGATCGGACCTTTGGAGTCGATTGAAATTTTAGTATGTTGTAGCGAACGGCGAGACAGGACTTCTGACAAAAATTCAGCTTGATCGGAAGGTCGGATTTTTAAAAATATTATTTTTACTAGAGAGTTTTATGTTTTGAGGACTCTTCTAAATAATAAAAATTCAATTAAAACTCCATTTTAATTCCGATTTCGAAACCGTTTGAAATTCTCGCCCTTAAAAATAATAACCAACATATTTGAGTAATAAAAATAATTATATGAAAAACTTTATTTTTCCTCTTTATTTCGAAAATACCCCAAAAATTACGCGGGTTGTTACACTTCCCCACTAACAATGGAATTTCGCCCTCGAAATTCACCGAATACCTAACTCTCAAAAATCAGGCCAACAATCTTCAAAAATAATCTCGTCTCCAAAAAATAATTTCTCACATCTAATCTAGATGCCTAACCCGAAACTATCATCTAAAGATTCTATCTCCAAAAATACGCGCCACAAAAACGCAACAGACCCAAAACCCAAGACCCGAGGGTTGTCGTATACCTAAACTCTGATACCATTCTGTAACACCCCGCCCGCCCGGGGAGAGCGAACGGAGCGCTACTGTCGATAAAACTAATCAAATCCACAAATAACAAAGTATAGAGCATCTAAAAATCCCACAACAATAAAACAAGAAACCACTATTCTCATCTTCAATTTAATACCAAGTCTCTCGAATTACAAACAACAACTAACTAACTCTAAAAATACAAATCTCCAATGCTCTATACATCAAAATAAATACAAGTCTTCTCATCTCTTGTATTAAAAATTCTTCCCAAATAATCATCGCTAAAATCATCCCAATTGGTCCATAGCACTCAAATCCGTGCTCACCTGCCAACTAAGAAAAAGATGGGGAAGTACACAATACGACAGGAATATGCTCAGCAAAGATGTTAGCGATGAACAAAGCGCAACAATACGACTACGAATACTCAAATCAAATAATGCAAATCTCAATAGCATTTTATCAATAAATTTCTCAACAACACATTAACCGGAGTCACCAGGCCTCACCATACCGCGCCATACTTTATCAAGTAGCCGGAAAAGGAGTCTTGGCGGGTGCCCAACATCAGTGCCATATTAAAATCTCATGACAGCGTGCTCAAAACAACATGAATAATACCTCATGAATGAAAATAATTCCAACAATTATTTTTCCAGATTTCCAAGAATTTAACAATTCAAAATATGAGTTCAATTAACAAGAATTCAACGGAATAAACACTCGCGAGATTTCAGGAGCATATTGTGTAAAACCCCATACCTTAAACCACAAAAAAGAACCAATATGAATCATCACATAGTTTTAGCCTCAAAATCTATTCACGCCATCACGTTCCTATCGCAAAAATAATCAAATCTCGTTCCCGCCCAAACTCGAGAAAACACCAGATAAGCCTTCTAATCTAAGGTTGAAATCTTGAATAAGTTTGGGGCTATGGTTTGTATATGAAAGGGAGTAATTTTGGAGAGGTCTTTCGGTTAAAAAGCTTGAGAAAAAGTGATTTGAAAAGCCAAGCCACGAATTTTTTGATATATAAATGATCAAGTGTTTGATTAAGAAAAGAGTTCTAATCAGATACAAACACTAAAAATTTTATTCCGGACGATCGCACCGTTGGAGTCGCTTGAAATTTTAGTATGTTGTAGCGAACGGCGAGACAGGACTTCTGACAAAAATTCAGCTTGATCGGACGGTCGGATTTTTAAAAATATTATTTTTACTAGAGAGTTTTATGTTCCGAGGACTCTTAGAGAGTTTTATGTTTTGAGGACTCTTCTAATTAATAAAAATTCAATTAAAACTCCATTTTAATTCCGATTTCGAAACCGTTTGAAATTCTCGCCCTTAAAAATAATAACCAACATATTTGAGTAATAAAAATAATTTTATGAAAAACTTTATTTTTCATCTTTATTTCGAAAATACCCCAAAAATTACGCGGGTTGTTACACTTCCCCACTAACAATGGAATTTCGCCCTCGAAATTCACCGAATACCTAACTCTCAAAAATCAGGCCAACAATCTTCAAAAATAATCTCGTCTCCAAAAAATAATTCCTCACATCTAATCTAGATGTCTAACCCGAAACTATCATCCAAAGATTCTATCTCCAAAAATACGCGCCACAAAAACGCAACAGACCCAAAACCCAAGACCCGAGGGTTGTCGTATACCTAAACTCTGATACCATTCTGTAACACCCCGCCCGCCCGGGGAGAGCGAACGGAGCGCTACTGTCGATAAAACTAATCAAATCCACAAATAACAAAGTATAGAGCATCTAAAAATCCCACAACAATAAAACAAGAAACCACTATTCTCATCTTCAATTTAATACCAAGTCTCTCGAATTACATACAACAACTAACTAACTCTAAAAATACAAATCTCCAATGCTCTATACATCAAAATAAATACATGTCTTCTCATCTCTTGTATTAAAAATTCTTCCCAAATAATCATCGCTAAAATCATCCCAATTGGTCCATAGCACTCAAATCCGTGCTCACCTGCCAACTAAGAAAAAGATGGGGAAGTACACAATACGACAGGAATATGCTCAGCAAAGATGTTAGCGATGAACAAAGCGCAACAATACGACTACGAATACTCAAATCAAATAATGCAAATCTCAATAGCATTTTATCAATAAATTTCTCAACAACACATTAACCGGAGTCACCAGGCCTCACCATACCGCGCCATACTTTATCAAGTAGCCGGAAAAGGAGTCTTGGCGGGTGCCCAACATCAGTGCCATATTAAAATCTCATGACAGCGTGCTCAAAACAACATGAATAATACCTCATGAATGAAAATAATTCCAACAATTATTTTTCCAGATTTCCAAGAATTTAACAATTCAAAATATGAGTTCAATTAACAAGAATTCAACGGAATAAACACTCGCGAGATTTCAGGAGCATATTGTGTAAAACCCCATACCTTAAACCACAAAATAGAACCAATATGAATCATCACATAGTTTTAGCCTCAAAATCTATTCACGCCATCACGTTCCTCTCGCAAAAATAATCAAATCTCGTTCCCGCCCAAACTCGAGAAAACACCAGATAAGCCTTCTAATCTAAGGTTGAAATCTTGAATAAGTTTGGGGCTATGGTTTGTATATGAAAGGGAGTAATTTTGGAGAGGTCTTTCGGTTAAAAAGCTTGAGAAAAAGTGATTTGAAAAGCCAAGCCACGAATTTTTTGATATATAAATGATCAAGTGTTTGATTAAGAAAAGAGTTCTAATCAGATACAAACACTAAAAATTTTATTCCGGACGATCGGACCGTTGGAGTCGCTTGAAATTTTAGTATGTTGTAGCGAACGGCGAGACAGGACTTCTGACAAAAATTCAGCTTGATCGGACGGTCGGATTTTTAAAAATATTATTTTTACTAGAGAGTTTTATGTTCCGAGGACTCTTAGAGAGTTTTATGTTTTGAGGACTCTTCTAAATAATAAAAATTCAATTAAAACTCCATTTTAATTCCGATTTCGAAACCGTTTGAAATTCTCGCCCTTAAAAATAATAACCAACATATTTGAGTAATAAAAATAATTTTATGAAAAACTTTATTTTTCCTCTTTATTTCGAAAATACCCCAAAAATTACGCGGGTTGTTACACTTCCCCACTAACAATGGAATTTCGCCCTCGAAATTCACCGAATACCTAACTCTCAAAAATCAGGCCAACAATCTTCAAAAATAATCTCGTCTCCAAAAAATAATTCCTCACATCTAATCTAGATGTCTAACCCGAAACTATCATCTAAAGATTCTATCTCCAAAAATACGCGCCACAAAAACGCAACAGACCCAAAACCCAAGACCCGAGGGTTGTCGTATACCTAAACTCTGATACCATTCTGTAACACCCCGCCCGCCCGGGGAGAGCGAACGGAGCGCTACTGTCGATAAAACTAATCAAATCCACAAATAACAAAGTATAGAGCATCTAAAAATCCCACAACAATAAAACAAGAAACCACTATTCTCATCTTCAATTTAATACCAAGTCTCTCGAATTACATACAACAACTAACTAACTCTAAAAATACAAATCTCCAATGCTCTATACATCAAAATAAATACATGTCTTCTCATCTCTTGTATTAAAAATTCTTCCCAAATAATCATCGCTAAAATCATCCCAATTGGTCCATAGCACTCAAATCCGTGCTCACCTGCCAACTAAGAAAAAGATGGGGAAGTACACAATACGACAGGAATATGCTCAACAAAGATGTTAGCGATGAACAAAGCGCAACAATACGACTACGAATACTCAAATCAAATAATGCAAATCTCAATAGCATTTTATCAATAAATTTCTCAACAACACATTAACCGGAGTCACCAGGCCTCACCATACCGCGCCATACTTTATCAAGTAGCCGGAAAAGGAGTCTTGGCGGGTGCCCAACATCAGTGCCATATTAAAATCTCATGACAGCGTGCTCAAAACAACATGAATAATACCTCATGAATGAAAATAATTCCAACAATTATTTTTCCAGATTTCCAAGAATTTAACAATTCAAAATATGAGTTCAATTAACAAGAATTCAACGGAATAAACACTCGCGAGATTTCAGGAGCATATTGTGTAAAACCCCATACCTTAAGCCACAAAAAAGAACCAATATGAATCATCACATAGTTTTAGCCTCAAAATCTATTCACGCCATCACGTTCCTCTCGCAAAAATAATCAAATCTCGTTCCCGCCCAAACTCGAGAAAACACCAGATAAGCCTTCTAATCTAAGGTTGAAATCTTGAATAAGTTTGGGGCTATGGTTTGTATATGAAGGGGAGTAATTTTGGAGAGGTCTTTCGGTTAAAAAGCTTGAGAAAAAGTGATTTGAAAAGCCAAGCCACGAATTTTTTGATATATAAATGATCAAGTGTTTGATTAAGAAAAGAGTTCTAATCAGATACAAACACTAAAAATTTTATTCCGGACGATCGGACCGTTGGAGTCGCTTGAAATTTTAGTATGTTGTACCGAACGGCGAGACAGGACTTCTGACAAAAATTCAGCTTGATCGGACGGTCGGATTTTTAAAAATATTATTTTTACTAGAGAGTTTTATGTTCCGAGGACTCTTAGAGAGTTTTATGTTTTGAGGACTCTTCTAAATAATAAAAATTCAATTAAAACTCCATTTTAATTCCGATTTCGAAACCGTTTGAAATTCTCGCCCTTAAAAATAATAACCAACATATTTGAGTAATAAAAATAATTTTATGAAAAACTTTATTTTTCCTCTTTATTTCGAAAATACCCTAAAAATTACGCGGGTTGTTACACTTCCCCACTAACAATGGAATTTCGCCCTCGAAATTCACCGAATACCTAACTCTCAAAAATCAGGCCAACAATCTTCAAAAATAATCTCGTCTCCAAAAAATAATTCCTCACATCTAATCTAGATGTCTAACCCGAAACTATCATCTAAAGATTCTATCTCCAAAAATACGCGCCACAAAAACGCAACAGACCCAAAACCCAAGACCCGAGGGTTGTCGTATACCTAAACTCTGATACCATTCTGTAACACCCCGCCCGCCCGGGGAGAGCGAACGGAGCGCTAGTGTCGATAAAACTAATCAAATCCACAAATAACAAAGTATAGAGCATCTAAAAATCCCACAACAATAAAACAAGAAACCACTATTCTCAGCTTCAATTTAATACCAAGTCTCTCGAATTACATACAACAACTAACTAACTCTAAAAATACAAATCTCCAATGCTCTATACATCAAAATAAATACATGTCTTCTCATCTCTTGTATTAAAAATTCTTCCCAAATAATCATCGCTAAAATCATCCCAATTGGTCCATAGCACTCAAATCCGTGCTCACCTGCCAACTAAGAAAAAGATGGGGAAGTACACAATACGACAGGAATATGCTCAGCAAAGATGTTAGCGATGAACAAAGCGCAACAATACGACTACGAATACTCAAATCAAATAATGCAAATCTCAATAGCATTTTATCAATAAATTTCTCAACAACACATTAACCGGAGTCACCAGGCCTCACCATACCGCGCCATACTTTATCAAGTAGCCGGAAAAGGAGTCTTGGCGGGTGCCCAACATCAGTGCCATATTAAAATCTCATGACAGCGTGCTCAAAACAACATGAATAATACCTCATGAATGAAAATAATTCCAACAATTATTTTTCCAGATTTCCAAGAATTTAACAATTCAAAATATGAGTTCAATTAACAAGAATTCAACGGAATAAACACTCGCGAGATTTCAGGAGCATATTGTGTAAAACCCCATACCTTAAACCACAAAATAGAACCAATATGAATCATCACATAGTTTTAGCCTCAAAATCTATTCACGCCATCACGTTCCTCTCGCAAAAATAATCAAATCTCGTTCCCGCCCAAACTCGAGAAAACACCAGATAAGCCTTCTAATCTAAGGTTGAAATCTTGAATAAGTTTGGGGCTATGGTTTGTATATGAAAGGGAGTAATTTTGGAGAGGTCTTTCGGTTAAAAAGCTTGAGAAAAAGTGATTTGAAAAGCCAAGCCACGAATTTTTTGATATATAAATGATCAAGTGTTTGATTAAGAAAAGAGTTCTAATCAGATACAAACACTAAAAATTTTATTCCGGACGATCGGACCGTTGGAGTCGCTTGAAATTTTAGTATGTTGTAGCGAACGGCGAGACAGGACTTCTGACAAAAATTCAGCTTGATCGGACGGTCGGATTTTTAAAAATATTATTTTTACTAGAGAGTTTTATGTTCCGAGGACTCTTAGAGAGTTTTATGTTTTGAGGACTCTTCTAAATAATAAAAATTCAATTAAAACTCCATTTTAATTCCGATTTCGAAACCGTTTGAAATTCTCGCCCTTAAAAATAATAACCAACATATTTGAGTAATAAAAATAATTTTATGAAAAACTTTATTTTTCCTCTTTATTTCGAAAATACCCCAAAAATTACGCGGGTTGTTACACTTCCCCACTAACAATGGAATTTCGCCCTCGAAATTCACCGAATACCTAACTCTCAAAAATCAGGCCAACAATCTTCAAAAATAATCTCGTCTCCAAAAAATAATTCCTCACATCTAATCTAGATGTCTAACCCGAAACTATCATCTAAAGATTCTATCTCCAAAAATACGCGCCACAAAAACGCAACAGACCCAAAACCCAAGACCCGAGGGTTGTCGTATACCTAAACTCTGATACCATTCTGTAACACCCCGCCCGCCCGGGGAGAGCGAACGGAGCGCTACTGTCGATAAAACTAATCAAATCCACAAATAACAAAGTATAGAGCATCTAAAAATCCCACAACAATAAAACAAGAAACCACTATTCTCATCTTCAATTTAATACCAAGTCTCTCGAATTACATACAACAACTAACTAACTCTAAAAATACAAATCTCCAATGCTCTATACATCAAAATAAATACATGTCTTCTCATCTCTTGTATTAAAAATTCTTCCCAAATAATCATCGCTAAAATCATCCCAATTGGTCCATAGCACTCAAATCCGTGCTCACCTGCCAACTAAGAAAAAGATGGGGAAGTACACAATACGACAGGAATATGCTCAACAAAGATGTTAGCGATGAACAAAGCGCAACAATACGACTACGAATACTCAAATCAAATAATGCAAATCTCAATAGCATTTTATCAATAAATTTCTCAACAACACATTAACCGGAGTCACCAGGCCTCACCATACCGCGCCATACTTTATCAAGTAGCCGGAAAAGGAGTCTTGGCGGGTGCCCAACATCAGTGCCATATTAAAATCTCATGACAGCGTGCTCAAAACAACATGAATAATACCTCATGAATGAAAATAATTCCAACAATTATTTTTCCAGATTTCCAAGAATTTAACAATTCAAAATATGAGTTCAATTAACAAGAATTCAACGGAATAAACACTCGCGAGATTTCAGGAGCATATTGTGTAAAACCCCATACCTTAAGCCACAAAAAAGAACCAATATGAATCATCACATAGTTTTAGCCTCAAAATCTATTCACGCCATCACGTTCCTCTCGCAAAAATAATCAAATCTCGTTCCCGCCCAAACTCGAGAAAACACCAGATAAGCCTTCTAATCTAAGGTTGAAATCTTGAATAAGTTTGGGGCTATGGTTTGTATATGAAGGGGAGTAATTTTGGAGAGGTCTTTCGGTTAAAAAGCTTGAGAAAAAGTGATTTGAAAAGCCAAGCCACGAATTTTTTGATATATAAATGATCAAGTGTTTGATTAAGAAAAGAGTTCTAATCAGATACAAACACTAAAAATTTTATTCCGGACGATCGGACCGTTGGAGTCGCTTGAAATTTTAGTATGTTGTACCGAACGGCGAGACAGGACTTCTGACAAAAATTCAGCTTGATCGGACGGTCGGATTTTTAAAAATATTATTTTTACTAGAGAGTTTTATGTTCCGAGGACTCTTAGAGAGTTTAATGTTTTGAGAACTCTTCTAAATAATAAAAATTCAATTAAAACTCCATTTTAATTCCGATTTCGAAACCGTTTGAAATTCTCGCCCTTAAAAATAATAACCAACATATTTGAGTAATAAAAATAATTTTATGAAAAACTTTATTTTTCCTCTTTATTTCGAAAATACCCCAAAAATTACGCGGGTTGTTACACTTCCCCACTAACAATGGAATTTCGCCCTCGAAATTCACCGAATACCTAACTCTCAAAAATCAGGCCAACAATCTTCAAAAATAATCTCGTCTCCAAAAAATAATTCCTCACATCTAATCTAGATGTCTAACCCGAAACTATCATCTAAAGATTCTATCTCCAAAAATACGCGCCACAAAAACGCAACAGACCCAAAACCCAAGACCCGAGGATTGTCGTATACCTAAACTCTGTGTGACACCCCGACTAATTAAACACCGGGTAGCTACTCCTTTATAAAATTAATTCAAAATGCCAAGTTGGCTCAGTTAATAGCATCACTTTCGAAAACATTTTAAAGATTACTAACCACCTAGTATTTAAAAAGTAAGTGCCAAATTTTATTAAATCTGATTAACATGCAACAAAAGTAATGAAGAAATAAATAACACCATTCACCATACTGAAGAGAAACGAATAACCATCACAAAATGTAAATAAAACCTGGAGGAAAACTCCTCAATACAAATCCCACAACTGATAAGTAAACTGAAATAAATAACTAAAACTGAATACTGAGCAATACATGCTAGAGTCTGAAAACTGAAATGTAAAAATGTCTAATAGAATTGGGCAACATGCCCTACAACTGATAGATGCTGAGACTGGAATCCAAATGAAAGAAGCGTCTACATGCAAATCCCTGTAGCTTCCACAAACAGCTACAGCTCGTCACCTGAATGAGAATCCTATGCTTGGTGTCCTTGTGGCTGGGCACCTAAAATGGTTTTACAAAGAAAAAGAGATTTGAAAAGCAAACGGGTCAGAGCCCGAATGTGGAGTTATTTTAAAAACCTGCAAGTGCTTTAAAAACATTTAAAACATTAAATGCAAAGTACATGTTAGGACGTGCACTCACATGATATTCTCACATCTCGTCTAACTGTGCACTCCTAACGTAAGTACCCATCTATAACTACCTAGCTGAGTGACCACGTAACTAGCTAGACTACCAAAGGTTCTACCCATTTTACTCGGTTCCAATTAACATAACAACGCTCGTAATTAAATAGAGGTTTAACGTAAACTCAGTTACTAAATATGCCATAGATATAATTATCAGTTAACTCGTTATATTCTCAAAACAATACCGTAATATTTTACAACATTAACATGAGGATTTCCATAAATTTAATGTATATTATTCACTTCATAAATATACGATACAAGCACCCCGCAATCTAAGCTATGGTGCACACATACTCTGCTATCCATCCCGGTACATCACGTACATAAGGATCACATATTCCGAATCTCTCAGGAATAGTTCAGATAACACAAATCACAAATAGTGGAGGCGAACATAGTCACCATCACATGGGTCACGCACATACCTACGCTCCCATGGTCAGCGGACTTATTAATATCACAATAAGTCTTTCTATGACCTATGTTCATCAAGGTACCAGTCTATATCCCCCCCGTAGGCACACAAGGATTAGAGGGTCCTAAGCGAACGCAACCTCCCGTGATAGCAAGTATGGTAGGTATGTCATATAAACAATCCATATACTAATACTAAGTAAACACACATCTTAGTAATACCGTATTTTAATCGTAGTACATATTGCATACTCGTACTAGCTTATACTTATCATAATTCATACTATTCCGATTTGTAATTATACGCGCTATAATTCATCCTCACATCGTAGTAGACACTCACGTCTTACCCCAAATGATTTATTGGATATAACTCTCGTATATAATTTACTCCTCTCAATAACCCAAAAGTCCCAAATCTATCCTTACATCATCAAAGAATGTTAACTCTACCCTCGAACCAGTTTCCGGGACTCCAAAAA
Organism: Sambucus nigra; assembly: GCA_949130495.1. Classification (NCBI taxonomy): domain Eukaryota; kingdom Viridiplantae; phylum Streptophyta; class Magnoliopsida; order Dipsacales; family Adoxaceae; genus Sambucus; species Sambucus nigra. The sequence continues at coordinate 250,213,742 of OX422224.1, read as the reverse complement.
TCAAAACAGTCCAAAAAGGACCAAACTGTCAGCTCGTTAGAAGTCTCGTTCGAACGAGGCTGTTCGAACGAGGTCCCAGTTCGTTCGAACGAACTGACTCTTCTAACGATATCTCGTTCGAACGAGATATCGAAAGAAAATCCTACTCGTTAATAACGACTGGTCAACTCGTTAGAAGCCCGTTCGAACGAGTTCGTTCGAACGACCTGGGGCTGCTTCTAACGAGATGCCAGTTTCGGCCCAGAACTTCCCAAAAATCGTTTTTTTCACCATTTTTACTCCTCAAACCTCTTCTAAAATTCGTTCCCACAATATATTGAGTTCTCTAATCATCCTCAAACATGTTAAGGGGCTATACTAACATCATTAAAGGGTTTGATATCATCTAAACATCATTAAATCACAATTTCTACATTAATTCCCAATTTTCTTCAAGAACATGAACCCTAACTTTTTCTCATCATAAATTCCCAGATTTTAATTCGTTTATACATCACCTAGATATGAATCTCCGAAATTAAACCTCCCCACAAATGTTTCTACATGCAAACCTATCCCAACATTCAATGATAACTTCAAATTTCATGGGTTTTCTTTTAATCTTCCAAGAACAGTTGTAATTTATCAATCTTCTAACATGGAGGAAACATTCTACGAATTTAAATATGATTAAAACACTTGCCTTGGTTTGATTTCTGGTTTTGATGTAGATTTGATGAAGTTTCTGCAGAGTTTCCTCTCTCTCTCTCTCCTTCTCCAAGCTTTCTTCTCTAAAAGGCTATGGTGGCTAGGGTTTGCTTTGGGGAAACTTATGAAAACCTAATTCTAATAAACCTCCGTAGCTTGTTGGGTTAATAAGGGTTGGTTGGGGTCAATCCTTATCAGATTACAACTCTCAATTTTCGTCACTTTTAATTACCCAAAAATACCAAATTACTAAAATACCCTTTAAGTTACCGGTATGGCCTAAAAATACCCCGGGACCCAAACTATACCCCCGGCTAGTGTTTTCTGACTATCTCGACCCTTTCGGACGCGTTGGCACACTCAAAACGACCATACGGATTATAGATTTTAAATTCACTTTTAATATCAAAATATTATACCGTGACGCGGCGGTCCCACGCGTCTCAACAAAATTTCTAAAATGCCGTATATAAATCCCACGACAAATTTTATAATATCAAGTACATATATAATCATATATGCACATAATCAAATACCAATTCGCATCACATCAGTATTTATAACCCGGATTAATTTCCAATTAATACGCATTTAATTAATTAATCCCAAAATAAATATAGTCAAAAATACGGGGTATTACATACTTCCCCCCTAATAACTGAATTTCGTCCCGAAATTCGAAACTAGAAAGTACCTGCTAAAAACAGCTCTGGATAACGTTCGCGCATCTCATCCTCGCGCTCCCATGTGGACTCCTCGACATTGTGATGTCGCCACTGAACACGCACTAACGGAACTATCTTTGACCGTAGTTTCCTCTCGCTTCGGTCCAAAATAGCGATTGGCCCCTCCTCGTAGGAGCTATCCGGCTGGAGATCGATGTCCTCCACAGCAATGTGAGAATGAGCCAAATTATCTCTAAGGTATTTCCTCAGCGAGGAAATATGGAACACGTCGTGAATCCGATGCAAGTGCTCCGGTAGTCCAAGTCTATACGCAACGGGTCCGATCCGCTTAATAATAGGAAATGGCCCCACGTACCTCGGTGCCAACTTCCCCTTCTTCCCGAATCGCATAATCCCCTTCATCGGAGATACCCTGAGCAAAACCTGGTCCCCCACTTGGAACTCCCTGAAAAATCTCTTCGCATCAGCATAACTCTTCTGCCTATCTTGAGCTACCCGAATGCGACTCCGAATCAACTCAATCCTTGCCGAAGTATCCTGAATCACTTCCGGCCCAAGTAGTTTGTTGTCCCCCACTTCTAACCAACATGCTGGGGAACGACAAGGCCTACCGTACAATGCCTCAAACGGAGCCATGCCAATCATGAACTGATAGGAGTTGTTGTAAGCAAACTCCACCAGTGGAAGGTACTGCTCCCATCCACCCCCGAAGTCAATAATACACATGCGTAGCATGTCTTCCAACATCTGATTGGTGCGCTCGGTCTGCCCATCAGTCTGCGGATGATAAGCCGTACTCAACCGCAATTCCGTGCCCATGGCTTCCTGGAAACTCTCCCAAAACCTCGAAACAAATATCTTGTCTCTGTCAGACACGATATTTAGGGGCACACCGTGAAGTCTCACAATCTCTGAAATGAAGAGCTGGGCATACTGACCCGCAGTGTAATCAGTCCTAACGGGTAAAAAGTGAGCGACCTTGGACAATCTGTCCACAATTACCCAAACGGAGTCGTGACCCCTCTGCGACGTAGGCAACCCCGTGATAAAGTCCATGGATATGCTCTCCCACTTCCACACCGGAACCTTCAATGGCTGTAGCAATCCTGTTGGTCTCTGATGATCCACTTTTACAAGCTGACAAGTGGTGCATTTCGAGACAAACTCAGCGATATCTCTCTTCATACCGCTCCACCAATACTGCCGTCTCATGTCTTGGTACATTTTGTCCCCTCCGGGATGTACCGTGAACCGTGAGCCGTGCGACTCTGCCATCACATCGTGTCGCAGTTCCTCTCCTTTCGGAACTACCAATCTCCCATTGAAGCGTAATCCCCCGTCTGAGATAACGGTATAGGATTCAGCTCCCTCAGCGAGTAATCGAACTATCTGCTCCTGACAGAACGAATCATTTGCCTGTGCCCGTACAACCTTCGTGACAATCTGCGGTGTAACGGTCATCACAGACATGAAAGATCGGGCCACTGCATCCTGGTGTCCCAATTCCTTCCACTTCGCTTTCCACACCTCTGCCACCTCATCTGCTGGCCTGCGGCTCAACGCGTCTGCTACCACGTTAGCCTTACCCGGGTGGTACTGAATGTCGAACTGGTAGTCTTTCACAAATTCAAGCCACCTACGCTGCCGCATATTCAGTTCCTTCTGCGTGAATAGATACTGTAGTGACTTGTGATCCGTGAACAGCTGAAACTTCTCCCCCAAAAGATAGTGCCTCCAAATCCGTAAGGCAAATACTACTGCTGCCAACTCCAAATCATGCGTGGGGTAATTCTTCTCATGAGGCTTAAGCTTACGGGAAGCATAAGCTATGGCCTGTCTCTCCTGCTGCAAAACACCTCCAAGCCCTTGTAAAGACGCATCGGTGTAAACCAAATACTCAACTCCCGGTCTCGGCAATGCTGACACAGGTGCTGAGGTCAATTTGTCCTTCAACTCATCGAATTCCAACTGACAGGTATCACTCCAGATATATGGCACACCCTTACGAGTAAGATGTGTCAAAGGACCTGCTATCTCCGAGAAACCCCGAATAAACCTCATGTAGTATCCTGCTAAACCCAAGAAACTACGAATCTCCGTTGGTGTCGTGGGCTGTCCCCACTCCCTCACCGCTGACACCTTCCCCGGATCAACAGATATTCCCTGATCGGAAATAATATAACCCAAGAACTGGACTTCCTTCAACCAAAACCCGCACTTCTCGTATTTTGCATACAACTCGTTCTGACGAAGTGTCTGCAAAACCTGCCTCAAATGCTCGGCGTGCTCCTCCTCTGTCTGAGAGTAGACCAGAATGTCATCAATGAAGACAATGACAAACTGATCGAGGAAATCTCTGAACACTCTGTTCATCAAGTCCATAAACACTGCTGGAGCGTTGGTCAAGCCGAAAGGCATAACCCGAAACTCATAAGAACCATATCTCGACAGGAACGCAGTCTTCGAGACATCCTCCTCCCTGATACGCAACTGATGGTAACCCGATCTCAAGTCAATCTTTGAGAAGAAAGAAGCTCCTCTCAACTGGTCGAATAAGTCATCGATTCGAGGTAACGGATATTTATTCCGTATCGTGACCTTATTCAACTCTCGGTAGTCCACGCACAATCTCAGTGAACCATCCCTCTTCTTCACAAACAAAACTGGAGCGCCCCAAGGTGAGGTACTCCTGCGAATAAAGCCCTGCCCTAACAGCTGCTCTATCTGATCCCGTAACTCTCGCATTTCAGCCGGAGCCATACGATACGGTGCACGTGCTATAGGTCTCGTACCCGGTAGCAAATCAATAACGAAATCTATCTCTCGACTGGGTGGTAAGTCTGGTATCTCCTGAAACACATCTGAATACTCCCTGACAACCGGGATCGAATCCAAAGGAATCACAACCTCCTTAGAGGTATCCTCCTCTATGTAATACAGATGAGCGGTCGATCCTCCCTCTGGGCGAGGCATCGCCACTATAAACATCTCCTGCCCCGGAATGGCAAAAACAATGCTCCCGCTGAAGCAATCAATCATGGCCCTATATGCTACGAGCTAATCCATACCGATGATCACATCGTGAACATGCATGTCTAACACTAACATGTCCGCAGGCAATACCAAACCACCAACCTCTACCCCGACTCCCCGGCATATAAAGAAAATGAGTGACCCATTCCCTAATGGTGAGTCGACACACGTCACTGTGCTCTCTGCCGTAGCTAACAATCCTAAAGCTTTTGCGAAGTGTGTAGCAATAAAACAGTGTGTAGCACCCGTATCAAATAACACCCGACCCATAGTGCCATGGATAGGAAACGTACCCTCGATCGCGGGCGGTGCCTGTGGAACTGTAGCCTGATGAACGTTGTAGACACGTCCATACTGTAGCTACCCCTGCTGAGCTGGGACTGCTGGAATGGGTGGCAATGCTGCCATCTGTGGCGGTGCAGGAAGAGCGGCGGGAAACATAGGTCTCTGTGGCTCCTGGCGAGCACCCTGCTGCTGCTGCTGTGGGGCCCTGCCCCTATCAGGACAATCCTGCTTCTTATGGCCAGTCTTGCCACAAGTAAAGCACTTCCCTGGGAAGTTCCCTCCCCTCTGCCCCTGCTGTCCCCGGCCCTGGTGGCCTTTACCATTCCTCCCTTGGCCCTGCTGGCCCTGATGAAATTATTGCCCATTCTGCCCCTGTTGGCCCTGATGGCCGTTTGGACCCTGATGGCCCTGGCGGAAACCTCCCTGTCCCTGCCTGTAGTTCCCTGACCGGAACCTCTTATTGTCCCCCTGCTGGGTACCCTGCTCAGTCTGTCTCTGCCCCTGACCGGTCTGTGCCCCGCTGGCACCATGCCCTCCAGTCCTGCCCTGATGGCTAGACTCCCCTGACCGCTTGCCCTCGGCCATATGAAAACGGTGGTCCTGGCAGTGTAGTAATGCAGCGTTAACCACATCAGAATACGTGGCCAACGATAGGTTCCCTAGCAAATGCTGACGGATCCTCCAATTCAACCCATCAGTGAACTTCTCTATCTTCTTCTTCTCTGTTGGAATCTCGTCTGGAACGATATTCAACAGGTTAGTGAACTCGACCTCATATTCGGCCACTGTCTTGCCCTCTTGCCTCAGACTCATCAGCTTCCTCCTCATCTCTGTATGAACTGCGGACGGAAAGTACTTGCGGTCGAACCGCACCCAGAACTCCTGAATCGTGAGGGTATCCCTCTCCTCCGCGGTGGTAATGGACTCCCACCACTGCAGTGCAGATCCCACTAGCTTGAAAGTAGCTAGCACCTGTTTCTGGACGTCAGTGCACTCATGCATCCTCAAATGCCTCTGTATGTCCTTCTTCCATTGGCTCGAGACTACCACGTCTGAGCTACCTGCAAACTCTGGCGGATGCGCTTTCTGAAAAGCGTCACGTACACGCTCCCAAGCAGACGGGAATGCATTAACCTGGACGGGCGCGGCAACCGGCGCCTGAGGTGGTGCCTGCTGAATCACGGCAATCGCGGCATTCACCGCTTGAGCTACTATAGCTGCAACCTCAGTGGCGTTCAACATGCCCTGAACTGGAGCGGGCTGGGGTTCGGGCGTTGCATTCCTGGGAACTCGTCGTGCACGTCGTGGAGGCATCTGAAATAAGAACAAAGTTTATAAGTTCACGGTTTATAAACTTAATATAGCTGAAGAACGAAGCATACACAAAAGAATACAACAGTCCTAAAATATAGGGCTCTATTTCAAAGAAAACGTAGCGGAAGCATAATAGCCGTACAGATCCTAAAGGACACTAGAACCTGATGCTCTGATACCACCTGTGACACCCCGACTAATTAAACACCGGGTAGCTAGTCCTTTATAAAATTAATTCAAAATGCCAAGTTGGCTCAGTTAATAGCATCACTGTCGAAAACATTTTAAAGATTACTAACCACCTAGTATTTAAAAAGTAAGTGCCAAATTTTATTAAATCTGATTAACATGCAACAAAAGTAATGAAGAAATAAATAACACCATTCACCATACTGAAGTGAAACGAATAACCATCACAAAATGTAAATAAAACCTGGAGGAAAACTCCTCAATACAAATCCCACAACTGATAAGTAAACTGAAATAAATAACTAAAACTGAATACTGAGCAATACATGCTAGAGTCTGAAAACTGAAATGTAAAAATGTCTAATAGAATTGGGCAACATGCCCTACAACTGATAGATGCTGAGACTGGAATCCAAATGAGAGAAGCGTCTACATGCAAATCCCTGTAGCTTCCACAAACAGCTACAGCTCGTCACCTGAATGAGAATCCTATGATTGGTGTCCTTGTGGCTGGGCACCTAAAATGGTTTTACAAAGAAAAAGAGATTTGAAAAGCAAACGGGTCAGAGCCCGAATGTGGAGTTATTTTAAAAACCTGCAAGTGCTTTAAAAACATTTAAAACATTAAATGCAAAGTACATGTTAGGACGTGCACTCACATGATATTCTCACCTCTCGTCTAACTGTGCACTCCTAACGTAAGTACCCATCTATAACTACCTAGCTGAGTGACCACGTAACTAGCTAGACTACCAAAGGTTCTACCCATTTTACTCGGTTCCAATTAACATAACAACGCTCGTAATTAAATAGAGGTTTAACGTAAACTCAGTTACTAAATATGCCATAGATATAATTATCAGTTAACTCGTTATATTCTCAAAACAATACCGTGTTATTTTACAACATTAACATGAGGATTTCCATAAATTTAATGTATATTATTCACATCATAAATATACGATACAAGCACCCCGCAATCTAAGCTATGGTGCACACATACTCTGCTATCCATCCCGGTACATCACGTACATAAGGATCACATATTCCGAATCTCTCAGGAATAGTTCAGATAACACAAATCACAAATAGTGGAGGCGAACATAGTCACCATCACATGGGTCACGCACATACCTACGCTCCCATGGTCAGCGGACTTATTAATATCACAATAAGTCTTTCTATGACCTATGTCCATCAAGGTACCAGTCTATATCCCCCCCGTAGGCACACAAGGATTAGAGGGTCCTAAGCGAACGCAACCTCCCGTGATAGCAAGTATGGTAGGTATGTCATACAAACAATCCATATACTAATACTAAGTAAACACACATCTTAGTAATACCGTATTTTAATCGTAGTACATATTGCATACTCGTACTAGCTTATACTTATCATAATTCATACTATTCCGATTTGTAATTATACGCGCTATAATTCATCCTCACATCGTAGTAGACACTCACGTCTTACCCCAAATGATTTATTGGATATAACTCTCGTATATAATTTACTCCTCTCAATAACCCAAAAGTCCCAAATCTATCCTTACATCATCAAAGAATGTTAACTCTACCCTCGAACCAGTTTCCGGGACTCCAAAAATCAAAACAGTCCAAAAAGGACCAAACTGTCAACTCGTTAGAAGTCTCGTTCGAACGAGGCTTCGAACGAGTTTGGACTGTCAGGTCGTTAGAAGTCTCGTTCGAACGAGGCTGTTCGAACGAGGTCCCAGTTCGTTCGAACGAACTGACTCTTCTAACGATATCTCGTTCGAACGAGATATCGAACGAAAATCCTACTCGTTAATAACGACTGGTCAACTCGTTAGAAGCTCGTTCGAACGAGTTCGTTCGAACGACCTGGGGCTGCTTCTAACGAGATGCCAGTTTCGGCCCAGAACTTCCCAAAAATCGTTTTTTTCACCATTTTTACTCCTCAAACCTCTTCTAAAATTCGTTCCCACAATATATTGAGTTCTCTAATCATCCTCAAACATGTTAAGGGGCTATACTAACATCATTAAAGGGTTTGATATCATCTAAACATCATTAAATCACAATTTCTACATTAATTCCCAATTTTCTTCAAGAACATGAACCCTAACTTTTTCTCATCATAAATTCCCAGATTTTAATTCGTTTATACATCACCTAGATATGAATCTCCGAAATTAAACCTCCCCACAAATGTTTCTACATGCAAACCTATCCCAACATTCAATGATAACTTCAAATTTCATGGGTTTTCTTTTAATCTTCCAAGAACAGTTGTAATTTATCAATCTTCTAACATGGAGGAAACATTCTACGAATTTAAATATGATTAAAACACTTGCCTTGGTTTGATTTCTGGTTTTGATGTAGATTTGATGAAGTTTCTGCAGAGTTTCCTCTCTCTCTCTCTCCTTCTCCAAGCTTTCTTCTCTAAAAGGCTATGGTGGCTAGGGTTTGCTTTGGGGAAACTTATGAAAACCTAATTCTAATAAACCTCCGTAGCTTGTTGGGTTAATAAGGGTTGGTTGGGGTCAATCCTTATCAGATTACAACTCTCAATTTTCGTCACTTTTAATTACCCAAAAATACCAAATTACTAAAATACCCTTTAAGTTACCGGTATGGCCTAAAAATACCCCGGGACCCAAACTATACCCCCGGCTAGTGTTTTCTGACTATCTCGACCCTTCCGGACGCGTTGGCACACTCAAAACGACCATACGGATTATAGATTTTAAATTCACTTTTAATATCAAAATATTATACCGTGACGCGGCGGTCCCACGCGTCTCAACAAAATTTCTAAAATGCCGTATATAAATCCCACGACAAATTTTATAATATCAAGTACATATATAATCATATATGCACATAATCAAATACCAATTCGCATCACATCAGTATTTATAACCCGGATTAATTTCCAATTAATACGCATTTAATTAATTAATCCCAAAATAAATATAGTCAAAAATACGGGGTATTACATACTTCCCCCCTAATAACTGAATTTCGTCCCGAAATTCGAAACTAGAAAGTACCTGCTAAAAACAGCTCTGGATAACGTTCGCGCATCTCATCCTCGCGCTCCCATGTGGACTCCTCGACATTGTGATGTCGCCACTGAACACGCACTAACGGAACTATCTTTGACCGTAGTTTCCTCTCGCTTCGGTCCAAAATAGCGATTGGCCCCTCCTCGTAGGAGCTATCCGGCTGGAGATCGATGTCCTCCACAGCAATGTGAGAATGAGCCAAATTATCTCTAAGGTATTTCCTCAGCGAGGAAATATGGAACACGTCGTGAATCCGATGCAAGTGCTCCGGTAGTCCAAGTCTATACGCAACGGGTCCGATCCGCTTAATAATAGGAAACGGCCCCACGTACCTCGGTGCCAACTTCCCCTTCTTCCCGAATCGCATAATCCCCTTCATCGGAGATACCCTGAGCAAAACCTGGTCCCCCACTTGGAACTCCCTGAAAAATCTCTTCGCATCAGCATAACTCTTCTGCCTGTCTTGAGCTACCCGAATGCGACTCCGAATCAACTCAATCCTTGCCGAAGTATCCTGAATCACTTCCGGCCCAAGTAGTTTGTTGTCCCCCACTTCTAACCAACATGCTGGGGAACGACAAGGCCTACCGTACAATGCCTCAAACGGAGCCATGCCAATCGTGAACTGATAGGAGTTGTTGTAAGCAAACTCCACCAGTGGAAGGTACTGCTCCCATCCACCCCCGAAGTCAATAATACACATGCGTAGCATGTCTTCCAACATCTGATTGGTGCGCTCGGTCTGCCCATCAGTCTACGGATGATAAGCCGTACTCAACCGCAATTCCGTGCCCATGGCCTCCTGGAAACTCTCCCAAAACCTCGAAACAAATATCTTGTCTCTGTCAGACACGATATTTAGGGGCACACCGTGAAGTCTCACAATCTCTGAAATGAAGAGCTGGGCATACTGACCCGCAGTGTAATCAGTCCTAACGGGTAAAAAGTGAGCGACCTTGGACAATCTGTCCACAATTACCCAAACGGAGTCGTGACCCCTCTGCGACGTAGGCAACCCCGTGATAAAGTCCATGGATATGCTCTCCCACATCCACACCGGAACCTCCAATGGCTGTAGCAATCCTGTTGGTCTCTGATGATCCACTTTTACAAGCTGACAAGTGGTGCATTTCGAGACAAACTCAGCGATATCTCTCTTCATACCGCTCCACCAATACTGCCGTCTCATGTCTTGGTACATTTTGTCCCCTCCTGGATGTACCGCGAACCGTGAGCCGTGCGACTCTGCCATCACATCGTGTCGCAGTTCCTCTCCTTCCGAAACTACCAATCTCCCATTGAAGCGTAATCCCCCGTCTGAGCTAACGGTATAGGATTCAGCTCCCTCAGCGAGTAATCGAACTATCTGCTCCTGACAGAACGAATCATTTGCCTGTGCCCGTACAACCTTCGTGACAATCTGCGGTGTAACGGTCATCACAGACATGAAAGATCGGGCCACTGCATCCTGGTGTCCCAATTCCTTCCACTTCGCTTTCCACACCTCTGCCACCTCATCTGCTGGCCTGCGGCTCAACGCGTCTGCTACCACGTTAGCCTTACCCGGGTGGTACTGAATTTCGAACTGGTAGTCTTTCACAAATTCAAGCCACCTACGCCGCCGCATATTCAGTTCCTTCTGCGTGAATAGATACTGTAGTGACTTGTGATCCGTGAACAGCTGAAACTTCTCCCCCAAAAGATAGTGCCTCCAAATCCGTAAGGCAAATACTACTGCTGCCAACTCCAAATCATGCATAGGGTAATTCTTCTCATGAGGCTTAAGCTTACAGGAAGCATAAGCTATGGCCTGTCTCTCCTGCTGCAAAACACCTCCAAGCCCTTGTAAAGACGCATCGGTGTAAACCAAATACTCAACTCCCGGTCTCGGCAATGCTAACACAGGTGCTGAGGTCAATTTGTCCTTCAACTCATCGAATGCCAACTGACAGGTATCACTCCAGATATATGGCACACCCTTACGAGTAAGATGTGTCAAAGGACCTGCTATCTCCGAGAAACCCCGAATAAACCTCCTGTAGTATCCTGCTAAACCCAAGAAACTACGAATCTCCGTTGGTGTCGTGGGCTGTCCCCACTCCCTCACCGCTGACACCTTCCCCGGATCAACAGATATTCCCTGATCGGAAATAATATGACCCAAGAACTGGACTTCCTTCAACCAAAACCCGCACTTCTCGTATTTTGCATACAACTCGTTCTGACGAAGTGTCTGCAAAACCTGCCTCAAATGCTCGGCGTGCTCCTCCTCTGTCTGAGAGTAGACCAGAATGTCATCAATGAAGACAATGACAAACTGATCGAGGAAATCTCTGAACACTCTGTTCATCAAGTCCATAAACACTGCTGGAGCGTTGGTCAAGCCGAAAGGCATAACCCGAAACTCATAAGAACCATATCTCGACAGGAACGCAGTCTTCGAGACATCCTCCTCCCTGATACGCAACTGATGGTAACCCGATCTCAAGTCAATCTTTGAGAAGAAAGAAGCTCCTCTCAACTGGTCGAATAAGTCATCGATTCGAGGTAACGGATATTTATTCCGTATCGTGACCTTATTCAACTCTCGGTAGTCCACGCACAATCTCAGTGAACCATCCCTCTTCTTCACAAACAAAACTGGAGCGCCCCAAGGTGAGGTACTCCTGCGAATAAAGCCCTGCCCTAACAGCTGCTCTATCTGATCCCGTAACTCTCGCATTTCAGACGGAGCCATACGGTACGGTGCACGTGCTATAGGTCTCGTACCCGGTAGCAAATCAATAATGAAATCTATCTCTCGACTGGGTGGTAAGCCTGGTATCTCCTGAAACACATCTGAATACTCCCTGACAACCGGGATCGAATCCAAAGGAATCACAACCTCCTTAGAGGTATCCTCCTCTATGTAATACAGATGAGCGGTCGATCCTCCCTCTGGACGAGGCATCACCACTATAAACATCTCCTGCCCCGGAATGGCAAAAACAATGCTCCCGCTGAAGCAATCAATCATGGCCCTATATGCTACGAGCTAATCCATACCGATGATCACATCGTGAACATGCATGTCTAACACTAACATGTCCGCAGGCAATACCAAACCACCAACCTCTACCCCGACTCCCCGGCATATAAAGAAAATGAGTGACCCATTCCCTAATGGTGAGTCGACACACGTCACTGTGCTCTCTGCCGTAGCTAACAATCCTAAAGCTTTCGCGAAGTGTGTAGCAATAAAACAGTGTGTAGCACCCGTATCAAATAACACCCGACCCATAGTGCCATGGATAGGAAACGTACCCTCGATCGCGGGCGGTGCCTGTGGAACTGTAGCCTGATGAACGTTGTAGACACGTCCATACTGTAGCTGCCGCTGTTGAGCTGGGACTGCTGGAATGGGTGGCAATGCTGCCATCTGTGGCGGTGCAGGAAGAGCGGCGGGAAACATAGGTCTCTGTGGCTCCTGGCGAGCACCCTGCTGCTGCTGCTGTGGGGCCCTGCCCCTATCAGGACAATCCTGCTTCTTATGGCCAGTCTTGCCACAAGTAAAGCACTTCCCTGGGAAGTTCCCTCCCCTCTGCCCCTGCTGTCCCCGTCCCTGGTGGCCGTTACCATTCCTCCCTTGGCCCTGCTGGCCCTGATGAAATTGTTGCCCATTCTGCCCCTGTTGACCCTGATGGCCGTTTGGACCCTGATGGCCCTGGCGGAAACCTCCCTGTCCCTGCCTGTAGTTCCCTGACCGGAACCTCTTATTGTCCCCCTACTGGGTACCCTGCTCAGTCTGTCTCTGCCCCTGACCGGTCTGTGCCCCGCTGGCACCATGCCCTCCAGTCCTGCCCTGATGGCTAGACTCCCCTGACCGCTTGCCCTCGGTCATATGAAAACGGTGGTCCTGGCAGTGTAGTAATGCAGCGTTAACCACATCAGAATACGTGGCCAACGATAGGTTCCCTAGCAAATGCTGACGGATCCTCCAATTCAACCCATCAGTGAACTTCTCTATCTTCTTCTTCTCTGTTGGAATCTCGTCTGGAACGATATTCAACAGGTTAGTGAACTCGGCCTCATATTCGGCCACTGTCTTGCCCTCTTGCCTCAGACTCATCAGCTTCCTCCTCATCTCTGTATGAACTGCGGACGGAAAGTACTTGCGGTCGAACCGCACCCAGAACTCCTGAATCGTGAGGGTATCCCTCTCCTCCGCGGTGGTAATGGACTCCCACCACTGCAGTGCAGATCCCACTAGCTTGAAAGTAGCTAGCACCTGTTTCTGGACGTCAGTGCACTCATGCATCCTCAAATGCCTCTGTATGTCCTTCTTCCATTGGCTCGAGACTACCACGTCTGAGCTACCTGCAAACTCTGGCGGATGCGCTTTCTGAAAAGCGTCACGTACACGCTCCCAAGCAGACGGGAATGCATTAACCTGGACAGGCGCGGTAACCGGCGCCTGAGGTGGTGCCTGCTGAATCACGGCAATCGCGGCATTCACCGCTTGAGCTACTATAGCTGCAACCTCAGTGGCGTTCAACATGCCCTGAACTGGAGCGGGCTGGGGTTCGGGCGTTGCATTCCTGGGAACTCATCGTTCACGTCGTGGAGGCATCTGAAATAAGAACAAAGTTTATAAGTTCACGGTTTATAAACTTAATATAGCTGAAGAACGAAGCATACACAAAAGAATACAACAGTCCTAAAATATAGGGCTCTATTTCAAAGAAAACGTAGCGGAAGCATAATAGCCGTACAGATCCTAAAGGACACTAGAACCTGATGCTCTGATACCACCTGTGACACCCCGACTAATTAAACACCGGGTAGCTAGTCCTTTATAAAATTAATTCAAAATGCCAAGTTGGCTCAGTTAATAGCATCACTGTCGAAAACATTTTAAAGATTACTAACCACCTAGTATTTAAAAAGTAAGTGCCAAATTTTATTAAATCTGATTAACATGCAACAAAAGTAATGAAGAAATAAATAACACCATTCACCATACTGAAGTGAAACGAATAACCATCACAAAATGTAAATAAAACCTGGAGGAAAACTCCTCAATACAAATCCCACAACTGATAAGTAAACTGAAATAAATAACTAAAACTGAATACTGAGCAATACATGCTAGAGTCTGAAAACTGAAATGTAAAAATGTCTAATAGAATTGGGCAACATGCCCTACAACTGATAGATGCTGAGACTGGAATCCAAATGAGAGAAGCGTCTACATGCAAATCCCTGTAGCTTCCACAAACAGCTACAGCTCGTCACCTGAATGAGAATCCTATGATTGGTGTCCTTGTGGCTGGGCACCTAAAATGGTTTTACAAAGAAAAAGAGATTTGAAAAGCAAACGGGTCAGAGCCCGAATGTGGAGTTATTTTAAAAACCTGCAAGTGCTTTAAAAACATTTAAAACCTTAAATGCAAAGTACATGTTAGGACGTGCACTCACATGATATTCTCACCTCTCGTCTAACTGTGCACTCCTAACGTAAGTACCCATCTATAACTACCTAGCTGAGTGACCACGTAACTAGCTAGACTACCAAAGGTTCTACCCATTTTACTCGGTTCCAATTAACATAACAACGCTCGTAATTAAATAGAGGTTTAACGTAAACTCAGTTACTAAATATGCCATAGATATAATTATCAGTTAACTCGTTATATTCTCAAAACAATACCGTGTTATTTTACAACATTAACATGAGGATTTCCATAAATTTAATGTATATTATTCACATCATAAATATACGATACAAGCACCCCGCAATCTAAGCTATGGTGCACACATACTCTGCTATCCATCCCGGTACATCACGTACATAAGGATCACATATTCCGAATCTCTCAGGAATAGTTCAGATAACACAAATCACAAATAGTGGAGGCGAACATAGTCACCATCACATGGGTCACGCACATACCTACGCTCCCATGGTCAGCGGACTTATTAATATCACAATAAGTCTTTCTATGACCTATGTTCATCAAGGTACCAGTCTATATCCCCCCCGTAGGCACACAAGGATTAGAGGGTCCTAAGCGAACGCAACCTCCCGTGATAGCAAGTATGGTAGGTATGTCATACAAACAATCCATATACTAATACTAAGTAAACACACATCTTAGTAATACCGTATTTTAATCGTAGTACATATTGCATACTCGTACTAGCTTATACTTATCATAATTCATACTATTCCGATTTGTAATTATACGCGCTATAATTCATCCTCACATCGTAGTAGACACTCACGTCTTACCCCAAATGATTTATTGGATATAACTCTCGTATATAATTTACTCCTCTCAATAACCCAAAAGTCCCAAATCTATCCTTACATCATCAAAGAATGTTAACTCTACCCTCGAACCAGTTTCCGGGACTCCAAAAATCAAAACAGTCCAAAAAGGACCAAACTGTCAACTCGTTAGAAGTCTCGTTCGAACGAGGCTTCGAACGAGTTTGGACTGTCAGGTCGTTAGAAGTCTCGTTCGAACGAGGCTGTTCGAACGAGGTCCCAGTTCGTTCGAACGAACTGACTCTTCTAACGATATCTCGTTCGAACGAGATATCGAACGAAAATCCTACTCGTTAATAACGACTGGTCAACTCGTTAGAAGCCCGTTCGAACGAGTTCGTTCGAACGACCTGGGGCTGCTTCTAACGAGATGCCAGTTTCGGCCCAGAACTTCCCAAAAATCGTTTTTTTCACCATTTTTACTCCTCAAACCTCTTCTAAAATTCGTTCCCACAATATATTGAGTTCTCTAATCATCCTCAAACATGTTAAGGGGCTATACTAACATCATTAAAGGGTTTGATATCATCTAAACATCATTAAATCACAATTTCTACATTAATTCCCAATTTTCTTCAAGAACATGAACCCTAACTTTTTCTCATCATAAATTCCCAGATTTTAATTCGTTTATACATCACCTAGATATGAATCTCCGAAATTAAACCTCCCCACAAATGTTTCTACATGCAAACCTATCCCAACATTCAATGATAACTTCAAATTTCATGGGTTTTCTTTTAATCTTCCAAGAACAGTTGTAATTTATCAATCTTCTAACATGGAGGAAACATTCTACGAATTTAAATATGATTAAAACACTTGCCTTGGTTTGATTTCTGGTTTTGATGTAGATTTGATGAAGTTTCTGCAGAGTTTCCTCTCTCTCTCTCTCTCCTTCTCCAAGCTTTCTTCTCTAAAAGGCTATGGTGGCTAGGGTTTGCTTTGGGGAAACTTATGAAAACCTAATTCTAATAAACCTCCGTAGCTTGTTGGGTTAATAAGGGTTGGTTGGGGTCAATCCTTATCAGATTACAACTCTCAATTTTCGTCACTTTTAATTACCCAAATATACCAAATTACTAAAATACCCTTTAAGTTACCGGTATGGCCTAAAAATACCCCGGGACCCAAACTATACCCCCGGCTAGTGTTTTCTGACTATCTCGACCCTTCCGGACCCGTTGGCGCACTCAAAACGACCATACGGATTATAGATTTTAAATTCACTTTTAATATCAAAATATTATACCGTGACGCGGCGGTCCCACGCGTCTCAACAAAATTTCTAAAATGCCGTATATAAATCCCACGACAAATTTTATAATATCAAGTACATATATAATCATATATGCACATAATCAAATACCAATTCGCATCACATCAGTATTTATAACCCGGATTAATTTCCAATTAATACGCATTTAATTAATTAATCCCAAAATAAATATAGTCAAAAATACGGGGTATTACACTCTGATACCATTCTGTAACACCCCGCCCGCCCGGGGAGAGCGAACGGAGCGCTACTGTCGATAAAACTAATCAAATCCACAAATAACAAAGTATAGAGCATCTAAAAATCCCACAACAATAAAACAAGAAACCACTATTCTCATCTTCAATTTAATACCAAGTCTCTCGAATTACATACAACAACTAACTAACTCTAAAAATACAAATCTCCAATGCTCTATACATCTAAATAAATACATGTCTTCTCATCTCTTGTATTAAAAATTCTTCCCAAATAATCATCGCTAAAATCATCCCAATTGGTCCATAGCACTCAAATCCGTGCTCACCTGCCAACTAAGAAAAAGATGGGGAAGTACACAATACGACAGGAATATGCTCAACAAAGATGTTAGCGATGAACAAAGCGCAACAATACGACTACGAATACTCAAATCAAATAATGCAAATCTCAATAGCATTTTATCAATAAATTTCTCAACAACACATTAACCGGAGTCACCAGGCCTCACCATACCGCGCCATACTTTATCAAGTAGCCGGAAAAGGAGTCTTGGCGGGTGCCCAACATCAGTGCCATATTAAAATCTCATGACAGCGTGCTCAAAACAACATGAATAATACCTCATGAATGAAAATAATTCCAACAATTATTTTTTCAGATTTCCAAGAATTTAACAATTCAAAATATGAGTTCAATTAACAAGAATTCAACGGAATAAACACTCGCGAGATTTCAGGAGCATATTGTGTAAAACCCCATACCTTAAACCACAAAAAAGAACCAATATGAATCATCACATAGTTTTAGCCTCAAAATCTATTCACGCCATCACGTTCCTCTCGCAAAAATAATCAAATCTCGTTCCCGCCCAAACTCGAGAAAACACCAGATAAGCCTTCTAATCTAAGGTTGAAATCTTGAATAAGTTTGGGGCTATGGTTTGTATATGAAAGGGAGTAATTTTGGAGAGGTCTTTCGGTTAAAAAGCTTGAGAAAAAGTGATTTGAAAAGCCAAGCCACGAATTTTTTGATATTTAAATGATTAAGTGTTTGATTAAGAAAAGAGTTCTAATTAGATACAAACACTAAAAATTTTATTCCGGACGATCGGACCGTTGGAGTCGCTTGAAATTTTAGTATGTTGTAGCGAACGGCGAGACAGGACTTCTGACAAAAATTCAGCTTGATCGGACGGTCGGATT
Source organism: Sambucus nigra (assembly GCA_949130495.1). Taxonomy (NCBI): domain Eukaryota; kingdom Viridiplantae; phylum Streptophyta; class Magnoliopsida; order Dipsacales; family Adoxaceae; genus Sambucus; species Sambucus nigra. The sequence continues at coordinate 250,195,504 of OX422224.1, read as the reverse complement.
TTTAAAAATATTATTTTTACTAGAGAGTTTTATGTTACGAGGACTCTTAGAGAGTTTTATGTTTTGAGGACTCTTCTAAATAATAAAAAATCAATTAAAACACCATTTTAATTCCGATTTCGAAACCGTTTGAAATTCTCGCCCTTAAAAATAATAACCAACATATTTGAGTAATAAAAATAATTTTATGAAAAACTTTATTTTTCCTCTTTATTTCGAAAATACCCCAAAAATTACGCGGGTTGTTACACTTCCCCACTAACAATGGAATTTCGCCCTCGAAATTCACCGAATACCTAACTCTCAAAAATCAGGCCAACAATCTTCAAAAATAATCTCGTCTCCAAAAAATAATTCCTCACATCTAATCTAGATGTCTAACCCGAAACTATCATCTAAAGATTGTATCTCCAAAAATACGCGCCACAAAAACGCAACAGACCCAAAACCCAAGACCCGAGGGTTGTCGTATATCTAAACTCTGATACCATTCTGTAACACCCCGCCCGCCCGGGGAGAGCGAACGGAGCGCTACTGTCGATAAAACTAATCAAATCCACAAATAACAAAGTATAGAGCATCTAAAAATCCCACAACAATAAAACAAGAAACCACTATTCTCATCTTCAATTTAATACCAAGTCTCTCGAATTACATACAACAACTAACTAACTCTAAAAATACAAATCTCCAATGCTCTATACATCAAAATAAATACATGTCTTCTCATCTCTTGTATTAAAAATTCTTCCCAAATAATCATCGCTAAAATCATCCCAATTGGTCCATAGCACTCAAATTCGTGCTCACCTGCCAACTAAGAAAAAGATGGGGAAGTACACAATACGACAGGAATATGCTCAACAAAGATGTTAGCGATGAACAAAGCGCAACAATACGACTACGAATACTCAAATCAAATAATGCAAATCTCAATAGCATTTTATCAATAAATTTCTCAACAACACATTAACCGGAGTCACCAGGCCTCACCATACCGCGCCATACTTTATCAAGTAGCCGGAAAAGGAGTCTTGGCGGGTGCCCAACATCAGTGCCATATTAAAATCTCATGACATCGTGCTCAAAACAACATGAATAATACCTCATGAATGAAAATAATTCCAACAATTATTTTTCCAGATTTCCAAGAATTTAACAATTCAAAATATGAGTTCAATTAACAAGAATTCAACGGAATAAACACTCGCCAGATTTCAGGAGCATATTGTGTAAAACCCCATACCTTAAACCACAAAAAAGAACCAATATGAATCATCACATAGTTTTAGCCTCAAAATCTATTCACGCCATCACGTTCCTCTCGCAAAAATAATCAAATCCCGTTCCCGCCCAAACTCGAGAAAACACCAGATAAGCCTTCTAATCTAAGGTTGAAATCTTGAATAAGTTTGGGGGTATGGTTTGTATATGAAAGGGAGTAATTTTGGAGAGGTCTTTTGGTTAAAAAGCTTGAGAAAAAGTGATTTGAAAAGCCAAGCCACGAATTTTTTGATATATAAATGATCAAGTGTTTGATTAAGAAAAGAGTTCTAATAAGATACAAACACTAAAAATTTTATTCCGGACGATCGGACCGTTGGAGTCGCTTGAAATTTTAGTATGGTGTAGCGAACGGCGAGACAGGACTTCTGACAAAAATTCAGCTTGATCGGACGGTCGGATTTTTAAAATATTATTTTTACTAGAGAGTTTTATGTTCCGAGGACTCTTAGAGAGTTTTATGTTTTGAGGACTCTTCTAAATAATAAAAATTCAATAAAAAACTCCATTTTAATTCCGATTTCGAAACCGTTTGAAATTCTCGCCCTTAAAAATAATAACCAACATATTTGAGTAATAAAAATAATTTTATGAAAAACTATATTTTTCCTCTTTATTTCGAAAATACCCCAAAAATTACGCGGGTTGTTACACTTCCCCACTAACAATGAAATTTCGCCCTCGAAATTCACCGAATACCTAACTCTCATAAATCAGGCCAACAATCTTCAAAAATAATCTCGTCTCCAAAAAATAATTCCTCACATCTAATCTAGATGTGTAACCCGAAACTATCATCTAAAGATTCTATCTCCAAAAATACGCGCCACAAAAACGCAACAGACCCAAAACCCAAGACCCGAGGGTTGTCGTATACCTAAACTCTGATACCATTCTGTAACACCTTGCCCGCCCGGGGAGAGCGAACGGAGCGCTACTGTCGATAAAACTAATCTAATCCACAAATAACAAAGTATAGAGCATCTAAAAATCCCACAACAATAAAACAAGAAACCACTATTCTCATCTTCAATTTAATACCAAGTCTCTCGAATTACATACAACAACTAACTAACTCTAAAAATACAAATCTCCAATGCTCTATACATCAAAATAAATACATGTCTTCTCATCTCTTGTATTAAAAATTCTTCCCAAATAATCATCGCTAAAATCATCCCAATTGGTCCATAGCACTCAAATCCGTGCTCACCTGCCAACTAAGAAAAAGATAGGGAAGTACACAATACGACAGGAATATGCTCAACAAAGATGTTAGCGATGAACAAAGCGCAACAATACGACTACGGATACTTAAATCAAATAATGCAAATCTCAATAGCATTTTATCAATAAATTTCTCAACAACACATTAACCGGAGTCACCAGGCCTCACCATACCGCGCCATACTTTATCAAGTAGCCGGAAAAGGAGTCTTGGCGGGTGCCCAACATCAGTGCCATATTAAAATCTCATGACAGCGTGCTCAAAACAACATGAATAATACCTCATGAATGAAAATAATTCCAACAATTATTTTTCCAGATTTCCAAGAATTTAACAATTCAAAATATGAGTTCAATTAACAAGAATTCAACGAAATAAACACTCGCCAGATTTCAGGAGCATATTGTGTAAAACCCCATACCTTAAACCACAAAAAAGAACCAATATGAATCATCACATAGTTTTAGCCTCAAAATCTATTCACGCCATCACGTTCCTCTTGCAAAAATAATCAAATCTCGTTCCCGCCCAAACTCGAGAAAACACCAGATAAGCCTTCTAATCTAAGGTTGAAATCTTGAATAAGTTTGGGGGTATGGTTTGTATATGAAAGGGAGTAATTTTGGAGAGGTCTTTTGGTTAAAAAGCTTGAGAAAAAGTGATTTGAAAAGCCAAGCCACAAATTTTTTGATATATAAATGATTAAGTGTTTGATTAAGAAAAGAGTTCTAATCAGATACAAACACTAAAAATTTTATTCCGGACGATCGGACCGTTGTAGTCGCTTGAAATTTTAGTATGTTCTAGCGAACGGCGAGACAGGACTTCTGACAAAAATTCAGCTTGATCGGACGGTCGGATTTTTTAAAATATTATTTTTACTAGAGAGTTTTATGTTCCGATGACTCTTAGAGAATTTTATATTTTGAGGACTCTTCTAAATAATAAAAATTCAATTAAAACTCCATTTTAATTCCGATTTCGAAACCGTTTGAAATTCTCGCCCTTAAAAATAATAACCAACATATTTGAGTAATAAAAATAATTTTATGAAAAACTTTATTTTTCCTCTTTATTTCGAAAATACCCCAAAAATTACGCGGGTTGTTACACTTCCCCACTAACAATGGAATTTCGCCCTCGAAATTCACCGAATACCTAACTCTCAAAAATCAGGCCAACAATCTTCAAAAATAATCTCGTCTCCAAAAAATAATTCCTCACATCTAATCTAGATGTCTAACCCGAAACTATCATCTAAAGATTCTATCTCCAAAAATACGCGCCACAAAAACGCAACAGACCCAAAACCCAAGACCAGAGGATTGTCGTATACCTAAACTCTGATACCATTCTGTAACACCCCGCCCGCCCGGGGAGAGCGAACGGAGCGCTACTGTCGATAAAACTAATCAAATCCACAAATAACAAAGTATAGAGCATCTAAAAATCCCACAACAATAAAACAAGAAACCACTATTCTCATCTTCAATTTAATACCAAGTCTCTCGAATTACATACAACAACTAACTAACTCTAAAAGTACAAATCTCCAATGCTCTATACATCAAAATAAATACGTGTCTTCTCATCTCTTGTATTAAAAATTCTTCCCAAATAATCATCGCTAAAATCATCCCAATTGGTCCATAGCACTCAAATCCGTGCACACCTGCCAACTAAGAAAAAGATGGGGAAGTACACAATACGACAGGAATATGCTCAACAAAGATGTTAGCGATGAACAAAGCGCAACAATACGACTACGAATACTCAAATCAAATAATGCAAATCTCAATAGCATTTTATCAATAAATTTCTCAACAACACATTAACCGGAGTCACCAGGCCTCACCATACCGCGCCATACTTTATCAAGTAGCCGGAAAAGGAGTCTTGGCGGGTGCCCAACATCAGTGCCATATTAAAATCTCATGACAGCGTGCTCAAAACAACATGAATAATACCTCATGAATGAAAATAATTCCAACAATTATTTTTCCAAATTTCCAAGAATTTAACAATTCAAAATATGAGTTCAATTAACAAGAATTCAACGGAATAAACACTCGCGAGATTTCAGGAGCATATTGTGTAAAACCCCATACCTTAAACCACAAAAAAGAACCAATATGAATCATCACATAGTTTTAGCCTCAAAATCTATTCACGCCATCACGTTCCTCTCGCAAAAATAATCAAATCTCGTTCCCGCCCAAATTCGAGAAAACACCAGATAAGCCTTCTAATCTAAGTTTGAAATCTTGAAAAAGTTTGGGGCTATGGTTTGTATATGAAAGGGAGTAATTTTGGAGAGGTCTTTTGGTTAAAAAGCATGAGAAAAAGTGATTTGAAAAGCCAAGCCACAAATTTTTTGATATATAAATGATTAAGTGTTTGATTAAGAAAAGAGTTCTAATCAGATACAAACACTAAAAATTTTATTCCGGACGATCGGACCGTTGGAGTCGCTTGAAATTTTAGTATGTTCTAGCGAACGGCGAGACAGGACTTCTGACAAAAATTCAGCTTGATCGGACGGTCGGATTTTTTAAAATATTATTTTTACTAGAGAGTTTTATGTTCCGAGGACTCTTAGAGAGTTTTATATTTTGAGGACTCTTCTAAATAATAAAAATTCAATTAAAACTCCATTTTAATTCCGATTTCGAAACCGTTTGAAATTCTCGCCCTTAAAAATAATAACCAACATATTTGAGTAATAAAAATAATTTTATGAAAAACTTTATTTTTCCTCTTTATTTCGAAAATACCCCAAAAATTACGCGGGTTGTTACACTTCCCCACTAACAATGGAATTTCGCCCTCGAAATTCACCGAATACCTAACTCTCAAAAATCAGGCCAACAATCTTCAAAAATAATCTCGTCTCCAAAAAATAATTCCTCACATCTAATCTAGATGTCTAACCCGAAACTATCATCTAAAGATTCTATCTCCAAAAATACGCGCCACAAAAACGCAACAGACCCAAAACCCAAGACCAGAGGATTGTCGTATACCTAAACTCTGATACCATTCTGTAACACCCCGCCCGCCCGGGGAGAGCGAACGGAGCGCTACTGTCGATAAAACTAATCAAATCCACAAATAACAAAGTATAGAGCATCTAAAAATCCCACAACAATAAAACAAGAAACCACTATTCTCATCTTCAATTTAATACCAAGTCTCTCGAATTACATACAACAACTAACTAACTCTAAAAGTACAAATCTCCAATGCTCTATACATCAAAATAAATACGTGTCTTCTCATCTCTTGTATTAAAAATTCTTCCCAAATAATCATCGCTAAAATCATCCCAATTGGTCCATAGCACTCAAATCCGTGCACACCTGCCAACTAAGAAAAAGATGGGGAAGTACACAATACGACAGGAATATGCTCAACAAAGATGTTAGCGATGAACAAAGCGCAACAATACGACTACGAATACTCAAATCAAATAATGCAAATCTCAATAGCATTTTATCAATAAATTTCTCAACAACACATTAACCGGAGTCACCAGGCCTCACCATACCGCGCCATACTTTATCAAGTAGCCGGAAAAGGAGTCTTGGCGGGTGCCCAACATCAGTGCCATATTAAAATCTCATGACAGCGTGCTCAAAACAACATGAATAATACCTCATGAATGAAAATAATTCCAACAATTATTTTTCCAAATTTCCAAGAATTTAACAATTCAAAATATGAGTTCAATTAACAAAAATTCAACGGAATAAACACTCGCGAGATTTCAGGAGCATATTGTGTAAAACCCCATACCTTAAACCACAAAAAAGAACCAATATGAATCATCACATAGTTTTAGCCTCAAAATCTATTCACGCCATCACGTTCCTCTCGCAAAAATAATCAAATCTCGTTCCCGCCCAAATTCGAGAAAACACCAGATAAGCCTTCTAATCTAAGTTTGAAATCTTGAATAAGTTTGGGGCTATGGTTTGTATATGAAAGGGAGTAATTTTGGAGAGGTCTTTTGGTTAAAAAGCTTGAGAAAAAGAGATTTGAAAAGCCAAGCCACGAATTTTTTGATATATAAATGATCAAGTGTTTGATTAAGAAAAGAGTTCTAATCAGATACAAACACTAAAAATTTTATTCCGGACGATCGGACCGTTGGAGTCGCTTGAAATTTTAGTATGTTGTAGCGAACGGCGAGACAGGACTTCTGACAAAAATTCAGCTTGATCGGACGGTCGGATTTTTAAAAATATTATTTTTACTAGAGAGTTTTATGTTCCGAGGACTCTTCTAGAGTTTTATGTTTTGAGGACTCTTCTAAATAATAAAAATTCAATTAAAACTCCATTTTAATTCCGATTTCGAAACCGTTTGAAATTCTCGCCCTTAAAAATAATAACCAACATATTTGAGTAATAAAAATAATTTTATGAAAAACTTTATTTTTCCTCTTTATTTCGAAAATACCCCAAAAATTACGCGGGTTGTTACACTTCCCCACTAACAATGGAATTTCGCCCTCGAAATTCACCGAATACCTAACTCTCAAAAATCAGGCCAACAATCTTCAAAAATAATCTCGTCTCCAAAAAATAATTCCTCACATCTAATCTAGATGTCTAACCCGAAACTATCATCTAAAGATTCTATCTCCAAAAATACGCGCCACAAAAACGCAACAGACCCAAAACCCAAGACCCGAGGGTTGTCGTATACCTAAACTCTGATACCATTCTGTAACACCCCGCCCGCCCGGGGAGAGCGAACGGAGCGCTACTGTCGATAAAACTAATCAAATCCACAAATTACAAAGTATAGAGCATCTAAAAATCCCACAACAATAAAACAAGAAACCACTATTCTCATCTTCAATTTAATACCAAGTCTCTCGAATTACATACAACAACTAACTAACTCTAAAAATACAAATCTCCAATGCTCTATACATCAAAATAAATACATGTCTTCTCATCTCTTGTATTAAAAATTCTTCCCAAATAATCATCGCTAAAATCATCCCAATTGGTCCATAGCACTCAAATCCGTGCTCACCTGCCAACTAAGAAAAAGATGGGGAAGTACACAATACGACAGGAATATGCTCAACAAAGATGTTAGCGATGAACAAAGCGCAACAATACGACTACGAATACTCGAATCAAATAATGCAAATCTCAATAGCATTTTATCAATAAATTTCTCAACAACACATTAACCGGAGTCACCAGGCCTCACCATACCGCGCCATACTTTATCAAGTAGCCGGAAAAGGAGTCTTGGCGGGTGCCCAACATCAGTGCCATATTAAAATCTCATGACAGCGTGCTCAAAACAACATGAATAATACCTCATGAATGAAAATAATTCCAACAATTATTTTTCCAGATTTCCAAGAATTTAACAATTCAAAATATGAGTTCAATTAACAAGAATTCAACGGAATAAACACTCGCCAGATTTCAGGAGCATATTGTGTAAAACCCCATACCTTAAACCACAAAAAAGAATCATCACATAGTTTTAGCCTCAAAATCTATTCACGCCATCACGTTCCTCTCGCAAAAATAATCAAATCTCGTTCCCGCCCAAACTCGAGAAAACACCAGATAAGCCTTCTAATCTAAAGTTGAAATCTTGAATAAGTTTGGGGCTATGGTTTGTATATGAAAGGGAGTAATTTTGGAGAGGTCTTTTGGTTAAAAAGCTTGAGAAAAAGTGATTTGAAAAGCCAAGCCACGAATTTTTTGATATATAAATGATTAAGTGTTTGATTAAGAAAAGAGTTCTAATTAGATACAAACACTAAAAATTTTATTCCGGACGATCGGACCGTTGAAGTTGCTTGAAATTATAGTATGTTGTAGAGAACGGCGAGACAGGACTTCTGACAAAAATTCAGATTGATCGGACGGTCGGATTTTTAAAAATATTATTTTTACTAGAGTGTTTTATGTTCCGAGGACTCTTAGAGAGTTTTATGTTTTGAGGACTCTTCTAAATAATAAAAATTCAATTAAAATTCCATTTTAATTCCGATTTCGAAACCGTTTGAAATTATCGCCCTTAAAAATAATAACCAACATATTTGAGTAATAAAAATAATTTTATGAAAAACTTAATTTTTCCTCTTTATTTCGAAAATACCCCAAAAATTACGCGGGTTGTTACACTTCCCCACTAACAATGAAATTTCGCCCTCGAAATTCACCGAATACCTAACTCTCAAAAATCAGGCCAACAATCTTCCAAAATAATCTCGTCTCCAAAAAATAATTCCTCACATCTAATCTAGATGTCTAACCCGAAACTATCATCTAAAGATTCTATCTCCAAAAATACGCGCCACAAAAACGCAACAGACCCAAAACCCAAGACCCGAGGGTTGTCGTATACCTAAACTCTGATACCATTCTGTAACACCCCGCCCGCCCGGGGAGAGCGAACGGAGCGCTACTGTCGATAAAACTAATCAAATCCACAAATAACAAAGTATAGAGCATCTAAAAATCCCACAACAATAAAACAAGAAACCACTATTCTCATCTTCAATTTAATACCAAGTCTCTCGAATTACATACAACAACTAACTAACTCTAAAAATACAAATCTCCAATGCTCTATACATCAAAATAAATACATGTCTTCTCATCTCTTGTATTAAAAATTCTTCCCAAATAATCATCGCTAAAATCATCCCAATTGGTCCATAGCACTCAAATCCGTGCTCACCTGCCAACTAAGAAAAAGATGGGGAAGTACACAATACGACAGGAATATGCTCAACAAAGATGTTAGCGATGAACAAAGCGCAACAATACGACTACGAATACTCAAATCAAATAATGCAAATCTCAATAGCATTTTATCAATAAATTTCTCAACAACACATTAACCGGAGTCACCAGGCCTCACCATACCGCGCCATACTTTATCAAGTAGCCGGAAAAGGAGTCTTGGCGGGTGCCCAACATCAGTGCCATATTAAAATCTCATGACAGCGTGCTCAAAACAACATGAATAATACCTCATGAATGAAAATAATTCCAACAATTATTTTTCCAGATTTCCAAGAATTTAACAATTCAAAATATGAGTTCAATTAACAAGAATTCAACGGAATAAACACTCGCCAGATTTCAGGAGCATATTGTGTAAAACCCCATACCTTAAACCACAAAAAAGAACCAATATGAATCATCACATAGTTTTAGCCTCAAAATCTATTCACGCCATCACGTTCCTCTCGCAAAAATAATCAAATCTCGTTCCCGCCCAAACTCGAGAAAACACCAGATAAGCCTTCTAATCTAAGGTTGAAATCTTGAATAAGTTTGGGGCTATGGTTTGTATATGAAAGGGAGTAATTTTGGAGAGGTCTTTTGGTTAAAAAGCTTGAGAAAAAGTGATTTGAAAAGCCAAGCCACGAATTTTTTGATATATAAATGATTAAGTGTTTGATTAAGAAAAGAGTTCTAATCAGATACAAACACTAAAAATTTTATTCCGGACGATCGGACCGTTGGAGTCGCTTGAAATTTTTGTATGTTGTAGCGAACGGCGAGACAGGACTTCTGACAAAAATTCAGCTTGATCGGACGGTCGGATTTTTAAAAATATTATTTTTACTAGAGAGTTTTATGTTCCGAGGACTCTTCTAGAGTTTTATGTTTTGAGGACTCTTCTAAATAATAAAAATTCAATTAAAACTCCATTTTAATTCCGATTTCGAAACCGTTTGAAATTCTCGCCCTTAAAAATAATAACCAACATATTTGAGTAATAAAAATAATTTTATGAAAAACTTTATTTTTCCTCTTTATTTCGAAAATACCCCAAAAATTACGCGGGTTGTTACACTTCCCCACTAACAATGGAATTTCGCCCTCGAAATTCACCGAATACCTAACTCTCAAAAATCAGGCCAACAATCTTCAAAAATAATCTCGTCTCCAAAAAATAATTCCTCACATCTAATCTAGATGTCTAACCCGAAACTATCATCTAAAGATTCTATCTCCAAAAATACGCGCCACAAAAACGCAACAGACCCAAAACCCAAGACCCGAGGGTTGTCGTATACCTAAACTCTGATACCATTCTGTAACACCCCGCCCGCCCGGGGAGAGCGAACGGAGCGCTACTGTCGATAAAACTAATCAAATCCACAAATTACAAAGTATAGAGCATCTAAAAATCCCACAACAATAAAACAAGAAACCACTATTCTCATCTTCAATTTAATACCAAGTCTCTCGAATTACATACAACAACTAACTAACTCTAAAAATACAAATCTCCAATGCTCTATACATCAAAATAAATACATGTCTTCTCATCTCTTGTATTAAAAATTCTTCCCAAATAATCATCGCTAAAATCATCCCAATTGGTCCATAGCACTCAAATCCGTGCTCACCTGCCAACTAAGAAAAAGATGGGGAAGTACACAATACGACAGGAATATGCTCAACAAAGATGTTAGCGATGAACAAAGCGCAACAATACGACTACGAATACTCGAATCAAATAATGCAAATCTCAATAGCATTTTATCAATAAATTTCTCAACAACACATTAACCGGAGTCACCAGGCCTCACCATACCGCGCCATACTTTATCAAGTCGCCGGAAAAGGAGTCTTGGCGGGTGCCCAACATCAGTGCCATACTAAAATCTCATGACAGCGTGCTCAAAACAACATGAATAATACCTCATGAATGAAAATAATTCCAACAATTATTTTTCCAGATTTCCAAGAATTTAACAATTCAAAATATGAGTTCAATTAACAAGAATTCAACGGAATAAACACTCGCCAGATTTCAGGAGCATATTGTGTAAAACCCCATACCTTAAACCACAAAAAAGAATCATCACATAGTTTTAGCCTCAAAATCTATTCACGCCATCACGTTCCTCTCGCAAAAATAATCAAATCTCGTTCCCGCCCAAACTCGAGAAAACACCAGATAAGCCTTCTAATCTAAGGTTGAAATCTTGAATAAGTTTGGGGCTATGGTTTGTATATGAAAGGGAGTAATTTTGGAGAGGTCTTTTGGTTAAAAAGCTTGAGAAAAAGTGATTTGAAAAGCCAAGCCACGAATTTTTTGATATATAAATGATTAAGTGTTTGATTAAGAAAAGAGTTCTAATTAGATACAAACACTAAAAATTTTATTCCGGACGATCGGACCGTTGAAGTTGCTTGAAATTATAGTATGTTGTAGCGAACGGCGAGACAGGACTTCTGACAAAAATTCAGATTGATCGGACGGTCGGATTTTTAAAAATATTATTTTTACTAGAGAGTTTTATGTTCCGAGGACTCTTAGAGAGTTTTATGTTTTGAGGACTCTTCTAAATAATAAAAATTCAATTAAAATTCCATTTTAATTCCGATTTCGAAACCGTTTGAAATTATCGCCCTTAAAAATAATAACCAACATATTTGAGTAATAAAAATAATTTTATGAAAAACTTTATTTTTCCTCTTTATTTCGAAAATACCCCAAAAATTACGCGGGTTGTTACACTTCCCCACTAACAATGAAATTTCGCCCTCGAAATTCACCGAATACCTAACTCTCAAAAATCAGGCCAACAATCTTCCAAAATAATCTCGTCTCCAAAAAATAATTCCTCACATCTAATCTAGATGTCTAACCCGAAACTATCATCTAAAGATTCTATCTCCAAAAATACGCGCCACAAAAACGCAACAGACCCAAAACCCAAGACCCGAGGGTTGTCGTATACCTAAACTCTGATACCATTCTGTAACACCCCGCCCGCCCGGGGAGAGCGAACGGAGCGCTACTGTCGATAAAACTAATCAAATCCACAAATAACAAAGTATAGAGCATCTAAAAATCCCACAACAATAAAACAAGAAACCACTATTCTCATCTTCAATTTAATACCAAGTCTCTCGAATTACATACAACAACTAACTAACTCTAAAAATACAAATCTCCAATGCTCTATACATCAAAATAAATACATGTCTTCTCATCTCTTGTATTAAAAATTCTTCCCAAATAATCATCGCTAAAATCATCCCAATTGGTCCATAGCACTCAAATCCGTGCTCACCTGCCAACTAAGAAAAAGATGGGGAAGTACACAATACGACAGGAATATGCTCAACAAAGATGTTAGCGATGAACAAAGCGCAACAATACGACTACGAATACTCAAATCAAATAATGCAAATCTCAATAGCATTTTATCAATAAATTTCTCAACAACACATTAACCGGAGTCACCAGGCCTCACCATACCGCGCCATACTTTATCAAGTAGCCGGAAAAGGACTCTTGGCGGGTGCCCAACATCAGTGCCATATTAAAATCTCATGACAGCGTGCTCAAAACAACATGAATAATACCTCATGAATGAAAATAATTCCAACAATTATTTTTCCAGATTTCCAAGAATTTAACAATTCAAAATATGAGTTCAATTAACAAGAATTCAACGGAATAAACACTCGCCAGATTTCAGGAGCATATTGTGTAAAACCCCATACCTTAAACCACAAAAAAGAACCAATATGAATCATCACATAGTTTTAGCCTCAAAATCTATTCACGCCATCACGTTCCTCTCGCAAAAATAATCAAATCTCGTTCCCGCCCAAACTCGAGAAAACACCAGATAAGCCTTCTAATCTAAGGTTGAAATCTTGAATAAGTTTGGGGCTATGGTTTGTATATGAAAGGGAGTAATTTTGGAGAGGTCTTTTAGTTAAAAAGCTTGAGAAAAAGTGATTTGAAAAGCCAAGCCACGAATTTTTTTATATATAAATGATTAAGTGTTTGATTAAGAAAAGAGTTCTAATTAGATACAAACACTAAAAAATTTATTCCGGACGATCGGACCGTTGGAGTCGCTTGAAATTTTAGTATGTTGTAGCGAACGGCGAGACAGGACTTCTGACAAAAATTCAGCTTGATCGGACGGTCGGATTTTTAAAAATATTATTTTTACTAGAGAGTTTTATGTTCCGAGGACTCTTAGAGAGTTTTATGTTTTGAGGACTCTTCTAAATAATAAAAATTCAATTAAAACTCCATTTTAATTCCGATTTCGAAACCGTTTGAAATTCTCGCCCTTAAAAATAATAACCAACATATTTGAGTAATAAAAATAATTTTATGAAAAACTTTATTTTTCCTCTTTATTTCGAAAATACCCCAAAAATTACGCGGGTTGTTACACTTCCCCACTAACAATGGAATTTCGCCCTCGAAATTCACCGAATACCTAACTCTCAAAAATCAGGCCAACAATCTTCAAAAATAATCTCGTCTCCAAAAAATAATTCCTCACATCTAATCTAGATGTCTAACCCGAAACTATCATCTAAAGATTCTATCTCCAAAAATACGCGCCACAAAAACGCAACAGACCCAAAACCCAAGACCCGAGGGTTGTCGTATACCTAAACTCTGATACCATTCTGTAACACCCCGCCCGCCCGGGGAGAGCGAACGGAGCGCTACTGTCGATAAAACTAATCAAATCCACAAATAACAAAGTATAGAGCATCTAAAAATCCCACAACAATAAAACAAGAAACCACTATTCTCATCTTCAATTTAATACCAAGTCTCTCGAATTACATACAACAACTAACTAACTCTAAAAATACAAATCTCCAATGCTCTATACATCAAAATAAATACATGTCTTCTCATCTCTTGTATTAAAAATTCTTCCCAAATAATCATCGCTAAAATCATCCCAATTGGTCCATAGCACTCAAATTCGTGCTCACCTGCCAACTAAGAAAAAGATGGGGAAGTACACAATACGACAGGAATATGCTCAACAAAGATGTTAGCGATGAACAAAGCGCAACAATACGACTACGAATACTCAAATCAAATAATGCAAATCTCAATAGCATTTTATCAATAAATTTCTCAACAACACATTAACCGGAGTCACCAGGCCTCACCATACCGCGCCATACTTTATCAAGTAGCCGGAAAAGGAGTCTTGGCGGGTGCCCAACATCAGTGCCATATTAAAATCTCATGACAGCGTGCTCAAAACAACATGAATAATACCTCATGAATGAAAATAATTCCAACAATTATTTTTCCAGATTTCCAAGAATTTAACAATTCAAAATATGAGTTCAATTAACAAGAATTCAACGGAATAAACACTCGCCAGATTTCAGGAGCATATTGTGTAAAACCCCATACCTTAAACCACAAAAAAGAATCATCACATAGTTTTAGCCTCAAAATCTATTCACGCCATCACGTTCCTCTCGCAAAAATAATCAAATCTCGTTCCCGCCCAAACTCGAGAAAACACCAGATAAGCCTTCTAATCTAAGGTTGAAATCTTGAATAAGTTTGGGGCTATGGTTTGTATATGAAAGGGAGTAATTTTGGAGAGGTCTTTTGGTTAAAAAGCTTGAGAAAAAGTGATTTGAAAAGCCAAGCCACGAATTTTTTGATATATAAATGATTAAGTGTTTGATTAAGAAAAGAGTTCTAATTAGATACAAACACTAAAAATTTTATTCCGGACGATCGGACTGTTGGAGTCGCTTGAAATTTTTGTATGTTGTAGCGAACGGCGAGACAGGACTTCTGACAAAAATTCAGCTTGATCGGACGGTCGAATGTTTAAAAATATTATTTTTACTAGAGAGTTTTATGTTCCGAGGACTCTTAGAGAGTTTTATGTTTTGAGGACTCTTCTAAATAATAAAAATTCAATTAAAACTCCATTTTAATTCCGATTTCGAAACCGTTTGAAATTCTCGCCCTTAAAAATAATAACCAACATATTTGAGTAATAAAAATAATTTTATGAAAAACTTTATTTTTCCTCTTTATTTCGAAAATACCCCAAAAATTACGCGGGTTGTTACACTTCCCCACTAACAATGAAATTTCGCCCTCGAAATTCACCGAATACCTAACTCTCAAAAATCAGGCCAACAATCTTCAAAAATAATCTCGTCTCCAAAAAATAATTCCTCACATCTAATCTAGATGTCTAACCCGAAACTATCATCTAAAGATTCTATCTCCAAAAATACGCGCCACAAAAACGCAACAGACCCAAAACCCAAGACCCGAGGGTTGTCGTATACCTAAACTCTGATACCATTCTGTAACACCCCGCCCGCCCGGGGAGAGCGAACGGAGCGCTACTGTCGATAAAACTAATCAAATCCACAAATAACAAAGTATAGAGCATCTAAAAATCCCACAACAATAAAACAAGAAACCACTATTCTCATCTTCAATTTAATACCAAGTCTCTCGAATTACATACAACAACTAACTAACTCTAAAAATACAAATCTCCAATGCTCTATACATCAAAATAAATACATGTCTTCTCATCTCTTGTATTAAAAATTCTTCCCAAATAATCATCGCTAAAATCATCCCAATTGGTCCATAGCACTCAAATTCGTGCTCACCTGCCAACTAAGAAAAAGATGGGGAAGTACACAATACGACAGGAATATGCTCAACAAAGATGTTAGCGATGAACAAAGCGCAACAATACGACTACGAATACTCAAATCAAATAATGCAAATCTCAATAGCATTTTATCAATAAATTTCTCAACAACACATTAACCGGAGTCACCAGGCCTCACCATACCGCGCCATACTTTATCAAGTAGCCGGAAAAGGAGTCTTGGCGGGTGCCCAACATCAGTGCCATATTAAAATCTCATGACAGCGTGCTCAAAACAACATGAATAATACCTCATGAATGAAAATAATTCCAACAATTATTTTTCCAGATTTCCAAGAATTTAACAATTCAAAATATGAGTTCAATTAACAAGAATTCAACGGAATAAACACTCGCCAGATTTCAGGAGCATATTGTGTAAAACCCCATACCTTAAACCACAAAAAAGAATCATCACATAGTTTTAGCCTCAAAATCTATTCACGCCATCACGTTCCTCTCGCAAAAATAATCAAATCTCGTTCCCGCCCAAACTCGAGAAAACACCAGATAAGCCTTCTAATCTAAGGTTGAAATCTTGAATAAGTTTGGGGCTATGGTTTGTATATGAAAGGGAGTAATTTTGGAGAGGTCTTTTGGTTAAAAAGCTTGAGAAAAAGTGATTTGAAAAGCCAAGCCACGAATTTTTTGATATATAAATGATTAAGTGTTTGATTAAGAAAAGAGTTCTAATTAGATACAAACACTAAAAATTTTATTCCGGACGATCGGACTGTTGGAGTCGCTTGAAATTTTTGTATGTTGTAGCGAACGGCGAGACAGGACTTCTGACAAAAATTCAGCTTGATCGGACGGTCGAATGTTTAAAAATATTATTTTTACTAGAGAGTTTTATGTTCCGAGGACTCTTAGAGAGTTTTATGTTTTGAGGACTCTTCTAAATAATAAAAATTCAATTAAAACTCCATTTTAATTCCGATTTCGAAACCGTTTGAAATTCTCGCCCTTAAAAATAATAACCAACATATTTGAGTAATAAAAATAATTTTATGAAAAACTTTATTTTTCCTCTTTATTTCGAAAATACCCCAAAAATTACGCGGGTTGTTACACTTCCCCACTAACAATGGAATTTCGCCCTCGAAATTCACCGAATACCTAACTCTCAAAAATCAGGCCAACAATCTTCAAAAATAATCTCGTCTCCAAAAAATAATTCCTCACATCTAATCTAGATGTCTAACCCGAAACTATCATCTAAAGATTCTATCTCCAAAAATACGCGCCACAAAAACGCAACAAACCCAAAACCCAAGACCCGAGGGTTGTCGTATACCTAAACTCTGATACCATTCTGTAACACCCCGCCCGCCCGGGGAGAGCGAACGGAGCGCTACTGTCGATAAAACTAATCAAATCCACAAATAACAAAGTATAGAGCATCTAAAAATCCCACAACAATAAAACAAGAAACCACTATTCTCATCTTCAATTTAATACCAAGTCTCTCGAATTACATACAACAACTAACTAACTCTAAAAATACAAATCTCCAATGCTCTATACATCAAAATAAATACATGTCTTCTCATCTCTTGTATTAAAAATTCTTCCCAAATAATCATCGCTAAAATCATCCCAATTGGTCCATAGCACTCAAATTCGTGCTCACCTGCCAACTAAGAAAAAGATGGGGAAGTACACAATACGACAGGAATATGCTCAACAAAGATGTTAGCGATGAACAAAGCGCAACAATACGACTACGAATACTCAAATCAAATAATGCAAATCTCAATAGCATTTTATCAATAAATTTCTCAACAACACATTAACCGGAGTCACCAGGCCTCACCATACCGCGCCATACTTTATCAAGTAGCCGGAAAAGGAGTCTTGGCGGGTGCCCAACATCAGTGCCATATTAAAATCTCATGACAGCGTGCTCAAAACAACATGAATAATACCTCATGAATGAAAATAATTCCAACAATTATTTTTCCAGATTTCCAAGAATTTAACAATTCAAAATATGAGTTCAATTAACAAGAATTCAACGGAATAAACACTCGCCAGATTTCAGGAGCATATTGTGTAAAACCCCATACCTTAAACCACAAAAAAGAACCAATATGAATCATCACATAGTTTTAGCCTCAAAATCTATTCACGCCATCACGTTCCTCTCGCAAAAATAATCAAATCTCGTTCCCGCCCAAACTCGAGAAAACACCAGATAAGCCTTCTAATCTAAGGTTGAAATCTTGAATAAGTTTGGGGCTATGGTTTGTATATGAAAGGGAGTAATTTTGGAGAGGTCTTTTGGTTAAAAAGCTTGAGAAAAAGTGATTTGAAAAGCCAAGCCACGAATTTTTTGATATATAAATGATTAAGTGTTTGATTAAGAAAAGAGTTCTAATCAGATACAAACACTAAAAATTTTATTCCGGACGATCGGACCGTTGGAGTCGCTTGAAATTTTTGTATGTTGTAGCGAACGGCGAGACAGGACTTCTGACAAAAATTCAGCTTGATCGGACGGTCGGATTTTTAAAAATATTATTTTTACTAGAGAGTTTTATGTTCCGAGGACTCTTAGAGAGTTTTATGTTTTGAGGACTCTTCTAAATAATAAAAATTCAATTAAAACTCCATTTTAATTCCGATTTCGAAACCGTTTGAAATTCTCGCCCTTAAAAATAATAACCAACATATTTGAGTAATAAAAATAATTTTATGAAAAACTTTATTTTTCCTCTTTATTTCGAAAATACCCCAAAAATTACGCGGGTTGTTACACTTCCCCACTAACAATGGAATTTCGCCCTCGAAATTCACCGAATACCTAACTCTCAAAAATCAGGCCAACAATCTTCAAAAATAATCTCGTCTCCAAAAAATAATTCCTCACATCTAATCTAGATGTCTAACCCGAAACTATCATCTAAAGATTCTATCTCCAAAAATACGCGCCACAAAAACGCAACAGACCCAAAACCCAAGACCCGAGGGTTGTCGTATACCTAAACTCTGATACCATTCTGTAACACCCCGCCCGCCCGGGGAGAGCGAACGGAGCGCTACTGTCGATAAAACTAATCAAATCCACAAATAAAAAAGTATAGAGCATCTAAAAATCCCACAACAATAAAACAAGAAACCACTATTCTCATCTTCAATTTAATACCAAGTCTCTCGAATTACATACAACAACTAACTAACTCTAAAAATACAAATCTCCAATGCTCTATACATCAAAATAAATACATGTCTTCTCATCTCTTGTATTAAAAATTCTTCCCAAATAATCATCGCTAAAATCATCCCAATTGGTCCATAGCACTCAAATTCGTGCTCACCTGCCAACTAAGAAAAAGATGGGGAAGTACACAATACGACAGGAATATGCTCAACAAAGATGTTAGCGATGAACAAAGCGCAACAATACGACTACGAATACTCAAATCAAATAATGCAAATCTCAATAGCATTTTATCAATAAATTTCTCAACAACACATTAACCGGAGTCACCAGGCCTCACCATACCGCGCCATACTTTATCAAGTAGCCGGAAAAGGAGTCTTGGCGGGTGTCCAACATCAGTGCCATATTAAAATCTCATGACAGCGTGCTCAAAACAACATGAATAATACCTCATGAATGAAAATAATTCCAACAATTATTTTTCCAGATTTCTAAGAATTTAACAATTCAAAATATGAGTTCAATTAACAAGAATTCAACGGAATAAACACTCGCCAGATTTCAGGAGCATATTGTGTAAACCCCATACCTTAAACCACAAAAAAGAACCAATATGAATCATCACATAGTTTTAGCCTCAAAATCTATTCACGCCATCACGTTCCTCTCGCAAAAATAATCAAATCTCGTTCCCGCCCAAACTCGAGAAAACACCAGATAAGCCTTCTAATCTAAGGTTGAAATCTTGAATAAGTTTGGGGCTATGGTTTGTATATGAAAGGGAGTAATTTTGGAGAGGTCTTTTGGTTAAAAAGCTTGAGAAAAATTGATTTGAAAAGCCAAGCCACGAATTTTTTGATATATAAATGATTAAGTGTTTGATTAAGAAAAGAGTTCTAATTAGATACAAACACTAAAAATTTTATTCCGGACGATCGGACCGTTGGAGTCGCTTGAAATTTTAGTATGTTGTAGCGAACGGCGAGACAGGACTTCTGACAAAAATTCAGCTTGATCGGACGGTCGGATTTTTAAAAATATTATTTTTACTAGAGAGTTTTATGTTCCGAGGACTCTTAGAGAGTTTTATGTTTTGAGGACTCTTCTAAATAATAAAAATTCAATTAAAACTCCGTTTTAATTCCGATTTCGAAACCGTTTGAAATTCTCGCCCTTAAAAATAATAACCAACATATTTGAGTAATAAAAATAATTTAATGAAAAACTTTATTTTTCCTCTTTATTTCGAAAATACCCCAAAAATTACGCGGGTTGTTACATATACCCGCACACAAAACACATTATTTGCACTATATACACACGCACGACCCTGCGCCACCCCACCCCCCATATATTGTGACACCCCGCTTAAAATAATAACGGGTGGCCAGCCCTATACTACATTAAATCATGAATCTCATATAGCTCATTCTCAGCATTCAACAGACTATACTGACATAGATAGGACTAACTACCCGAAACTATAAAAGCGAATGCCAAAAATTAAAATAAAACTTGTAATAGATATCAACCCAACAATATAGAACTACAAAGAAGGTCAAGTATCGAGATAAAATAAGTGCTAAACATAACAATAACATGAATACATACCAGAAAATATACCCGAATAAGTTGTCGGGTCACAAACAGTACAATAACCGTAAAGAGGAAATAAAAATAGCTATAAGTAACTCTTCAGTGTAAACCCGATATACAAAAATGAATCCTATCTAGATGTACAAGAAGTAGGAAGCGACTACAATCTAAGTCTCGCAACAGTCCGCAACTACCATGGCTCCCAAGACTCTGGATAGAAAAGCATCTGGTATCCATTCGGCGGGACACCTGTAGTACAATATATACATACATAGCCAAAGAGAGAAATAAACGGGTCAGAGCCCGAGGTGAAAAAATATTTAGCAAGTGTGTTAATCGTGCATAATAAATATAAATGCACAATTTCATAATTAGAGTGGAGTCGCACTCTCGTGAAACCCCCAACTCACCTCTCAATTACAGCGCGCACCTAATCGCGTCCTGGAACCTTAATTAAGTTACCCCACCCACTTAAGGACAATTTATCTTACCATACGCATGGCCTATACCCACATGCCCTGCCATTCTAACATAACCCTCAAATCCTTTTCATTCTGATCACACTTAAATATATTTTCACATATATGCCTTACTAGGCAATAGTGGATCCACTTATTAACTTAAACCAGTTATAAGTCTTAATACATCACACATTAACATTAAGCTTCAATATAAAATTTTATTCTCTAAGCAACATACATACAAGTATTAAGACAAAACTTCTCTCTACTCTCAACATTGCACTACGTTTCGTGCGTGGGGCGTCTCGCAAAGCGAAATCCAAATAAGGAACCCCCCTGATACACTACTCCTTAACAATGTCGATCGTAGGGATCCATTATGTCATTCACACAAATCATACTACTGCAATTACTTAATTATCGAGTATAATATTTAAGAACATAACTAGAATCTCCATCTAACTCCTTGAGGTCGATATAACCGCAAAATGTCTCTAAATACGATCTGTCGACCTTAATAAATTAGCACACAGAAATCACCCAAGATGTACTTCATAGAATATCCATGACCTCTTCACCTATATGATATACAAATATATATTTACCCTAACTATATAATCAATCAGTCCTTCCTATAACCATGTATACATAACACACATAATGCATACTTTGTAATACACATAACATAAACGGCTATTGGATACCAAAATACTGCACCATGCTATCATCTTCCAGGGCATCACTCACATACCATCCTGGGGAGCAGCGGTCGGACTCAATATCACCAACATTGCGGTCAAAAATCACAACGCTTGGGAAGCGGTCTTAGCTCCAAATCGAAAAGTGATAACGACTCATAACCAAGACTTCCCACCCCTAAAAATAGAATCACACAAATAATAAGGGACGACTATGACCTAGGGACTATCCACACCCTGCTCCTCAAGCCAAGGGCTCACCCTCATCACGCAACTTTCCATGAAAGCATGTGTCCGGTATGCTTCACACCATAAGTATATATATCATTTACACACTATATATATATATATATATATACATCCATATGATCACATCATATAACCAAACCTTCACACACGGTATATATATCCACGCCATGAGTACGCACATAATGACATCTCTCTCTCTATATATATATATATATATATATATATATATATATACATACATACTATCTCTCGCCCGTATGTATGAGATTTATAAACTCGGCTATAAGCATACATAATCCTCATTATACTAGCCGTCCTCCCAAGAGTATTAACTTAATTCGTTGTATAAATACGACCCCTCACTTGAAGAATATTCATCCATTGTCCCTATGATATGAATAGTCTTCCAATCTACCCAACATTAAGGTTATTAACCCAAAGTTTAACGCATGTAATAATCACCAAACATCCCATCAATATCCGAATGCACATCTATATATCTAATAATAATCCCGAGTATAGGTATAAACATATCTAATATTCTGCAATCCTCAAGCGTAATCTTCAATTCATTTTATGATTTCATCATATAGTGAAATACTCACCGTGAATCACACATGGATAGGTAGTGACTACTCCAACTACAATTTAACACAATCCTATTCTAGTAAATAGGAAAAGCCACTCATTCTCAATTCAGCCTAAGGTTCAGTTGCTCCTATTGATATGCCCTGAATGTACCCCCTCGGCTCACAGACATCGACCCCGGCCATGGAGATGGATGATGTTAGAGGGACCTCGGATTCATCAACTAGCAGTCTCGTCCTAGGCAAGGTCGGCGGCCGACATTGCTAGCTACCTCGGCAGGTGAGGTCACTATGATCCAGGGGCGGTTATCCACCTGGTCTTCCAAGGATTGCAACCTCGGCTCGGAAGATGAAGAGGTTGCCATCCTACCATCAACATCAACCTCGGCTAGAGATCGACCGACGTTCCTACTTTTCCACCACTACCTCGGCCCAGGCCGACGTCATAGCTCAACATGCCTTACCTCGGCTCACCCGTTGAGCCAAGGCACCACCTCGTCCTCTTTCAGGCCGAGGTTGTGACCAATCACAGATGACCGAGCTCTTATGCGTATAGATGGGAACACGTGGATAAGTCTGTTATAACTGAATCATTCCCCTCACGTGAGGGAATATTGAGGTCATCATTATCTATATAAGATCTGCCAGGTGTCATTCTCATACTGGTTCAATCCTCATGCACATGCTCATTGCATGCTTGGGGGGTATATTACACCCCCCAAGCACTATATATAGAGGTCATCCTCTACCTTGTAAAGGGATCCGAAATTAAGAACCCTAGCTGTAACTCTGTTCAAACTATGTTGCAGAAAGAGAAAGCTTGAGAGATTGTATCTATGGCCATTAGAGCCCTCATACAGTGATACACATCATACACTTACACAGTGGATGTAGGACTGATTGGCTGAACCACTTATATTCTGGTGTGAATCATCTTCTCCTCACCTCCCTCTACTATATATGTGTATACCTTTATCCTGCCATTATTAACATTGAATTGAGCTCACGAACACCTTGAAAGGTGGTGCTGTTCCTAGCATCATCACCTATGAACTCTTAATAATTTATGCATTTTTTATTTATTCCTTGAGCTTATCATCACTCAGGATACGCGACCACTCTCTCTCTCGTTGATCCCCACTCATATCTTAAATATAATCCCATCGCTAAAAGGATTCGGCATAAATCTCGGCCTATAATTTCCACGCCATACCCTCACAACTCTCTCAAAGAGTATTTAACCTTACGTTATCTCTAAGCTCACTATTGACCTCTAATTAGGACTCCCATCCCCAATGAGATTTCCCTACTTCCTCGATACAACAACTTCAATGCATATGAGCATAAGTTCCCCAAATAACTCAATTTGTCCCCACAATCATATCTTAGGAGAAACTCCCAATAAATCTCCAAAATGTATCTCGCACACCATATAATAATGTCCCAAATCAATAAACCCAATCGAAATGGACCAAAACTCGATCTAGAAAAACCTCACCAAAACATCCCTGTTTCCGAATCGATTCGGCCTGGCCCGAATCGATTCGGTCTCAAGGCCGAATCGATTCGCTCCAAATGTGAATCGATTCGATCCAAAGGACTTGGGAGTCTGTCGCAAGCCGAATCGATTCGCCTTGGGTCCGAATCGATTCGGTCCAAAGGACCTGGGAGTTTGTCTCAAGCTGAATCGATTCGCCTTGGGTCCGAATCGATTCGGTCATGCATACCTGACACTTTTGCCTAAGCCGAATCGATTCGCTTAGGGGGCGAATCGATTCGGGTCTGCAGAACTTCGAAGGCTTCTTCTTCTATACAAAACCCATGAATTTTAAACCCCGTAAATCATCTTCTTCCCTTCATCCTTCAACCCAAATATAATTATAACATCCAAAAATCATCCTATATCAAATCCCATCAAGTTATATACCCTTAAACCCAAGTATGAACATCAAATGCAAAATTGAAATATCCAAAATCTAGGTTTCGATATAAATACCCAAAATCCAATTCTTTTGCCCACAATTATGAAATATCAAACACAAATGAGTTATTTAGCAAGATTAAACACTTGCCTCAGAATTGTAGAGGTGGAATCATCTACGAGATCACGTATGGGCCGGAATCTCCAAGCTTTTTCGCCTCTCTCTCTTCCTTTCTTCTTCTTTCTTTCTCTTTCTCTCTTTCCCTGAAATGAGATGGGCTGGTCCATAAGCCTCTTAAGCCCTTAAAACTTAAGTCCCAGTTTTAAATGGTAATACACACTTTAAATGACTCGTTTACTCCAATTCGAGTCAACCTAACCTAAAAATATTTCGGAACCGAAATAAAACCCAAGGACAGTCATTTCGACTATCTCGACCTATCCGAAATCAATGGCGCACTCAGAATCATCATCCAAAATACTTTATAACGTCCCAAATTTTGGACTTCAATTACCAAATTTTAAAATTCTCCAATTTAAATCAATTTTATTTCTCCCAAAAATTTAATTTCTCAGTCCGAAAGTCATGGGGTATTACAGACTTCCCCCTTACAAAAATTTCGTCCTCGAAATTTAAGTTATGCCTAGGTCTTCGAATCTCATCTAGTCCTTACATCTACCCTCAACATCACTATACATGCCTCTTCCACTTCTCACATCGAACCATATAACTTTAAAGTAATACTAGCTACCCCGGGAGCCCATACCCCTAGTTTCCGAGCTCACCTCAGAAAAACATAACCCGAATCCACTAGCCTCAACTCATAATATAACTCTCAACAAATTTATCTATAGCAGCATATTAAGTATATATAAAAGTTTAAAATTTCCAATGGTTGAACTCTTCTCAATTCCTAACATAAGTTACCTTCATGCGGGGGAGGTCTCGCAAAGCGAAATCTAAACAAGGAACCCTCCCAATACATTATTGTGTAGATATGTCGGGGATTGAGATCAGTTGAACCAGGATTAAGGTTTTATAAAAAAAATCGAATTTTAGATATTGCCTAAAGGACTATATAACAATATAATATAAAAAAAATTCCATGTCTTTTGACACGCCAAACAAACACCTTACGTTCAAGACACAAGGCTTCAACAAACACAATACTCTCACTGATACCTAGTTCTCAAAACTAGTACAACCATGAGGTAAATTCTTTGCTCAATAATGAATCTTTGAAACTCTGAACCTCTCAGTTATATATAAGCCCCTTTACATCACATCAAAACATTGTGGCAAGATAAATCCTTCCCGATCAATCGATCAAGCAGGTATGGCGAAAATTGCAGAATACCAGTTACGGGAATTATCATCCAAAATCATCCAAATCCAATTCTTTAACTCCCAAACTCCCAAAAATTTATACCACAAGCATTATAAACCCAAATGGACAATATTCTATGTAAGGCATGTGAGTTTTCATCAAGTATTATGAATTAAAAGGGCCAAAACCTATATAAATCTCATGAACCCTAAAAATTTCTTTAACTTAGTTCTTCTCATTCTTTTTCCAGAATTTCTACTTCTAACCCAATGTAAATTCGTGGTTCAACCTCTACATGTGAAGGGAATTTCCAGAATGATGTTTATATCTCTACAACATGCGAATTCTAACCTCCAACATAGGTTTTCTTTCATAAAAACTCATCCTAATCAACCCTAAACTAATATGAGTGAAACATTAACTAAATTAAGCAAGATAAATACTTGCCTGGGAATTTTTGTTTCTGATTTGTGGATGAAATCAGTGTGGTGGTGATCCTCGTTGCGCGATCTAACGTTTGGCAGTGACGGCGGTGCAAACGGAGGAGTTCTTGTCCTTGAACTCCTTGGTAAGCTCTTCCTTTCCTTCTCCAATGGTCGTCTTTTGTTTTTGGTTGTGTTAACCCTAGAAGACAACCCTAAGCATCTGATATAACCTAGAAAATTCGTAGTTTTCCAAGCCCAAAAATACAAAATGCCTACAACGCCCTCCCGGGGTGTTAATTAAGCCTAAAAACGCCCCGAGACCCAAACTAAACCCCCGGGTATATTATTTTGACTATCTCGACCCTTCCAGACACTTTGGCGCACTCGAAATGACCATACGGGTGACTTATAATTTATTCACTTTTATTAATTAAAATTTAGTCCTGACACGATACGGGCGCGTCCCGACTTAAATTTCCAAAATTGTCTTTTTATTCACTCGTGACATTTAATAGAACCAATATTATATATTACTTTGCTCATTAGTAATATTCAACAAGTTTCCAATAATTACTAACTCTCGTCACGTTAGTAATTAAAAATAATTAATTTTCGAATTTATATTAAATTAATAACTCATATCAAATTTAATAAATCCCCAAATTTAGAAAGCATAAAAATACGGGGTATTACATACTTCCCCCCTAATAACCGAATTTCGTCCCGAAATTCGGAAAATAAGGCATACCTGGTAAGAATAAATCTGTGTATTTCTCGCGCATATCTGCCTCGCGCTCCCAGGTGGATTCCTCCACATTATGAAGCTCCTACTGGACCCATACAAGTGGCACTACCTTCGACCTCAATATCTTTTCGCTATAATCTAGGATAGCCACTGGTCTTTCCTCGTAAGAGCTGTTGGGCTGTAAGTCAATCTCCTCAATCGTGATATGGGTATGGGCCATGTCATCCCCAAGGTATCATCTCAACGACGAGATGTGGAATACATCGTGAATGCGATGTAAATGCTCTGGCAGTCCCAATCTGTATGCTACCGACCCAATCCTCTCGATAATGGGAAATAGTCCCACGTACCTCGGGGTAAATTTCCCTTTCTTCCCAAATCTCATCACTCCTTTCATAGGAGATACATGTAGTAATACTTGGTCCCCCATGTTAAACTCTCGGAAGAACCGTTTTGCATCGGCGTAGCTTTTCTACCTGTCCTAGGCTACCCGAATGCGACTCCTAATAATCTCAATCCTCGCGGAGGTTTCCTGAATCACCTCTGGTCCGAGAAACTTGTTATCCCCCACCTCTAGCCAACACGTTGGGGAATGACAAGGCCTGCCATACAAAGCCTCAAATGGAGCCATGCCAATCGTGAACTGATAAGAGTTATTATAAGCGAACTCTTCCAGTGGAAGATATGGCTCCCAACCTCCTCCAAAATCAAGGACACACATGCATAGCATATCCTTCAACATCTGATTAGTACGCTCTGTTTGTCCATCTGTCTGTGGGTGATAAGCTGAACTTAACCTCAAATCTGTACCCATGGCCTCCTGAAAGCTCTCCCAGAAACGTGACACGAAGATCTTATCTCTATCTGACACAATATTCAGGGGCACCCCATGTAATCTGACAATCTCAGCAATGAACAACTGAGCATACTGACCCGTGGTATAGTCTGTCCCACCAGCAGAAAATGAGCCACCTTGGTCAAACGATCCACAATCACCGAGATGGAGTCGTGGCCCCGCTTGATGTAGGCAACCCAGTAATAAAATCCATAGAAATACTTTCCCACTTCCACGCGAGTATTTCCAATGGCTGAAGAAACCCTGACGGTTTCTGGTGGTCCACCTTTACCAGCTGGCAGGTAGAACACTTGGACACGAACTCAGCAATGTCCTTTTTCATCCCACTCCACTAGTATTGCCGCCTCATATCCTGGTACATCTTATCTCCCCCAGGATGCACCACAAATCGGGACCCGTGAGACTGGGTCATCACTGCATGACGTAAGTCTGCTCCTTCTGGGACCACCAATCTCCCATTAAACCTCAAACCTCCATCAGAACTAACAGAATAGGACTTAGCACCCTCAGCTAAAAGTCGTACAATCTGCTCTTGGCAAAATGGGTCTGCGGTCTGTGCCTGTATTACCCTCGTAACGATCTCGGGTGTCACTATCATGACAGATATAAAGGAACGAGCTACTGCGTCCTGGTGACCCAACTCTTTCCACTTTGCTTTCCATATGTCCGCTACATCGTCTACCGGTCTACGGCTCAACGCATTGGCAACTACGTTGGCCTTCCCCGGATGGTACAGTATGTCGAACTGATAGTCCTTCACAAACTCTAACCACCTGCGCTGACGCATATTCAGCTCTCACTGAGTGAACAGGTACTGCAGTGACTTATGGTCTGTGAACAAGCGAAATTTCTCCCCCAATAAGTAATGTCTCCATATCCTCAACGCAAAGATGGCCGCTGCTAACTCTAGGTCGTGTGTGGGGTAATTCTTCTCGTGCGGCTTAAGCTTGCAGGAGGCAAAAGCTATAGCCTTCTCCTCCTGCTGAAGTACTCCCTCAAGTCCCCATAAAGAGGCATCGGTGTAAACCAAATACTCCACGCCCAGCATAGGTAAAGCAAGGACCGGTGTTGAAGTAAGCTTGTCTTTCAGCTCATCGAAAGCCAATTGACAAGCATCGTCCCAAACATATGGTACCCCCTTGCGAGTCAGGTTCGTCAATGGACCCTCTATTTTGGAGAACCCCCGAATGAATCTCATGTAGTATTCGGCTAATCCCAAGAAACTACGTACTTCCGTCGGTGTCATGGGCTATCCCCACTCCCTCACTGCTGACACTTTACTCGGGACAACTGCTATGCCTTGTTCAGAAACAACATGTCCCAAGAACTGCACTTCCCATAACCAGAACTCGCACTTCTCGTACTTAGCATACAGCTGATGCTCTCGTAGAGTCTGAAGAACCTGCCTCAAGAGCTTGGCATGCTCTTCCTCGGTGTGTGAATATATCAAGATGTCATCTATGAAGACGATGACAAACTGATCCAAGAACTCTCTGAACACTCGGTTCATCAAGTCCATGAATACAGCTAGAGCATTTGTGAGTCCAAATGGCATCACTCTGAACTCATAGGACCCATATCTCATCAAGAAAGCAGCCTTTGAAACATCCTGCTCCCTAATACGTAGCTGATGGTGCCCTGACCTCAGATCTATCTTCGAAAAGAAAGTTTCTCCCCTCAACTGGTCAAACAGATCATCGATTCGAGGTAACAGATACTTGTTCCATATCGTGACCTTGTTCAGTTCCCAGTAATCCACACATAGCCTCAGTGAACCATCTCTCTTTTTCACAAACAAAACTTGAGTGCCCCAAAGTGAGGTACTCCTGCGAATGAAGCCCTGACCTAACAGCTGCTCTATCTGATCTCATAACTCTCGCATCTCTGCCGGAGCCATACGATATGGAGCGCGTGCTATAGGTCGAGTATCCGGTAATAAATCTATGATAAAGTCTATCTCTCGACTGGGGGGTAGGCCTGGTATCTCCTGAAATACATCAGAATACTCACAAACAACTAAGATCAAGTCTAAGGGAATCACGATCTCCTTAGAGGTATCCTCCTCTATGTAATACAAATGAGCGGTCGAGCCTGCCTCTAGGCGAGGCATCGCCACTACAAACATCCCTTGCCCCGGAATGGCAAAGACAGTACTCCCACCGAAACAATCTATCATGGCTCTGTAAGCCGCGATCCAATCCATACTAATAATAACGTCATGCTCATGCATATTTAAGACTAACATGTCTGCTGGTAATACCAAGCTACCAATATCTACTCCCACACCCCGGCATATAAAGAAAATTAACGATCCATTTCCCAGTGGGGAGTCTACACATGTTACAGTGCTCTCTGCTGTGGCTAATAATCCTAAGGCCTTCGCAAAATGGGTAGCTATAAAATAGTGTGTCTCCCCAGTATCAAATAAAGCCCGACCTATAGTACCATGGATAGGAAACATACCCTCAATCGCGGGTGGCACCTGTGGAGCTGCTGCCTGGTGGACGTTATAGACACGTCTATACTGTAACTACCCCTGTTGTACTGGAGCGGCTGGAATGGCGGGTAAGGCTGGTACCTGAGCTGGTGCTAGGAGGGCGGTTGGAAAAAGTGGCCTCTGTGGCTCATTACGGACACCCTGCTGTTGTGGGGACCTCTCTCCCTCTAGACAATCCTGGCGCCTATGGCCATTCTTGCCGCACCCGAAACATCGTCCCCTGAAATTACCTCCCCTCTAACCCTCCTGACCACGACCCTGTTGGCCGTTACCACCCAGCCACTGGCCCTGTTGGCCCTGATGAAAACGCTGTTGGCCCTGCTGCTGACCCTGCTGCTGACGGTGTTGGCCTTGCTGGCCCTGCTGATTAGGCTGGCCCTGCTGGCCCTGCCTAAATCCTCCTAATCCCTGCCTAGAGTCACCTGATCAAAACCGCTTGGCAGAGTCCCCCTGATGGAAATTCTGTTCAAGATGACATGATTTCCCCTGGGCTGCTGGTGCCCCACCAGCACTACCTCCTCCTGTCCTGCCCTGCTGACTGGACTCTCCTGTACATTTGCTTCCCGTAGATGGAAGCGGTGATCCTGACAATGCAATAAGGCAGTGTTGAGTACGTCAGAGTAGGTACTCAAGGATAGATTGCCTATGAGGTGCTGACGGATCCTCCAGGCTAATCCATCAACAAATAGCATTATCTTCTTCCCCTCAGTGGGTGCCTCATCTGGCACTATAGTGAGAAGTCTCGTGAACTCCTCCTCATACTCAGCAATAGTCGTATTATCCTGTTTTAAGTTCAGTAATTTTCGCCTCATCTCAGTTTGCACGGTGGATGAAAAATATTTGCTGTCAAATCGCACCCAGAATGACTGAATCGGGATAACATACCTCTCCTCCAAGGTGGTGGTGGTCTCCCACCACTGCAAAGCGGCCCCCACTAGCTTAAAGGAAGCCAACAACTGTTTATGCACGTCTGGGCACTCATACATACGTAGATGCCTCTGGATATCTTTCTTCCACTGGCTGACAATGATGATATCTGAACTACCCGAGAACTCAGGAGATGCGCCTTCTGAAAGTCATCCCTAACCCGCTCCCATGCAGATGGAAGCGGTGCAGGTACTGGGGCCACTGCCTGAACTTGGGGTGGAGCCTGCTGTACTACCGCTAGCGCGGCATTCACCGCCTGAGCAACGATGGCGGCTACCTCATTTGCGTTCATTGTTGCCTGAGCCGGAGCTACTGGCTGCTCGGCTTGGGCATGCCTATCCTTTGGTACATGTCTCTAAGGCATCTGAAATGTGAAGAAATTTATTAGTCTACAGTTATTATCAAATCTCAAATAGCTGAAGACGTAATCGTAAAAGCAAAAATACAACAATCCTAAAATAGGGCTCTATAACAAGAACGCTAAGCTGAAAGCGAAGTAAGCCTTACAGATCCTAAGGACACTAGAACCTGATGCTCTGATACCACCTGTGACACCCCGCCTAAGTAAATACCGGGTGATTAGTCCATTATTAAATTATAATCAAGATGAATGGTTGGTTCATTCTCAGCATCACTGTCGAAAAATAAATTTTCCAATTTAAACACCCTAATATTTAAACTAAGTGCCAAAACTATTTAAATCTTATTCCCATTTTATTTAAGTCCAATTATAAAACCTTTGATAATTAACAATTTAAGAGTCTCACAATAATAGTAATAATGTAAATGATCATTCCAGAATTTAACCATCAATAGTAAATCCCAACTTCAAAACACCAAAGAAAAACATTCTGACAGTAATAAATCCCAAAGTAAAGCTACTGAAAGTAAATGGATTACAATTCCTCACAAAACCAACTAAATAATGAAAAGGGCGACACATGCCCAACTAGATAAAGTAGAACTAGAAACGGAATCAATAATGAGGTCGTCTAAGCACAATGCCTGCAACTCCCACAAAAGTTGCAGCGCGTTCCATATCCAGAGAATCCTAAGCCTGACGCCCTTGTGGTTGGGCCCCTGTAATACATATATATATATACAAGAGAGGAGAGATAACAGTAAACGGGTCAGAGCACGATTGTAAAACAGTTTAAAAATTTAGTTTAGCAAGTATTTAAAATGTTTACTGGCTAATGCAACAACATATTAGTAACGACACTCTCTTGAGAAAGTCTCACCTCTCTTCTAGTGTGCACCCTATCGCACTATTAATCCCAAAAGATTAAGTTAATTCAAATGCCTCATTAGATTCTATGCCGAAAATTTCTAGGACTAAGATAATTAAATTCCAGGAATTTAAGATTTTCACATAACTCTTATTTGATTAAAAAGTCTTTCAACAGTGTCACAACATTTCAGCCATATATAATAAAACCAGAATATTTATCCATTAATTAACTTCTTTTAGTCTCAGTAGGAAGTTACAAATTTCAAGACTATATATATACATTAATTACCCATAGAATATATATATACTACTGGCACCCCACATAATATTTATAGTGCTGGCATACTCTGCTATCAAGTCCCCGTATCACTCGTACTAAGGGAAATACTAGTTCGGAATCACTCTCGAACTGTATTAATACAAACAAACACAAATTGAGGCGAAGAATAGTTCCAAGTCACTAAGAGGTCAGCACATACCCTCACGTCTCTTAGGACCGTCTGACTATCGATCAGATAGCCTGTACCAAGGATTTCTATGTTCTAGGGTATGAGTCAATATCCCCCATAAAGGTCCCATCAAGATAAGACTGTCCCAGCGCGGAAACCTCGGCGATAGCAAGTAGCGCGGGCATGCTTTGTTTATACGTATATAAAATATATGATCAATCACAGAGTCATATAGATATATAACTATTCACATTCATAAGTTAGGTACGCCCACGGCCAAACATTATATTATTCCAGTCTTAGTACATTTTTATTCGATTATTTCTTACAACGGACTTATTCATTTTATTTTCAAAATTTAATTTATTCCAACTCACTTCTCATCTCTCAAAGTATTCCCTTTACCTAAGTACAATTTCAGTAGGCCCTCACTTACCTTCTAATTCAACTCCCAGATATTTCGATTATTAAGTCTACGCACGTTAGATTTCTTAGGTATGAATATTTCCCCGTTTACCCTTCATTTTCCCATTTCATTAAAGTTCCACTTAACGGGGTTTACCTTGACCCTACTGGTCCTTTTTATGTTTCATTATATCCTAATAACATTAATCAAGGTTTATTACGCATTTACTCGGATTAAGTCAACACAAGGAAAAATCTAGTTTTCCCAGAAGGGGTCGATCGATCGATAGAAAAGGGGTCGATCGATCGATCAGTCGATCGATCGATGCACTTGGCTCGGTCGATCGATCAAGCAGGTATGGCAAAAATTGCAGAATACCAGTTACGGGAATTATCATCCAAATCCAAGTCTTTAACTCCCAAACTCCCAGAAATTTATACCACAAGCATTATAAACCCAAATGGACAATATTCTACGTAAGGCATGCGAGTTTTCATCAAGTATTATGCATTAAAAGGGACAAAATCTATATAAATCTCATGAACCCTAAAAATTTCTTTAACTTAGTTCTTCTCATTCTTTTTCCAGAATTTCTACTTCCAACCCAATGTAAATTCGTGGTTCAACCTCTACATGTGAAGGGAATTTCCAGAATGATGTTTATATCTCTACAACATGCGATTTCTAACATCCAACATAGGTTTTCTTTCATAAAAACTCATCCTAATCAACCCTAAACTAATATGAATGAAGCATTAACTAAATTAAGCAAGATAAATACTTGCCTAGGAATTTTGGTTTCTGATTTGTGGATGAAATCAGTGTGGTGGTGATCCTCGTTGCGCGATCTAACGTTTGGCGGTGACGGCGGTGCAAACGGAGGAGTTCTTGTCCTAGAACTCCTTGGTAAGCTCTTCCTTTCCTTATCCAATGGTCGTATTTTGTTTTTGGTTGTGTTAACCCTAGAAGACAACCCTAAGCATCTGATATAACCTAGCAAATTCGTAGGTTTCCAAGCCCAAAAATACAAAATGCCTAAAACACCCTCCCGGGGTGTTAATTAAGCCTAAAAACGCCCCGAGACCCAAACTAAACCCCCGGGTATATTATTTTGACTATCTTGACCCTTACGGACACTTTGGCGCACTCGAAATGACCATACGGTTGACTTATAATTTATTCACTTTTATTAATCAAAATTTAGTCCTGACACGACACGGGCGCGTCCCGACTTAAATTTCCAAAATTGTCATTTTATTCAATCGTGACATTTAATAGAACCAATATTATATATTACTTTGCTCATTAGTAATATTCAATAAGTTTCCAATAATTACTAACTCTCGTCACGTTAGTAATTAAAAATAATTAATTTTCGGATTTATATTAAATTAATAACTCATATCAAATTTAATAAATCCCCAAATTTAGAAAGCATAAAATACGGGGTATTACATACAAGAAGTAGGAAGCGACTACAATCTAAGTCCCACAACAGTCCGCAACTACCACGGCTCCCAATACTCTGGATAGAAAAGCATCTGGTATCCATTCGATGGGACACCTGTAGTACAATATATACATACATAGCCAAAGAGTTAAATAAACGGGTGAGAACCCGAGGTGAAAAAATGTTTATCAAGTGTGTTAACCGTGCATAATAAATATAAATGCACAATTTCATAATTAGAGTGGAGTCACACTCTCGTGAAACTCCCAACTCACCTCTCAACTACAGCGCGCACCTAATCGCATCCTGGAACCTTAATTAAGTTACCCCACCCACTTAAGGACAACTTATCTTACCATACGCAGGGCCTATACCCACATGACCTTTCATTCTAACATAACCCTCAAATCCTTTCCATTATAATCACACTTAAATATATTTTCACATATATGCCTTACTAGGCTATAGTGGATCCAATTATTAACTTAAACCAGTTATAAGTCTTAATACGTCACACATTAACATTAAGCTTCAATATAAAATTTCATTCTCTAAGCAACATACATACAAGTACTAAGACAAAACTTCTCTCTACTCTGAACATTGCACTACGTTTCGTGCGTGGGGTGTCTCGCAAAGTGAAATCCAAACAAGGAACCCCCCAGATACACTACTCCTTGACAATGTCGATCGTAGGGATCCATTATGTCATTCACACAATCATACTACTGCAACTACTTAATTATTGAATATAATATCTAAGAACATAACTAGAATCTCTATCTAACTCCTTGAGGTCGATATAACCGCGAAATGTCTCTAAATACGATCTATCGACCTTGATAAATTAGTACACTGAAATCACCGAAGATATACCTCATAGAATCTTCATGTCCTCTTCCCCTATAGGATATACAAAAATATATTTACCCTAGATATATAATCAATCATTCCTTCCTATAACCACGTATGCATTACACACATAATGCATACTTTGTAATACACATAACATAAACAGTTATAGGATACCAAAATACTACATCATGCTATCATCTTCCAGGGCATCACTCACATACCATCCTGGGGACCAGCGGTCGGACTCAATATCACCGACATCGCGGTCATAAATCACAACGCCTGGGAAGCGATCATAGCTCCAAACCGAAAAGTGATAATGACTCATACCCAAGACTTCTCACCCCCAAAAATAGAATCACACAAATAATAAGGGACGACTATGACCTGGGACTATCCACACCCTGCTCCTCAAGCCAGGGGCTCACTCTCATCGCGTAACTTCCCATGATAGCATGTGTCGGGTATGCTTCACACCATAAGTATATATATCATTTACACACTATATATATATACACCTCCATATGATCACATGGTATAACCACACCTTCACACACGGTATAGATATCCACGCCATGAGTACACACATAATGGCATATATATATATACTATCTCTCGCTCGTATGTATGAGATTTATAAACTCGGCTATAAGCATACATAATCCTCATTATACTAGTTGTCCTCCCCAGCGTATTAACTTAATTCGTTGTATATATACGCTCCATCACTTGAAGCATATTCATCCATTGTCCCTATTATATGAATAGTCTTCCAATCTACCCAACATTAAGGTTATTAACCCAAAGTTTAACGCATGTAATAATCACCATACATCCCATCAATATCCGAATGCACATCGATATATCTAATAATAATCCAGACTATAGGTATATACATATCTAATAGTCTGCAAGCCTCAAGCTTAATCTTCAATTCATTTTATGATTTCATCATATAGTGAAATACTAATCGTGAATCACACATGGATAGGTAGTGACTACTCCGACTACAATTTAACACAATCCTATTCTCGTCGATAGAAAAAGCCACTCATTCTTAATTCAGCCTAAGGTTCATTTGCTCCTATGAACTCTTAACAATTTACGCATTTTCTATTTATTCCTTGAGCTTATCATCACTCAATATACGCGACCACTCTCTCTCTTGTTGATCCCCACTCATATCTTAAATGGAATCGCATCGCTAAAAGGATTCGGCAGAAATCTCGGCCTACAATTTCCATGACATACCCTCAGAACTCTGTCAAAGATTATTTAACCTTACGTCATCTCTAATCCACTATTGACCTCTAATTAGGACTCCCATCCCCAATGAGATTTCCCTTCTTCCTCGATACAACAACTCCAATGCATATGAGCATAAGTTCCCCAAATAACTCAATTTGTCCCCACAATCATATCTTAGGAGAAACTCCCAATAAATCTCCAAAACATATCTCTCACACCATATAATAATGTCCCAAATTAATAAACCCAATCGAAATGGACCAAAACTCGCTCTAGAAAAACCTCACCAAAACATCCCTATTTTCGAATCGATTCGGCCTGGCCCAAATCGATTCGGTCTCAAGGGAGAATCGATTCGCTCCAAATGCGAATCGATTTGATCCAAAGGACCTGGGAGTCTATGGCAAGCTGAATCGATTCGCCTTGGGTCCGAATCGATTCGGTCATGCATACCTGACACTTTTGCCTAAGCCGAATCGATTCGCTTAGGGGGCGAATCGATTCGGGTCTGCAGAACTTCGAAGGCTTCTTCTTCTATACAAAACCCATGAATTTTAAACCCCGTAAATCATCTTCTTCCCTTCATCCTTCAACCCAAATATAATTATAACATCCAAAAATCATCCTATATCAAATCCCATCAAGTTATACACCCTTAAACCCAACTATGAACATCAAATGCAAAATTGAAATACCCAAAATCTAGGTTTTGATATATATACCCAAAATCCAATTCTTTTGCCCATAATTATGAAATATGATACACAAATGAGTTATTTAGCAAGATTAAGCCCATGCCTCAGAATTGTAGAGGTGGAATCATCCCCGAGATCGCGTACAGGCCGAAATCTCCAAGCTTTTTCTCCTCTCTCTCTTCCTTTCTTCTTCTTTCTTTCTCTATCTATCTTTCTCTCAAATGAGATGGGCTGATCCGTAAGCCTCTTAAGTCCCAGTTTTAAATCGTAATATACACTTTAAATGACTCGTTTACTCCAATTCGAGTCAACCTAACCTAAAAATATTTCGGAATCGAAATAAAACCCAAGGAGAGTCCTTTCGACTATCTCGACCTATCCGGAATCAACGGCACACACAGAATCATCATCCGAAATATTTTATAACGTCCCTAATTTTGGTCTTCAATTACCAAATTTTAAAATTCCCCAATTTAAAAAATTTTATTTCTCCCAAAAATTTAATTTCTGAGTCCCAAAGTCACGAGGTATTACATATATATATATATGTGTGTGTGTGTGTGTGTGTGTGTGTGTGTGTGCACGCGCGCGCATACGCGCTACGAGAGGAGGGAGAAAAATAAAAAAATGAGAGAGCTAATGAGATGGCCAAAATATTGGTCAAGTTCAAGTTTGGTCATATGTGTATTTGGTTTTAAGGAAAAAATCGTTCTTTTTAAAACCAACGGTAAATATATATATACACACACACCAAAAAGTCATTTTTTAATCTTTAAAAACTCGTATCTTTTAAACTGGTATTCAGAAAAATACGCGGAAAGTATTGTATGGTTCACAGTGTCAAAAAGAACATTTAATTGTATAAATATAATTGATACTATTGTTAACAATGCCAAATTTAGCTACTGTGTCGATTAAGGACCCCAAATACTGGTCATAAAAATATCATTTTTATCCTATAAAGTTATACCAAAAATTCCCTTACACTATTTATTATTTTTTCTATGAATCAAACTATTCATTTACAACTTCAAAAATACTATTTTATTACATTTTTCCTGAAAGTTATTATGAGAAGTTGTATCATTTTACAGTAATTAGAAATCGAATCCTACATGAAAATTGTGTATAAATATTAATCCTCTACCCCGAATTCTCAAGTCAATTTAATTCAATTTCGATTTGAGCTACGTATAGAGTAAAGATTTTATCACTGTATGAAAACAACAAATATTATAATTACATATAAACTAGTGAAATGTTGTTTGGATTATCCGTAATAACCTTTGCATTAAAAATCACTGTTAGAGATATCAAATTCAACTTGTACCAAGCCAGTCAATATCCCATGGAGTATTGGTTGGTGATTCTATTTCAATATTATTTTTTAGGTTAAACCTTTGAATTATTGCATTTGTTTATATCACTATTTGATAGCCCCATGATTTTTTTTCAATTTACGAACTCTTTTGTGTTGTTCACAATTATTGTAAATATTGATTCAATCTTTATCCAATTGAACCCCAACCCGATGAACCCCTGCAACCTATGATTTCAGTTAAACCCGGTAGCAAACCTTATAATTTAGGGACTAGACTTTTGATATACCCACATAAGCACTATTTGGCCTTTGGGACTCAGATGTTTGAGTGCCTAGTTTTTATTACTATATATAAATGAGTGTTATTTTACTTGGAGTGCTTAGCTACTTACTTTCCCCAAAAGTTTTGGGTTGATTATATCTTCAAAGTTTTTTTATTGATTTTATCCAAAGGTTATGGATGTTATTATAAGAGTATTTCTACGCATTTTACGCCTCTATAAATGATAATTATACATTATCATATCATAGTTTGAACCATTATCTTTATGAGTCGATAAACACTTATCCAGTTATAAATCACCATACTATTCTTACAAATATCAATAAACTCCCCTATACCCCTGTTCATTACTATTGATATCTCATTTTATTTCATACTACTATAAATTGTGATATATTACATGTATTTCATTCCCGGTTATGCTATCTAAACAAACTCATGTATATACATTCGTTATAGGAGTATAATTACCTACTTGTCAAAGTTTTTCTTATTATTTTCCTTCTAGTTATTTTAAACAGGTACCTATAAGCGATGATGAACAGTTCAAGCTAAGATTATACGAAGATCAAGAATAGTGTTGTTTAGAGAATAGATATACTAGAACTATTGTTAGTCGGGAAATAAGGTATGTATATAGTATTGTACAATTGAAACTATGGGTTGTAACACCGTGGAATATCAATACAGTGTTCTCTTCTGAAAGAAATTATGGTTTTCATTATGTTTTAGTATTTGTTAGGATAAACCTCACACTCGGGAAATCAGGATGTGATAGTATTTCAAATAAATACTCAGAAATCCCAATTATAATTACTGTAATTATAACCTTTCTTTATTTAATCACGATTGACTCCACTAAATAATCACGATTTGCACTCCAATTTAATTATCTCTAAACTCACTTGGATATAAAGAGTTATTATTTTCAAAGTTGATTATGGTACATAATATGATTCCCCGCATTAAGCTTTTGATACCCATTGGTTAAGTCAATATTTTGCAAATCGATTTTAAGAGACCTCTAATAAATTCTTTAATTCTCTGACTTAACTTATTTGCTAACATGGGGATTATAAAATAATCCACCGTTAGGTTTTACTACTGGAAACAAAATATATAAGTCTACCAATGGGGTATCACAATCCAAGATATATCCTGGATGTGGATTCCTCTGAATTGTAATCTTATACCTATCTGCGCACGGATTTTCCAAGATACTAGGATCATTTGATTCAATCTAAAATCGAGTTTCACCCATAGCAATCAAAGAAATAATTTTGCAAGAATTATAATCCTCATAATTCTCAGGACTAAGAATGTATGCACCATTTAAAAATGGTGTGAGATTACCTGAGTATAGTCGAGATGAATTTGACTTAAAATCTCAAGGGTGGTCATGTTCAATATATTTCTGGATGTACCGATCACAATCTTACGTCGAGCTATCGCAGAAGTTCTGAAACCATCAGATAGGTTACCGTAGTTTGAGATAAACTACTAGAATTGTACCACAACCGTTGAAATAGGTGGTCAATTTTGTATCTAGGTTGTAAACTATTCAATTGTACTACAATTGGAATTTTGATCTCCCATGATCAAGACAAATCCAATTCATCGAAATTCCTACCAAGTACAATTGATTGAAATGTCTACAGTATATTTAAAACAAATATATGGTATTCTCATAACCATTATTAATATTTCAAATTGAACTAGAATGCATTTATTAAAATGTAAATATCATACATGATTTTAAGAAGAAAATCTTCCACCTAATCTGAAATCCATGTACCCAACTCCCAACATATTCGGTAGTTTGGTGCCTGTTAGTAGAAGAATTAACCGGGTGTAGTCTAATACAACCTTGGTCATTATATTATCACCTACATATTCGATCTATCAATCTTGGTGAAGCGTAATCTCAATGCGCTTAATCCTTTTACAATTGAACATATATGAACACTAAAAGTTAAATACCTAATTGCACTTAAACGAACATCGTCCAAGTTACTTATGAAGTTAGTAAGTCATATAGCCTTTTTAGTTGCATCCATAGTGGCAACAACTTTATCTTCCTCAGTGGAGTCAGTAATCCAAGATTGCTTCACATTCCTCTAACCTATTGCTCAATTATATGGGGTGAACACATATTTTGAGGTAGTAAAGATGGAAACCTTTTTAAACTGAAAACCTAATCTTTGTACCTAAAATCTATAAGACTATTTGACTAAAATCTATTGACCACACTGAAGGCATAACATATTTTGGTCTAGCACACATCAATAGCATATCTGAGGCTGCCCATTGCCGAAACATTAGGCATGTTCATCATACTTTCTACCTAATCAAGTGTCTCCACTGATTTCCAGACCGAGGGATTCCATACTAGAAAAAAAAATTATCCAATTTTGATGTTAATCTTATGAATACAACATTAACATAAGTGACTTGGGATAATTCCAACATCCTCTTATCCAATCTGGCAAAAGTTTGGTCATAAGGATGTGACTAGATAGTCCTAAGAACTTTATATCGAGCAACCTGGACAACAACGCTCTTATGTAAGACAATACTCCCACCTCGTTCCCGATTAGGAAAGTAGTATCCAAAAAGGGTACTAGATATATCACCACATTTTTACCATGATTCTTATTCAAACAAGTATTATTCGGCCTTTAATCAAAATCATAACTTGATTACCTGATCAAACCAAATGGCCCATGGTCTTGTTGTTAACCTAAATTCATAAAAGGATCTCATAATTTTACATCATCTTGCTTTCCCAACTTTTTACTATGTATTTATCAAGACAATAGTTCAAGAAGGTAGTCTTAACACCACAATAATCCTGACAAACTTTAGCATAGCTACTAGCGAGAAGGTTTGCTCATAGTCAATCCATATTTTTTTGGGTAAACCATTTTGTAAGTCTTACTTTACAGGTTTTTACTCTTCCATTCATCTATCTTCTAACTGCTTGTAGGTCACCTTGCACCTGATGGGTTTTACACAATCAACAAGTTTATAAGTCCCAAAACTTGATTCTAATACATTTAATCTCCTTTTGATACCCATAGTCATAAGTCAAAATAAAATTCTTTGTCTCGAATTGCCTCACTTTTGTTTTGACAACTCAGTTCATGTTTGCCTAGGATCTCATCCAAATGATCACCCAAAACACTAACCAATTAGGATGACTTTTGATGCTCCCACTATGACGTACAACACTTGTTACCCCAGTATAAGTGACATGTGTATCGTAATCATCGATAATACTCACACTATTATTAAGTAGTGTATTACTAATAGCATGTTATATTTCATCCTCTTTGAGTGGCCTAGAAACATTGGTAATATGATGTTCCTTTTAATCTTATGCGTTCAACTTACAGTTGGGATCATGGTTTATTACATAATCCTTTTTCCAAAAGTTAGGCATTATTACAATCAATAACCTTCTTGTACTGAGGAATATGATATAAACTTCTTTTATAACCTTCGGTATAACCAAAAAAGAGACATACTTATATCCTTAGTTTCAACTTCTTTAACTCCTTACAATCATGAGGGTCGGGCACCCCCGTATTTGAACATTCCCTAGATAGATCTTGCACCCACTTCAATGATGAAGGGAAGTTGAAGAAATCGATTAAGAAAAAACTAAATTTAGAATGTATTATGTCATCGTTTACATAAAATCCCATTATGAATGTTGCAGTCTTAGATAACTAACCATGGACCTTATCATATCAAAAAGAGTCTTATTTCTTCCTTGCCTCTACACCATTACAAAGTGTAATATATGGTGTAGACAACTAGGATGTAATCTTATCCTCCAATTAATGATCCCCTAAACTCTCCTAAGAGGTAGATATTTCCACGATTAGATTGCAGAGTTTGGATTAGTTTACCTAACCTAAGCTCCACATTAGTCTTACATAATTTAAATTAATCAAAGGTTTCAAACTTATGGTGCATAAGGTAAACATGCGCTAACTTTGATAAATCATCAATGAAATCGAAGAAGAACTCAAAACCATCTTTTGATCGAGTAGTCAATAGAACCACACTAGTCGTAATAAACAATTTCCAACACATCTTTAGTTATTTAGCTTTTAGCCATGAAGGCTCGTTGGTCATTTTACCTTCTAGATAGGATTCAAGAGTAGAAGTGAATCAACTTCCAATGAACTCAATCTTCCATTTGAAATCAGTTTTTTGATTCCTTTTAGGTTAAAATAACCTAAGCATAAGTGCCAAAAAAAAGTTTTTGTTCTAGAAGGAAACCTTTTCTTTAATGATTGTCCATTAAAATTAAAAGTGAGAATTAATCTGATTAAATTTTAAAGTGGCATCACTCTATCGCCAATTAAAAATTAATCTCAATGGACATCCTAGTTCCCTTATGAAGTGAGATTTCTCATTGGGACCTTACAACACCCCACCTTGAACTAGATATATTTTTATCATTAAGTATGTTACCAGATAGTCCAGGAAACTTCAATCCAAAATAATGAAAACCTCCATATTTTGGTCCTACAATTAATGACAGTGACTCCAATGGGGAGGATATCATTAATTCTGTTTAAGTGTGTACCATCGATTCATTCATTAAATCTGA
This sequence comes from Sambucus nigra, assembly GCA_949130495.1. Classification (NCBI taxonomy): domain Eukaryota; kingdom Viridiplantae; phylum Streptophyta; class Magnoliopsida; order Dipsacales; family Adoxaceae; genus Sambucus; species Sambucus nigra. Next base: position 250,151,479 of record OX422224.1, on the reverse strand, counting down.
ATCTATGAAGAACTTCACTATTGTGGGAACCTAACTCAATCATATTCAATTCTTGAAACTATCACTTAATATTTGTGAGAATACCGAATGCCTTGATTAAATCCATACGATGGGTGGCCAGACTAAAGCTGACATGAGTAAGTAATCACATCGCAGTTCTCAAAACACCAATGGATATCACGGGGTTAATGTTGAAACCCCTCTCCCACTTAATATTTTAAATGAGGGTATTTTGAAAAAATATCCACTCAATTCTAAATGTTTGAATAAAATCCTTGGTAATTCCTAATTGACTTGTAAAAATTCAATTACTCGATCTCACTATTTTAATTTTCAAAAAATAAAACTATTTTTAAATTGAAACGAAACTCGGAGATAAAAAATTAGTTTATAACTTTAAATTAATTATTTGATTAAATTTCATTTATAAAATAATAAATAAAAATGGATTTTCCAGAAAAATGTGATCTAGGTTGGTCAAAAAATAATCCATGTCTTCAATAATAAACGTGGCATCCTAATTGGTCAATTAATTCAAGCATTAAATTACCAACATGAAAGATAGACAAAAATCATAATCAAACACGACAACATGTAATCACAATTCAAATAGGAATAAAATTCCCATCCCACCATATCCTAGAACTCTTCTTGGAGTAAAAGTTTTCAAGAACATGTAATCCACATAACGTAGACTTCCTTTCGATCAATAATACTCCTCTAAGAAAACTTTAATGTCACATAGAGTTCTTCACGTATTCTGCCTATGGAAATAATTCATTCCGATCATGGAAGAGTTAAAACGAAGATCTTTTTCACAAACATGTGACTAACATAAAAACGGACCAAACTGGATAACTATCTCATAATCAGATCAATCCCTTGACATAAAATCAATCCCTTGTTATGATTGGATCAATCTGGTTGAATTGGATCGACCCATTTGGATCAGATCGATCCCCTTGTAGCACACCTTTGTCTTTAGTTCGCAAATTACATGAAAAAAAGAGCATGATTTTCTCAAATCTTCACGAAACTTTGTCCAAGACCATAACCAGTGTAAATTGTTCTTTCTAACGATAAATAAGCATCACATCACCGCATAAATGCCTCCAAATACATCAATAAAGTCATAATTATAAAAACCTAATCATTATAACTTAATCAAATTAAGAAGTAAAAAATAACTACAGATAAACCACTGTAGGATCAATTCACACACAATAAACATATGTGACCGAATATAAACATATGATATTTGCAAAACCATGCTAGTACGATGACATATGGAAGATTTTATAATTGTGTAACATGCAAAACTAGAATTTTCAAGGTTGGACAATATGGACCTTTGCATAACATGATCAATATATAACCTAGGGATTTAATACCAATTGTTGGGAACCCAAACTTGGCATTTAAAATAGGAAAAAATTCATCCCTAAGATCTTTGATTAATCACGCATTGGAAAAAAAATCAAGAACTAGGTTTAGAATTAAACCTAGGGTTTCAAGAATACAATACCATAAGTATTCATATAATAAGAAATAAATTAAAGATGATGTAGACCGTATTCCCCTTACAGATCTCGAAAAAATATGTTAGAAGGCTTTAAATGCCTAGAATCTTTTAGATTATAATCTAACCAAAGTAAGCCTTGTGTTTGGTCCTTTGGGAGATGGCACCATGGTGAAATATGAGAGAAATCATTTTATCTCTCTTAATCCCTTCATAAAATTTTGAATAATATTTTTTCCCTCTCTTACCCTCCATAATGGACCATTCACCTAAGACCCTAACTTGCATTTAAATAAATAGGTATAAGTCATGGTATGTAGCTAAACTAAGCTTCCGGAGAGTTTTGTACCTACTACTTGGGTAGTGGACTATACTAGGGACCTAAGAAAAATAAATAATTGGCTCCCAAACAAATAATCAAAAATCATAATTACATACACTGTAAGTATTTCCTTTTTTAGTTAATCGCAATTAACTTCACTAAATAATCACGACTGGACTCTAATTTAATTATCTCTAATATCACTCGGATATAAAGAGGTCTTATTCACCAAGTTGTTTATGGTACATAATATGATTCCCCGCATTAAGTTTTCGATAACCATTGGTCAAAATTATTTATCATTAATATATTTTTACAAAACTTTAATCAATTCCTTAATTCTTGGACTTAACTTATTTGCTACTCCACCAGGATTATAAAATAAATCATCGATCGGGTATCGAAAACTTAAGTAGCCATTCATTCCCACTAATATTGAATGGTTTAATCCGTATTTAATTCTCATATTAACTATCTTACACCACCTGTAAGATTTTCACTAGCACTCCACCATGATATTGTAGCCAGCATACCTAAGAGCAACACCGTCCATGTTGTTATTGTTAACTCACTCTCCCTCTAAGGCATGATTAAAAAGATTAAAAAGAGAACGAATAACCAAAATATCATTTGGTAAACACCAACGTAACTAGAAAGCGCTTATCTCTTACTTATTTACCGTTTTATCTTTTGTTAACCCACTATTAGTTTAATATAATAGGAGGATTAGATCACTTATGACCTCTCACTTTTTTATTCTCTATAGAATCCTAAACTAAGAGAAGAAATCCCTCGAGGAGTCCACAAGTTACTCCTGAGAAGTTCTTTGACTAGTAATGAAGACCTTGGAAACCTCATACTAGCTTCTCCAAATCCTAAAAGGTCTTTTTATTGATATAAAAGGCAATACCTTTCATACGGGAAGTAGGATCCTCAGTTGAGTTTTTAAATCACTCTATATCCTTGTCTCTCATTTTTAACATACCTCATCACTTACCGATCTAAAGTCTTGTGAGGAGAATCTATTGGAGCTAAGGTCTTAAAAGATTCCAATTAACCATCAAATGTATTTAGAAAAAAATGACAAAGTTGATAAAAAGGATGAGATGAGGAATGAGATAAGTTTTCCAAAAGTCCTAGACGCATCGAGAAACCACTCTGTCTATTAAAGTCTAAAGGAATTAATCTAATATCCCTTTTGATTTCCACATCTATTAGTTTTCACACTTTCCTTCATAAACCATACATGACTTACAAGAGGCATTTAAGGTTGAGATCAAACTTTAGGAAATTTTCGAATATATTTGAGCTTCTTGTTATGATCATGCAGAACATGTCCCCCTTACCTTTCCTTGTGATTATTACCAACAAAAATCATATTCTCCTTATTATTGCAGAAATTCAAGGTCGAATTGACAAAACAGAAAAAGCATCTTAAATTACAGAACTTAAGACAATGATCACATTTGAATGTTTTAGGTTTAGAAAAATGTAAGCTATTATTAAGAACAATCTTATCAAAAAGTTCAACTTTCTTTAACATGAAACAAAAACATTTAAGATGGACCTTTTGATGATAATAGGAGCAAACATTATCATTTTAGGTCTTTTCTTATAAATTTATTTTTGTTTTTAAATTTAGGAGAAACAACATTATTCTCTTTCAAATGTTTCATACCCCCATATTTCATTGGTTTTCTCATTTTGAAATGTTTTAATTTTTCAAGTAAAGCATTATTTTCAATGAAAAACCCAAAAGAGACATGATCTTAGCTATTCTTTAAAGCCTTTTCTTTTTCAAAAATTGTACTTTCATAAAAAGATTCACATTCATTTTCAAAATACTTTCAATTTGAAAACAAAGTGATCATAATAATTTCATATATCACCTTTTAATGTCATTAATAGAGTGAATCACAAAATTGGACAAGGTTATAGGCCAGATAAAAATATGACTATAAAGAATATAGATTAAGTCATCAATACAATCATACATGCTTAAATTTGTTTTTCACACACAAGTTCTACCTCCAGGTTTACTAAATTCACAAAAGTGAGGTCTAGCTCTGATACTATTGGGGAGTGCATCTACTCGAATTTGAGATTAATCGAGGGTACCTAAATTAAAATTATTATCATAATAAAGGAAATATTTTGCTTTTAGTCACAAATAAAAAACCTAGGACTATGTGATAAAATTTTACCAATTATACTACACAACTTTATCTTCAATGGTATGTGACTAATCTAAATGAAAATTAAGGTAAAACAATCACAGAATACCAAGTCATACAAAAAAATCACTAAGGGAAAAAAATCTTGGGACAAAATGAACGAAAAATGCATTGTGGTAAAGTGTTATAAATAGAAAACAATGACTTAAGATTATACAATGCACTAACTAATTATCCACTATTTCACACCATGTTCTTCGAGGAGATCGTCAACGGTTTGAGTACGTTACACAATGGTTGCTGATTTCTTCTTCGGACAATATTTTCATATCTTTGACATACAATCAAAATATAATTTTTGAAGTTGAAGATGAAATTATTGATAATCCACTAAATTCTTGGATACCAACTTTATAGGGAGTGAGTTTTCCTAAAGGTTTGAAAGTGTTGAAAACATTTTGGCTTAAACCAACTCACAATGTATTTTTGAGATGTTTACACGAGTTTCCCAAGATAAAATATATAAATATATTTTTTCCAAGAATAAAGTAGATATTTTAAAGCTTCAATGGTAATTAAGAAATAATTTTTAAAACAAATATTTTAGAAATGCAAAGAGAAAAGTGAAGAAAACAAATATTTTACTCTCCACCATATTTAAATAAAAAACTTAGTTCTTTTAGAAATCTTTTTGATCAAATGTCATTTTAATCATCAACAAAATCTCTCTATATTTTTTCTCTTCAAAGTTTTTTTAGAAAATAATTTGATAATGAGGTCATTATTTCCATTTATGTGAAGCTCACTTCATTGAGGGGGGCATATAAAGAGCATGGGTGGGGATTGTGACCTCACCACTGAAATCTCAACACTCAAATATTGCAAAAGAGATGCCTACACAAAGTCTTACACATATTCCTAAAAGATAAGTTAAAGATATAGTTTTCAGACAAACCTTGTTGCCAGATAAGAAACTTCATGACCTCAAAGCTTTCATTTGTTATAGTAAAGAGTCTATGAGGGAGGTCATGAGAGAAAAAAGTGTATCCTAGGGATTTTTTTGGAAAATGGAACAACCAACGAATAAAATATTTCATTGACTTGAATCATCTACGACTTGCCTAGTACACATATGTAACACCCCGTATTTCTGAATTTTCCATTTAATTAGATTGGATAATTAAATGAGAAAATGCCATTTAATTAGATTGGATAATTAAATGAGAAAATGCCGGCTTAATTTAAATTACGTAAGAGTAGTAATTTAAAGAGTTTTATATAAAAAATTTAATTTTGGTGTATTAATCGAGAGATCGATACCGATAAATATTGCCTCATTTTATTTACTTAGTGCGAGTGGTAAATAGTTACTTAACGCGTGTAGACCGTGTTGGGGTGAGAACGAGTAATATTTTTTAAGTGACTCAAATGATAATTTAGAGGTCACCAATGAGTCCGTAAGGGTCAAATTAGTCAAAATAGTATACCCGAGGGTACTCGTTGAGTCCCGGGGTAATTTTGGGCTAAACCGAGACCGTTCGGGGACGTTTTGGTCTTTTAACATATGAGGGTATGATGACCTACGAAATTGAGAGTTTTATATCAGCCGTATGATAGAGGAATTAGGGTTAGAACACCCATGACAACACCTATACCATTAGAAAGAAGAGAGACACAACTTTCTAAAGCAAAAAGAAGATTTGGGAAGGATTCAAAGGGATTTCTACCATCATACTTGTTGGGGAAGAAGGATTGAAGGATGAAGAGCATCAATCATCAACAAGAACCACGAAATCAGACCCTATTGATCATAAGGCAAGTTGTTTATTGCAAAAATCTTAAAGTTATAATACCCATGTGTAGGGTTTTTGAATAGTTTTGTTTAAATCATTATTTTGATTGGAGAAAGATGATATTTATGCATGTTGGGATAGGAATCGCATGTAGAATGATTTAACCTATGTAGAGGATTAATATTCAGATTAGACTTGTTGATTTTCGGATTAAAATCTGGATTTTGAATGAATATATGGGAAGAACACCATAACTAGGGTTTCAAGAAATTTTGGGGTTTAATTCATTATTTCTTTAAAGGAATTGGAGTTTCGAGGTATTTGACACGTTAGAAATCGTCCTAGTATATGTGAAAATATGTTAGGATCATTGGGTTAAAGTTTGGTGGATTATAATGGAGTTTGAAGGTTTGTTAATGGAGGAAAAATCTTCACGAAGAAGACAACTGCGTCTGTCCCTGTTCGATCGATCGATCGATCTCGAACTATCGATCGATCGACGCAAGCTGTTTCCCAAAAATTTTGTGTTTAATTCTTCGTTGAGTTCGGGAATGAATGAGTATTCTAGGATTTACATTATACTTATATGGGAGTGAAAATAAGACCAGTAGGTATATTGTTGAGGTCCGATAAGGCCATTGGGTGTAGGGCTTGGATTACGGACCGAGGAGAATAATTCCATTTAGTAGAGTATCGGGAATTTCGGAAATTGAGTTTCGGGGCGAAGTAAATTCAATTTAAGTAATAGACCAGTAGGGTAAGCAATAACTACTGAAAATATATGTAAGGGGTAACTAGGACCCTTAGAGTTGTGTGAATACTCAAATAAGTACGATTAATGAGATAAATCGTGAGGCGAATATTGTACGGTAAATATATGAGATTAAAATATTACGTACGTATATGATTAATAGGTCGGGCGTGTACCTACTGAATTATGTGATCTTTTAGGTAGAGAGATTATGCCTAAATTAATTATGTTAGGGTCGATGAGACATTCCGAACTAACATAATGCTATTATATGTTTGGGGTCGATGAGAAATGCCGAACCAAACTTTGAACTGGTGTCGCGATGAGAGAGTCTCGAACCAGAATATGTGTATATATATATTTTAAAAATAATTGGGGTCGATGTATCATTCCGAACCAATTCTTACTTGGGGTCGATGAATCATTCTGAATCAAGAGTCCTTTACGTGTATAAAAAGGACAAAATAGCAATGACTGATATTTAGTATATATTGTGTGAAAAATATATATACTTGATGATATTCTACTTCCGTGTGTTAGTAGATTGATATATTTTATGTATTTAAAGATACATACTGAATTGGTAAGTTAAGTAGTGAAACTTAATTACGAAATGAACCTTTAGATAGAGAAAATCTATTTAGTAATTCAAGTAGCGAAACTTAATTACTTAAGTGGGAAAGTTAACAATTGTGAGAATTGTAGTAATTTTAGTAGTGAAACTAAAAGAGAAGTCTTGAAAAATAACATAGATTAAATGTTACTTGGGAATTATTTAACATACGCGTGATGTTAGTAAAACGGTTGTACTGTATGGGCGGTACTGGAACTTGGGTACAGATAAGTTCAGTTTACTACTTTGGTTTAGTTAGCTTGAGAAGTACGGCTAGATAAACTAAGTGTAGAACGTTAGGTGTGCACAAAAGATGAGGGGTGAGTTAACTCAAGAGAGTGTACGAGAACCTAACATGTGTAATCAATAACCGCATTTTATATTGTGATAAACGCTTGCAAAATATTTTCAAAATGTTTTGAGTACTAACTCTTGCTATAAAATATTTTCAAAACCTTTTAGGTGTCCAGCCACAGGGATGCCATGTATGATGATTCCATTCCAGAGACTCGGAGCTGTAGCACAGTGGATGCTTACAGGATTTTGACTAGGCGATATCTCTCATTCAGATCTAGTACAGGATCTCACACTATTCTATGTATGGACTTGTTGTCCGGTTTTAGTCTCAGTTATTGGTTTCAGACTGGTGGTTACTCTATTGTTGTTTGGGTTTTCTTTAGCCGATGGTTTATTCGGTAATACTTTTGTTCTGTTGTACTTTTACTTGTTGTTTGAATTATAGTACATGATTATTTGTACTTTGTTCCGCATGGTTGATTTATCTGTTTTAAGAAAGATAAAATTTGGCACCGGTTTAATTTTACTTAGGGTATTAGTAATTAAAAAGTTTCCGACAGTGATGCTAAGAATGAACCATTTGAGAAACTTGTTTTAATTTAATAAAGGCTTGATCACCCGATGTTTAAATTAGGCGGGGTGTCACAACATATTCATTACTAGAAACACTATGTACGTTTGAACCTTAATCATACATAAGTATGATATTTTTATGCAATGTTATAAAAAGCATACTTGCTTCTGAAAATATAATGCATATCTATATCACCAATACTAAAAGCCATATCAACACACTCATATACAAATAAAAAAGTTATTTTATTATAAACCTAACTCGAATATGACAAAAGTGCTGAAGTTTTCTTAAGTCCTTTTACCTCATCTTAAATGTAATTCTAATGAGTGCAAACATGTATGGTGCCACGGTGAGATTTGATTAATCCTTCCAGTGAATGTGACTTTATGTAATGCTTTTTCAGAATTACATGAACGAAAAAAACTCAAAGTATATTTTATAAAATGGAATGACATAATCCTATTTCGTACAGGCACACGAGTATACAAATACTCTTACAAAGTACATGATACACTAAGATGAACAAAGAAAAACAAAGCATTGGACAATCAAGCCAATGAGAAAATGGAAAGAATTACCAAAAAGGAACCTGAGAAAAAGATGAAAATAAAATGATAATAAGAATAATAATATTTCTATCATCTTATTTGTACAACGATTTTTTCAAGAAGACATGAGAATATTTATGTATATAGAGAAAAAATCCTAGACCCAATTTTAATAAGTAAAATTATAGGAAATTATTAAACTTGCAAAAAATTCTAATATATTTCAAACGTTCATAATTAAAAAAATATTATCCATAAATGGCTAATAACATGATAATATCATTAATTAAGAATATAATATCATATGTCATTTGTGAAAAATCATAAATAAATTAACACTATTGAGAGAAATATTCCAGATCAAGTTCAATTAAAATTTATAAATCATAAAAAAATACTCAAGGTTTCGAGTCAAGTAAGATCTCGTACACCCTTTCTAATTCATTTTCAACTTCCAAGTTTTCCCCCTCAATGAGAAAATTTGGTCAAAATCATATGTCTTACATCCTCAATGCTACTCAATTTTGGATAGATTGAAATGTTTGATACATTACTTTTGTTCAAATTTATTTTTCATATAATGGAAGCCATTTTAAAGAGGAAGTGGGGAGCTATTTCGAGTGAAGTTAGATCTCGTATATAGCATAAAATTTTATAACTTCTCAAAATAATGGACCATAAATATCACACATACACAATAAGGAATTATATACTCCTTCATAAGTCTTTTTTAAGAGTGATACATTTTGTAAAAGGCCGTAAAACTATACCATTCCTCATAAAGTGTCATCATCACAATGTGTAGTATAATGCAAAGTGCAATGAGATACGAAGATATGTTCTTAAATAAAACAAATCTCAAGTTTATAAGACTTAAATGAAAATAGAAATCGTCTCATTAAGCACATGCCAAATTTACAAACAAAGAGAATACGATAATACAAGTCTTTTTAAATAAGAAAATATGTCATAGGGTCATCTAAAAGAACTAAACAAATTATTTTTGAATCTTTTTATGAAAGATATGTACAGACCCAAAAGAGAATGTTATAGAATTAAGCGTTAAATATATAAGACTTAGGCACACAATGTTCGAAAACTTATATGAATTTTAAAAAAAAAATCTTAAAATAACTCGCAATTGCAAACTGTTTGAAGATTAGTTTGTTACGACATGAAGTAGTTCAATTGATACTAAATTTTAATTTTACTCAAAAAAATTATTTTGCTTCAATTTTTCACACCAAATAACATTACCATTAAATTAAATCAAATTACTATAATTAAGACCAATTACAATATTTACCCAAATAATTAATTAGATTCAATTTTCGGTGTGTAGATTTCAATAAAATAATGAATAAATAAAAAGAAAACGCACACAAATCAACATTATATTTTAGTGGAAACCCTTGAGGGAAAAGCACTAGTGCACCCTAGACAAACAAATCCACTAGTACTCATAAAGATTTAGATTGATTTATTAAGATATAAACCCTACTAACTTACAATAGGACGATTACCACCATGATGTTTCAACCCATGTATCCTGCTCCAATGCTTCTACCCATACTAGTAATCAACCGTTTTTATTGAACCCAACTTCCTCAACATATAGGTTCTCACTAACCACCAATCTTGACTATGAGCATGATCCTACCATACGATCACTTGTGTTGATATCTTCTTATGTAGACCATCTGTTTAAATATTAAACAATACTCGGACTCCCTAGTTCACCAATCTCTAATAGATTTAGACTTGGAATTCAGCAAAGCCTCAAACCATGACAAAACACTAATGTATATGGTTTTTATTTGTTGTTGTGTGTTCATACGATCAATGGTTTGACAAGATCTCTCATGAACATAAAGAAAAACTCAAAAATATTCTCTCAAGGGTTTTAAAAAGTTTAATAGCTTAAAAGGTTGTCTGGATCAAAACAAACCATATTTATAGTTTTAATGTGAAAATAGGTCAAAAAATCATTTCTGCAGAATTGGCCCTTATTTAAACTAGGTCAATTTGGTTCGAACAAGATATGGTCTAAATAAGGGCTTTCTCGTACGAAGTTCTGCATTCTGGCTCAAAACAATTTTGAGCATGCTTTTGACTTAAATGTCAAAATCACATTGGACTTATTTTGATGTTAATCATACTCAAAACTATCTACTTTTCTTGTCTTTGGGAAAGCTGGAATTCAAATATTTGATATTTTAAAAATTCCCTCAAATATTTTTAAAATAATTTTTATGACCTAAAACAATTCTAGAACATTAAAAAAATATTTTTCCTCTAAATTCATATCAAACAAAAATAAGTGAAGACATAGCATAAACCAAAATCAAACTTACCAAATGAATTAATACCTTTATTTTATGATGTTGTCCGGTAAGGTGAGGTAAGATGATGTAGGTATGCATGTCATATCGCCAAGACGCAAAGTCACACCTTCAATTATAATTTCATATTTTTTTAATCTAGAATAAGACAAACTAAAGAAAGGATATACAAATATTTCCTTACAAGTCTCCCCCTTTGGCTATTTTAGAACAAAACTAAAAATAAAATATAAAAGCTGGAAAAGATCCATAAAAATGCACAGGTCACAATATTCTTATACCTCAAAATTATTCAGTCCAAAAAATGTACCAATCTTCAAATTTGAAGCAATCTTTTTCCTATATGTTTTGGTACTTATGGACTTGTTATCTTGAAAATAAAGTAAACCTATGACGTATAAAATATAAAGGAAGATAATAAATCGACAAAAAACTAAGAATATAATGCATGTGTTAAACTACTCCCCTTCAATAAAATACTTTCCATTAATAAAAAATTTACCACTTTTTACTGAATAGACAAAAGAAAGAACCCAATAACATATAAATAAATAAACTAAACTAGTAAAAATATGAACTATACCAATTTTAAATATGTGACTGTGCTAGAATAGATTTTCCAAAGTTTATGTTCTAAAAATAATCTAGGAAACATAAAAAAAATTGAAAATTTTAATCGTATCTAAATAACCAATTTTGCATACAAAATTCATATCATCAAATAAAAAAAACATGAGTGGTCACAAATGGGAAATAACATTTAATTTTAGGAATCTCACGCAAGCTATCTAATAAGAATAAGAATGGACACTAAACTCAAAAATAGATATACCTCAGTTATGATATGCACAAACCTCTTAATTTAACCTATATTTCAAAATGATAAATTAAGTCATATTTAAAAATATTGATTTACAATGGTCCATGCCCATTAAGACCTAAAATATTAATTGTACAATAAGGCCAGAAAAATTACATAGTAGATATAAATGTGCAAACCCATTGATATTCAACTTATAATTTCCTAAAAATGTGATTTTAAAACTTTTCATCTTATTATTTGAGAGTATGCATTTTTCCATAGATAATGTGACGCCTTGTAAAATCCATATAAAGATTAATGAGGTCTTATACAAAAATCACGGGAATTAAGACTATTTCCTAACACTCTTAGCATAATGAAATAAATAAATTGAAAAGGTAATATACTAGGAGATAAATAAATAATGAACAAGATAAAATCATCTAAATGCATCCAACTAACGATACAAAATAAAACAAATTCTGGAATATAAATTTTATCTCACAATATAATAATCATCTCTGACTAGAAGTTCCACATGTGTAATCTCTAAATGGATAAACTGTAAAATACAAGTGCGTGTAAAATAAATAGAGGAAGCACTTGAGCTACACTGCCTGACTTCTACATCCTAGGAATTATGAATGTTATTAAAGATAATCCTCCAATGAATTGACCCAAGTCTACGGCAACAACAATGGCCTAAGACCTATAAAAACAGATTCAACAAGAACATAAACACCAAGTTTACAAAGAACAAGAATTTAACTAAATTGAGGCTATAATAATAACTACGCTTATCCTCGTATATTTTCAAAGTTTTTAAGTTATCCCAACCCAAATAACCATAAATATATCATGCGTCTATTCCCAAGCCCAAGTGACTTCATGTGAATAATGGTCATTTATTTATTCAATATTTTTTACTTTCTCATTCTTATAATTAACCTCTTGTATCAAGAACCATTTATATTATGGTGGTCTTTGATCTAAAGAGAATATTTCTAACTAAATAAGGTATTGCTAATTGTCTCTAGGTACGATACTAAGCACGTATCTCAAGTCTTATAATTCTAGAAAAATATCTTGCCAATAATGTACCAGATACGCCTCTAGTATTTTGTTACATAAATCCTGAGTCATAAGTCTACTGTTATACATCTCTAGTATAAATCGTATACATATATAATATAATATATAGATTGGTACAATCAACTAGTGTACCACAACACAAAATCACATAAACTAGAGCAAAAATAATCTCTAAGTCTAACCTCCACGTCAATACAGTCCTGGACACATACAAGTAAATGGGCTACTGTCGAGCACGAAAATAAAAGAATTAAGGACAATTTCTATTAACTTAGGGTTCACTCGTCCATACTATGTATAGTTATAAGGTAACTCAACCGTATAACCTCACATCATCAGCACCGAGGAAATCACAACGCCTTTACACCAAACATATGATCCCCATACCACAAGTTATGCAAGAGGATCCTCCCACTAATCCCACTCAGGAGATGGGAACTTTTAGCATGTAAAATCGAGATAAAAAATTCCTGGGAAGATCCCCTAACTTCACCGAGAGATACCATGCACGGTCAATGTTATAGGTTCCCCATTAAATCCCTCATAGTATGTCATCCACAAGCACATACATACCACTCTGGTATGATTGCACATAAAATAGGTAAGCAATTTTGACCCTACGCAACTGGGATATATAAATAATTAAAAATCCTACCCAACTGGATTACACATAATATCTCTTTTATTATTAGTTTGTATGCCCATTAACTATAATGGAATATTTATAAACCTAGCTCGAACTCCCAAGGCTTCCCAAAACTGTATATCACACCTAACTTCTATGAGAGTTATTGTAAAATAGTAACTACCCTACTCAACTAGATCATAAATCATTATAAAAAGATGGGTGATCTCCACAACCACTAACCATCTATCACTCTCATGATATATCCCGATACTCGACCTACTAAGGGTCCCTTAATAATATAACCACTTCATCTACTCACATTCCTAACATGTATCATCTTCTAAACAAAATATATCTCATTAAGTCGAAACTAAGCTCCCATGATCCCCCATATTCATTACACAAACCCCACTTAGTGAAACCAACTAAGTTCCAACCCTAGCCATGAGCTCGGGATCATTCTTCAGTCGTGCGCACACTTGAACAAATCTAGTTCGAATAATTTCAACACGTCGTTCAAATGAAAACTGCCACCTCTTTCTAATGAGGGCTAAATTCATTCAAGAAAAACCCTTAATCTCATTCAAATAAGATACTCTTCATGTTTGAACGTGAACTACGGTGTTCACCTTCTCCAAAACTCAATATCCACCATTTATAACTTCAAAACAAAATTTTGAAGCCTCTAACTAACACTAAACCCACCCTCCTTTAGTTATACTTTGTAATACAATAATACTAACTTATGTGTAACACTTTTAATATTTTTCTACATGAACTGGTGAATTAATTTAAAATTATCAATTATAAACCCAAATTTAATACTTTTAATTAATTAGTCACAGAATAAGTTCAACTCACCAAATAATTATTGGAATTTTACTGGATTCAATGATGTGAACCCTTTTCAAACAATCATAACGATATTCAAAGTCAGATTCATGATATTCATTACTAATTTGAACATTAACTTAATTTACTATTTATTTTAATTATGGATTTGATTAAAATCCGATTACTATATGATTTGATTCAGACTCAAATGAATAACTAATGTTCTAATAATCAAATTTGTATACTAATTAAGCTTTCCTTTAAATTGATTTAGGAATCAATCCCCAAATCCTTTAATTCCTCTTCATATCCTTGTGCCTGCTCATTCTTTAGCTTATAGGGTTTCTCCAAACATATAAAATGTGTTTAGATTATAGCTAATGACAACTTAACTTAGCTTCCCACAAAATTAACCCTAAGGCCCATATGGGGCTCAACCCAATGATCCTTTACATGGACCAAGAATCTACACAAGATATATACTAACCTAATATACTTAAAACCCACTATTTTAAGTTAAAAGGAGACTTTCTAGGCATCCCAAACATCCCCATGAAATATGGCAAATTCTAACATATTAATTAACTTCTTAAATTAAGTTATAATCCATTACTAGTCTGATTGATTAAATACATTTAATTATTAATCAATTCCATGTGATTCGTCATTATAAGAAATTACTTCACCACCTGTGGGACCCGATATCAAGGGGATAATTTAGACAAGAAAACCTTCAATGCCTAACCCCGAAATATTCCATAGTCCCCCATAATACCAAGTAAACTTCCAATTGTTTAATTAGTGTATTATTGTATATTAATTTCAATTTCAAGAATGCATCACATAACATATATAAATTGTAAATAGTGGCATCTCATGTCATAGCAAGCCCACATAATTAATTTTCACAATTAAATAATGTATACAAAATATAGGGTATTGTAAATAATTATTTTTCTTTTTACTTCATTAGCACATGATATAAGTTCATTGCCAATGGTAGTTATCATCCTCTATAGATAGCTCTTAACAATTCTTCCATCATCTTTTTCATAATAAACTCGTTACATGCACATCTCAAAAATTAAGCAAAACAAATATGACTGAATTGAGTGAAAAAAGTTCATGCATAATTTTTGTATAAAAAACACCCTATTTCACTCATGTATATGTGTGCAATATAGTTCGAGAACTCTGTAGTAACAATTAAGTAAAAATATGCATAGGTTTACACTATCTTAAGTGTCAAATCCAAAAATAGAAAAATATATAGCAACTTGTGTTCTACAAATTTTTAATTGTCTTAACATATCCTATGCATAAAAATTCACGAAAAACTTTTTGAATTTTTGCAAAAAATTTCATAAAAAAAATATATTTTTGTATTTTTCACTTTTTAAATAAAAAAATTAACAAATTTAAATAAAAAAAATTGTGTCTCCTATTTTTAAAAAAATATAAAATAAAAAAAATAATACACATATAATCGAGGATGTAAATAATAATGCAATAAAACGACAATACTAGAATACAACTCGCATCAGAACTAGTAAAGAATCAAGTATAATCTCACCTCGTCTATGGAGAGACACAAACTATTCACTCATAAGGGAAAAAAACTCTTTACCCACTCGTGGTTTGGAATGACGAGTATCTAAGGAAACAAAGTGAGAGTCATCCTACCAACCTATTGAGCAATCAAATCGAATTTCCTAACCCAAATGTATATAACAATGGGAACATAAGGTTTAATAGTAAGTTTGGTTTTAACCCTAGGTGGAACATTGGTCCTAGGAATTGGACCTAAAAATTTAATATCTTCAGTCACATCATTGACTTCTCTATTGAGGTTACTAATACTTCGACCTATGTGGTTTGTCTCCAAACATAGGTTAGTGTAACAGTTGGTTCTAGACATCTTAGACACTTTCCTAGGATAAAAAATACATAAAATGAACTTTCATACCATAAAACAAAGATTTGTAAACACGAAGAATGTTATCACTGGTTCGATCTTTAAGGATGATCCCAAGTGGTTTGGGGATGGTGGTTGAGTTTTTCAACTCTTTATTAACTTTTATTTTCTTTGAGCTTTTTTACTCACTTTTTAAAATAGGAACCCTAACTTCTACCTTTTTCTTGGACTCCTCTAAGATAATAAATTCCTTTTTCATCTCTATGGGTTCTTTATATATAATGTTTCTTTGACTTTCCATAATTTTTATAAACTCATTCTCTTCTTTCAAAATTAAGTTTTCTTTCTCGTGGGATTTCATTCTAAAAGTTTAGTATATTTTTAGCGTCATTGAAAATCACATTATTCATCATAATCATCAAATAAAGATGGAGGGGAAACAAACTGACCCTTCTTAGACAAACCCCCGAGATCCATAGTAAAAGTCAGTTTGATAATACTTTGAAAAATATATGTCCATGGTAATCTATTTCTAGTTGCTCAATTGATTTGAACAATTAAGTGTATCCTTAAAAAAACTTGTAATTAAAAATCGTTTCAAGATTAGTTCATTACAATACAAACTGGTTCAATTGGTACCAAATTTAATTTTACTCAAAAAACTATTTTGGTCCAATTTTTAGAACAAAGAAAATTACAGTAAACTAAATCCAATTAATATAATTAAAGGTCAATTACAATATTTATCCAAATAATTTAATATATTCTATTGTAATACCCCGTATTTTTGTGATATTTATTTATGGGATTAATTGAATTAAATGTGTATTAATTGGAAATTAATCCGGATTAAAATACTAGCGAGATGCGAGTTGGTATTTGATTATTATGTGCATATATGATTATATATGAATTATGAATTATGAAATTTGTCGTGAGATTGAGATACGGCAATTTGAAAATTTTGTTGAGACGCGTGTGACAGTCGCGTCGGGAATATAATTATTTGAATTAAAAGTGAATTTTATATTTATCACCCGTATGGTCATTTTGAGTGCGCCAACGCGTCCGGAAGGGTCGAAATAGTCAGAAAACACTAGCCGGGGGTTAAGTTTAGGTCCCGGGGCATTATTGGGCCATACCGGTAACTTATAGGGGCATTTTGGTAATTTCGGAATTTGGGTAATTAAAACACACGAAAATTAGAGTTAAAATCTGACTTAGTATTAACCCACTAAGCCATTTCCAACCCCAATTTAGGAAGTGGGCTACGGGAGAAGTTATAACTTGGCAAAACCAACCTCACATCCATTAACACCTTGAGAAGAAAGCTTGGAGAGATAGAGAGAGGAGGAGGAATTCTGCAGAGGAGAGAGAGAACCATTCATCAGATTCGTCACCAAATCCAGAGTTACCCTTAAGGCAAGTGATTTAATTTCGTTTTTATAGAGAATGTTTCTTCCATGTGTAGGAATTGATAAAAACCTGATTTGTTCTTGGGAGTTAATGAAAAACCCATTAAATTGGAAATAGAAATTACATTCGTGATGAGGAAATTGCATGTAGATCTGTAGTTGATAATTATTCTGATGATATTACAATTAGTATGAAACCAAAAATGGATTTAATTAGGCTCCTTGATGATTTATAAATTCTAGGGTTCATGTGGTTGAAATTGGGGAAAAATATGAAGAGATTTGTTAATTGAATAAGGTTAGAATGAATTAACCCCACAAATCATGTTAGTATATGACCTATATATGTTTAGGGATGATTAGTGGCTTTGAATAATCGTTTGAGTTATGTTTTAATGAGATTTGAGGATTAGAGAAGTTAGAAAAACGAATTAAGGATTTCTGGGCTCGAAACTGGCCACTCGTTAGAAGACCTGCCCAGGTCGTTCGAACGAGCTCGTTCGAACGAGCTTCTAACGAGTTGACCTTTGACTTCTAACGAGGGTGAAGTTCGTTCGATAATCTCGTCAGATAGCCCAGTTCGTTCGAACGAACTCTCGTTCGAATAGCCTCGTTCGAACGAGACTTCGAACGAGTTGACAGTTTAGGCTTTTTAGCCTATTTTGATCCCGAGTGTCCCGTAACCTTGTGTATAGGTAGAGATATCCTTCCCTTGATGAGTAATTGATATATTTGGGATGTTTGGGATATAATGAGGAGTCAAACCTAGAAGTGTAGTTTGAACCTAAGGGTAAATATGGAGTAGGACGTGAGCGTCCATTACGGTGCGAGAACTATTGACGACCTAATTTAGTATATTAACCAGGAACATATAAATTGTGTAGTATTATATGTCGGTACGAGAATGAGAAGTGCACCACCTATATATATTATGGCGATTACTAAGACGTGTGCATACTTAGTATATGTATTGATTTTATGTGTATGACATACCTACCATACTTGCTATCACGGGAGGTTTGCGTTCGCTTAGGGCCCTCTAATCCTTGTGTTGCCCGGATTTAGACTGGTTACCTCGATGAACATAGGTCAAAGAAGGACTTATTGGGATGTTAATAAGTCTGCTGATCGTGGGAGCGCAGGTATGTGCGTGACCCATGTGATGTGACTGTGTTCGCCTCCATTATTTGTGATGTTGTTATCTGAGAACTATTCCTGAGAGATTCGGAATATGTGATCCTTATGTACGTGATGTACCGGGATGGATAGCAGAGTATGTGTGCACAACATCTAGTCTCGGGGTGCTTGTATTGTATATTTATGACGTGAATAATATACACTTAATAAATGGGAACTTTCATGGTGTTATTGTGAACATAATTTTGGTAATATAATGAGAGAACATAACGGGTTAATCGATAGTGAATTATATTACTAATTGAGAAATTGAGTGTAAGTAAAGCCCTCTATTTATTTGATAACGCTAAAACGTAATATGGATATCGAGTAGTAAGGGGTAGAACTTATTACGGTTTGGTTAGATGTGTATGTCATGTAGATGGGTACGGTACGTTAGGAGTGCACATGTAGTCGAGAGGTGAGAATTTCATGTGAGTGCACGTCCTAACATGTATTTTGCATTTAATGTTTTAATGATATTAAAAAAATTGCTGTTTTTAAAATGATTTCCACTTTCGGGCTCTGACCCATTTGCTTTCAAATCTATTTTTGTAAAAACCATTTTAGGTGCCCAGCCACAAGGACACCATGCTTAGGATTCTCATTCAGGTGACGAGTTGTAGCTGTTTGTGGAAGTTACGGGACATTGATTGTAGACGCTTCATCTATCTTGACCCGATATTCATCAGTTATCAGTTGTAGGGCATGTCGCCCATTTCTTTTAGAGACATTTCATTTTTTTTAGTTATTCAGATTTATGGCATGTAAATTATTCAGGATTCAGACTTGTCGTATTATTTTCATTTGTGGGATTGTTGTGAGGAGTTTTCCTCTGGACTTATTAGTTGTTGGTTATTTCATTACTTCGTTATGGTGAATGGATTATGTTATTCTTTCTTTATTCTTTTATTGCATGTTAATCAGACTTAACTTAAAATTTGGCACTTACCTTTTAAATACTAGGTGGTTAGTAATTATGAAAAATATTTTCGACAGTGATGCTATATACTGAACCAACTTGGCATTTTGAATTAATTTAATAAAGGAGTAGCTACCCGGTATTTAATTAGACGGGGTGTCACAGGTGGTATCAGAGCATCAGGTTCTAGTGTCCTTTAGGATCTGTACGACTTATTATGTTTTTCGCTGAGTTTTCTTTGATATAGAGCCCTATATTTTAGGACTGTTGTATTCTCTTATTTATGCTACGTTCTTCAGCTATTTTAAGTTTATAACTGCGAACTTATAAACTTCATTCTTATTTCAGATGCCTCCACGACGTGCACAAAGGGTTCCCAAGGATGCGACACCAGAACCACAGCCCGCACCAGTTCAAGGCACGATGAATGCTGCCGAGGTTGCAGCCATTGTGGCTCAGGCGGTAAATGCCGCACTTGCCGTACTTCAGCAGGCACCACCTCAGGCGCCGATAGCCGTGCCAGTTCAGGCTCATGCATTCCCGTCTGCTTGGGAACGTGTACGTGATGCTTTTCAGAAAGCACACCCTCCGGAGTTCGCAGGTAGCTCCGATGTGGTAGTTTCGAATAAGTGGAGGAAGGATATACAGAGGAACTTGAGGATGTACGAGTGCACTGACGTTCAGAGACAGGTACTAGCTACTTTTAAGCTAGTGGGATCTGCACTACAGTGGTGGGAGTCTATTACCACCGTGGAGGAGAGAGATACTCTCACGATTCAGGAGTTCTGGGTACGGTTCGACCGCAAGTACTTTCCGTCTGCTGTTCACACGGAAATGAGGAGGAAGTTGATGAACCTTCGACAGGAGGGTAAGACGGTGGCCGAGTATGAGGCCGAATTCAGTGATCTGTTGAATATTGTTCCGGATGAATTACCGACGGAGGAAAAGAAGATACAGAAATTCACGGACGGGTTGACATGGAGAATTCGTCAGCACTTGTTAGGGAACCTCTCGTTAGTCACTTATTCTGATGTGGTTAACGCTGCATTGCTTCATTGTCAGGATCATCGCTTTCACATGACTGAGGGCAAACGATCGGGAGAGTCCAGCCATCAGGGCAGGACTGGGGGAAATGGTGCCAGTGGGGCACAATCTGTTCAGGGGCAGAGACAGGATGATCAGGGTACCCAGCAGGGGGATCATAAGAGGTTCAGGTTAGGGAATTTTAGGCACGGACAGGGAGGTTTCCGACAGGGCCATCAGGGTCCGAACGGCCATCAGAACCAGCAGGGTCAGAATGGTCAGCATCAGTTTCAGCAGGGCCAGTGGAGGAACGGTAACGGCCACCAGGGCCGGGGGCAGCAGGGACCGAGAGGGGGGAACTTCCCGGGTAAGTGTTTTATTTGTGGCAAGACTGGCCATAAATGCCAGGACTGTCCTGATAGGGGCAGGGCCCCGCAGCAGCAGCAGGGTGCTCGACATGAGCCACAGAGGCCACTTTCCCACCAGCCCTACCAGCTCCAGCCCAGGTGCCAGCTCTTCCAGCCATTCCAGCAGTTCCTGTGCAGCAGGGACAGTTACAGTATGGACGTGTCTATAACGTCCACCAGGCAGCAGCTCCGCAGGCACCACCTGCGATTGAGGGTACGTTTCCTATCCATGGTACTATGGGTCGGTTTTTGTTTGGTACGGGGGCAATGCATTGTTTTATAGCTACACATTTTGCGAAAGCCTTAGGATTGTTAGCTACAGCAGAGAGCACAGTGACGTGTGTAGACTCACCGTTGGGAAATGGGTCACTTATTTTCTTTATATGCCGGGGAGTAGGGGTAGAGATTGGTAGTCTGGTATTACCTGCAGATATGTTAGTACTAGAGATGACCGAGTATGATGCCATTATTGGTATGGATTGGCTTGTCGCGTACCGAGCCATGATTGACTGTTTCAGTAGGAGTATTATCTTTGCCATTCCCGGGCAGGAGATGTTTTTGGTGGCGATGCCTCGTTCCGAGGGAGGATAGTCCACTCATTTATACTATATAGAGGAGGAGACCTCTAAGGAGGTGGTGATACCACTTGATTCGATTTCGGTTGTTAGAGAGTTTGCCGATGTATTTCAGGATATACCTGGATTACCCCCCAGTCGAGAGATAGACTTTGTTATAGACTTATTTCCAGATACGAGACCTATAGCACGCGCACCGTACCGTATGGCTCTAGCTGAGATGAGGGAGTTACGGGATCAGATTGAGCAGTTGTTGGGTCAGGGGTTTATTCGGAGGAGTACTTCGCCGTGGGGTGCCCCTGTGTTGTTCGTAAAGAAGAGAGATGGTTCACTGAGATTGTGTGTGGACTACCGAGAGTTGAACAAGGTCACGATACGAAATAAGTATCCGTTGCCTCGAATCGATGACCTATTCGACCAATTGAGAGGAGCTTCTTTCTTCTCGAAGATTGATTTGAGATCGGGATACCATCAGTTGCGTATCAGGGAGGAGGATGTCTCGAAGACTGCGTTCTTATCGAGATATGGTTCTTACGAGTTTTGGGTTATGCCTTTTGGTTTGACCAATGCTCCAGCCGTGTTTATGGACTTGATGAATAGGGTGTTCAGGGACTTCTTAGATCAGTTTGTCATTGTCTTCATTGATGATATTCTGGTTTACTCCCAGACAGAGGAGGAGCACGCTGAACCTTTGAGACAAGTTTTACAGACGCTACGTCAGAACGAGCTGTATGCAAAGTATGAGAAGTGCGGGTTTTGGCTGAAGGAGGTCCAGTTTTTGGGTCACATTATTTCCGACCGGGGGATATTCGTTGATCCGGGGAAGGTATCCGCGATGAGGGAGTGGGGACAGCCCACGACACCGATAGAGATCCGTAGTTTCTTGGGTCTAGCAGGATACTACAGGAGGTTCATTCGGGGATTTTCGAAGATAGGGGGTCCTTTGACACATCTGACTCGTAAAGGTGTGCCATTCATCTGGAGTGATGCCTGTCAGATGGCATTTGATGAGTTGAAGGATAAGTTAACCTCAGCACCTGTGTTAGCATTGCTGAGACCGGGAGTTGAGTATCTAGTCTACATCGATGCGTCCTTACAAGGACTTGGAGGTGTATTGCAGCAAAAGAGTCAGGCCATAGCTTATGCTTCCTGTAAGCTAAAGCCTCACGAGAAGAATTACCCCACTCATGACTTGGAGTTGGCGGCAGTTGTATTTGCCCTTCGTATTTGGAGACATTATCTTTTGGGGGAGAAGTTTCGATTGTTCACGGACCACAAGTCCCTACAGTACCTATTCACGCAGAAGGAGTTGAATATGCGACAGCGTAGGTGGCTTGAGTTTGTGAAGGACTATCAGTTTGATATCCAGTATCACCCGAGAAAGGCTAACGTGGTAGCAGACGTGTTGAGCCGTAGGCCAGCAGATGAAGTGGCAGAGGTGTGGAAGGCCAAGTGGAAGGAATTGGGACACCAGGATGCAGTGGCCCGATCGTTCATGTCGGTGATGACCGTTACACCGCAGATTGTCACAAAGGTAGTAAGGGCACAGGCAAATGACTCGTTCTGTCAGGAGCAGATAGTTCGATTATTGACAGAGGGAACCGAGTCCTATACCGTTAGCTCAGACGGGGGATTACGCTTCAATGGGAGATTGGTAGTTCCGGAAGGGGAGGAATTGCGGCACGAGGTGATGGCAGAGTCGCACGGCTCACGGTTCGTGGTACATCCCGGAGGGGACAAAATGTACCAAGACATGAGACGACAGTATTGGTGGAGCGGGATGAAGAGAGATATTACCAGGTACTTTCTAGTTCCGAATTTCGGGACGAAATTCAGTTATTAGGGGGAAGTATGTAATACCCCGTATTTTTGTGATATTTATTTATGGGATTAATTGAATTAAATGCGTATTAATTGGAAATTAATTCGGATTAAAATACTAGCGAGATGCGAGTTGGTATTTGATTATTATGTGCATATATGATTATATATGAATTTTGAATTATGAAATTTGTCGTGAGATTGAGATACGGCAATTTAGAAATTTTGTTGAGACACGTGTGACAGTCGCGTCAGGAATATAATTATTTGAATTAAAAGTAAATTTTATATTTATCACCCTTATGGTCATTTTAAGTGCGCCAACGCGTCCGGAAGGGTCGAAATAGTCAGAAAACAATAGCCGGGGGTTAAGTTTGGGTCCCGGGGCATTATTGGGCCATACCGGTAACTTATAGGGGCATTTTGGTAATTTCGGAATTTGGGTAATTAAAACCCACGAAAATTAGAGTTAAAATCTGACTTAGTATTAACCCACTAAGCCATTTCCAACCCCAATTTAGGAAGTGGGCTACGGGAGAAGTTATAACTTGGCAAAACCAACCTCACCTCCATTAACACCTTGAGAAGAAAGCTTGGAGAGAGAGAGAGAGGAGGAATTCTGCAGAGGAGAGAGAGAACCATTCATCAGATTCATCATCAAATCCAGAGTTACCCTTAAGGCAAGTGATTTAATTTCGTTTTTATAGAGAATGTTTCTTCCATGTGTAGGAATTGATAAAAACCTGATTTGTTCTTGGGAGTTAATGAAAAAACCCATTAAATTGGAAATAGAAATTACATTCGTGATGAGGAAATTGCATGTAGATTTGTAGTTGATAATTATTCTGATGATATTACAATTAGTATGAAATCAAAAACGGATTTAATTAGGCTCCTTGATGATTTAAAAATTCTAGGGTTCATGTGGTTGAAATTGGGGAAAAATATGAAGAGATTTGTTAATTGAATGAGGTTAGAATGAATTAACCCCACAAATCATGTCAGTATATGACCTATATATGTTTAGGGATGATTAGTGGCTTTGAATAATCGTTTGAGTTATGTTTGAATGAGATTTGAGGATAAGAGAAGTTAGAAAAACGAATTAAGGATTTCTGGGCTCGAAACTGGCCACTCGTTAGAAGACCTGCCCAGGTCGTTCGAACGAGCTCGTTCGAACGAGCTTCTAACGAGTTGACCTTTGACTTCTAACGAGGGTGAAGTTCATTCGATAATATCGTTCGAACGAGATCTCGTTAGATAGCCCAGTTCGTTCGAACGAACTCTCGTTCGAACAGCCTCGTTCGAACGAGACTTCGAACAGCCTCGTTCGAACGAGACTTCGAACGAGTTGACAGTTTAGGCTTTTTAGCCTGTTTTGATCCCGAATGTCCCGTAACCTCGTGTATAGGTAGAGATAGCCTTCCCTTGATGAGTAATTGATATATTTGGGATGTTTGGGATATAATGAGGAGTCAAACCTAGAAGTGTAGTTTGAACCTAAGGGTAAATATGGAGTAGGACGTGAGCGTCCATTATGGTGCGAGAACTATTGACGACCTAATTTAGTATATTAACCGGGAACATATAAATTGTGTAGTATTATATGTCGGTACGAGAATGAGAAGTGTACCACCTATATATATTATGGCGATTACTAAGACATGTGCATACTTAGTATATGTATTGATTTTATGTGTATGACATACCTACCATACTTGCTATCACGGGAGGTTTGCGTTAGCTTAGGGCCCTTTAATCCTTGTGTTGCCCGGATTTAGACTGGTTACCTCGATGAACATAGGTCAGAGAAGGACTTATTGGGATGTTAATAAGTCTGCTGATCGTGGGAGCGCAGGTATGTGCGTGACCCATGTGATGTGACTGTGTTCGCCTCCATTATTTGTGATGTTGTTATCTGAGAACTATTCCTGAGAGACTCGGAATATGTGATCCTTATGTACGTGATGTACCGGGATGGATAGCAGAGTATGTGTGCACCACAGCTAGTCTCGGGGTGCTTGTATTGTATATTTATGACGTGAATAATATACATTTAATAAATGGGAACTTTCATGTTGTTATTGTGAACATAATTATGGTAATGTAATGAGAGAACATAACGGGTTAATCGATAGTGAATTATATTACTAATTGAGAATCTGAGTGTAAGTAAAGCCCTCTATTTATTTGATAACGCTAGAACGTAATATGGGGATCGAGTAGTAGAGGGTAGAACTTATTACGGTTTGGTTAGATGTGTATGTCATGTAGATGGGTACGGTACGTTAGGAGTGCACATGTAGTCGAGAGGTGAGAATTTCATGTGAGTGCACGTCCTAACATGTATTTTGCATTTAATGTTTTAATGATATTAAAACACTTGCTATTTTTAAAATGATTTCCACTTTCGGGCTCTGACCCATTTGCTTTCAAATCTAATTTTGTAAAAACCATTTTAGGTGCCCAGCCACAAGGACACCATGCTTAGGATTCTCATTCAGGTGACGAGATGTAGCTGTTTGTGGAAGTTACGGGACATTGATTATAGACGCTTCATCTATCTTGACCCGATATTCATCGGTTATCAGTTGTAGGGCATGTCGCCCATTTCTTTTAGAGACATTTCATTTATTTCAGTTATTCAGATTTATGGCATGTAAATTATTCAGGATTCAGACTTGTCGTATTATTTTCATTTGTGGGATTGTTGTGAGGAGTTTTCCTCTGGACTTATTAGTTGTTGGTTATTTCATTACTTCGTTATGGTGAATGGATTATGTTATTCTTTCTTTATTCTTTTACTGCATGTTAATCAGACTTAACTTAAAATTTGGCACTTACCTTTTAAATACTAGGTGGTTAGTAATTATGAAAAATGTTTTCGACAGTGATGCTATATACTGAACCAACTTGGCATTTTGAATTAATTTAATAAAGGAGTAGCTACCCGGTATTTAATTAGACGGGGTGTCACAGGTGGTATCAGAGCATCAGGTTCTAGTGTCCTTTAGGATCTGTACGGCTTATTATGTTTTCCGCTGAGTTTTCTTTGATATAGAGCCCTATATTTTAGGACTATTGTATTCTCTTATTTATGCTATGTTCTTCAGCTATTTTAAGTTTATAACTGTGAACTTATAAACTTCATTCTTATTTCAGATGCCTCCACGATGTGCACAAAGGGTTCCCAGGGATGCGACACCAGAACCACAGCCCGCACCAGTTGAGGGCACGATGAATGTTGCCGAGGTTGCAGCCATTGTGGCTCAGGCGGTAAATGCCGCACTTGCCGTAGTTCAGCAAGCACCACCTCTGGCGCCGATAGCCGTGCCAGTTCAGGCTCATGCATTCCCGTCTGCTTGGGAACGTGTACGTGATGCTTTTCAGAAAGCACACCCTCCGGAGTTCGCAGGTAGCTCCGATGTGGTAGTTTCGAGTCAGTGGAGGAAGGATATACAGAGGCACTTGAGGATGTACGAGTGCACTGACGTTCAGAGGCAGGTACTAGCTACTTTTAAGCTAGTGGGATCTGCACTACAGTGGTGGGAGTCTATTACCACCGTGGAGGAGAGAGATACTCTCACGATTCAGGAGTTCTGGGTGCGGTTCGACCGCAAGTACTTTCCGTCTGCTGTTCACACGGAAATGAGGAGGAAGTTGATGAACCTTCGACAGGAGGGTAAGACGGTGGCCGAGTATGAGGCCGAATTCAGTGATCTGTTGAATATTGTTCCGGATGAATTACCGACGGAGGAAAAGAAGATACAGAAATTCACGGACGGGTTGACATGGAGAATTCGTCAGCACTTGTTAGGGAACCTCTCGTTAGTCACTTATTCTGATGTGGTTAACGCTGCATTGCTCCATTGCCAGGATCATCGCTTTCACATGACTGAGGGCAAACGATTGGGAGAGTCCAGCCATCAGGGCAGGACTGGGGGAAATGGTGCCAGTGGGGCACAATCTGTTCAGGGGCAGAGACAGGGTGATCAGGGTACCCAGCAGGGGGATCACAAGAGGTTCAGGTCAGGGAATTTTATGCACGGACAGGGAGGTTTCCGACAGGGCAATCAGGGTCCGAACGACCATCAGAACCAGCAGGGTCAGAATGGTCAGCATCAGTTTCAGCAGGGCCAGCAGGGCCAGTGGAGGAACGGTAACGGCCACCAGGGCCGGGGTCAGCAGGGACCGAGAGGGGGGAACTTCCCGGGGAAGTGTTTTGTTTGTGGCAAGACTGGCCATAAACGCCAGGACTGTCCTGATAGGGGCAGGGCCCCGCAGCAGCAGCAGGGTGCTCGACATGAGCCACAGAGGCCACTTTTCCCACCAGCCCTACCAGCTCCAGCCCAGGTGCCAGCTCTTCCAGCCATTCCAGCAGTTCCTGTGCAGCAGGGACAGTTACAGTATGGACGTGTCTATAACGTCCACCAGGCAGCAGCTCCGCAGGCACCACCTGCGATTGAGGGTACGTTTCCTATCCATGGTACTATGGGTCGGGTTTTGTTTGGTACGGGGGAAATGCATTGTTTTATAGCTACACATTTTGCGAAAGCCTTAGGATTGTTAGCTACAGTAGAGAGCACAGTGACGTGTGTAGACTCACCGTTGGGGAATGGGTCACTTATTTTCTTTATATGCCGGGGAGTAGGGGTAGAGATTGGTAGTCTGGTATTACCTGCAGATATGTTAGTACTAGAGATGACCGAGTATGATGCCATTATTGGTATGGATTGGCTTATCGCGTACCGAGCCATGATTGACTGTTTCAGTAGGAGTATTATCTTTGCCATTCCCGGGCAGGAGATGTTTTTGGTGGCGATGCCTCGTTCCGAGGGAGGATCGTCCACTCATTTGTACTATATAGAGGAGGAGACCTCTAAGGAGGTGGTGATACCACTTGATTCGATTCCGGTTGTTAGAGAGTTTGCCGATGTATTTCAGGATATACCTGGATTACCCCCCAGTCGAGAGATAGACTTTGTTATAGACTTATTTCTAGATACGAGACCTATAGCACGCGCACCGTACCGTATGGCTCCAGCTGAGATGAGGGAGTTACGGGATCAAATTGAGCAGTTGTTGGGTCAGGGGTTTATTCGGAGGAGTACTTCACCGTGGGGTGCCCCTGTGTTGTTCGTAAAGAAGAGAGATGGTTCACTGAGATTGTGTGTGGACTACCGAGAGTTGAACAAGGTCACGATACGAAATAAGTATCCGTTGCCTCGAATCGATGACCTATTCGACCAATTGAGAGGAGCTTCTTTCTTCTCGAAGATTGATTTGAGATCGGGATACCATCAGTTGCGTATCAGGGAGGAGGACGTCTCGAAGACTGCGTTCTTATCGAGATATGGTTCTTACGAGTTTCGGGTTATGCCTTTTGGTTTGACCAATGCTCCAGCCGTGTTTATGGACTTGATGAATAGGGTGTTCAGGGACTTCCTAGATCAGTTTGTCATTGTCTTCATTGATGATATTCTGGTTTACTCCCAGACAGAGGAGGAGCACGCTGAGCATTTGAGACAAGTTTTGCATACGCTACGTCAGAACGAGCTGTATGCAAAGTATGAGAAGTGCGGGTTTTGGATGAAGGAGGTCCAATTTTTGGGTCACATTATTTCCGACCGGGGGATATTCGTTGATCCGGGGAAGGTATCCGCGGTGAGGGAGTGGGGACAGCCCACGACACCGATAGAGATCTGTAGTTTCTTGGGTCTAGCAGGATACTACAGGAGGTTCATTCGGGGATTTTTGAAGATAGCGGGTCCTTTGACACATCTGACTCGTAAAGGTGTGCCATTCATCTGGAGTGATGCCTGTCAGCTGGCATTTGATGAGTTGAAGGATAAGTTGACCTCAGCACCTGTGTTAGCATTGTCGAGACCGGGAGTTGAGTATCTAGTCTACACCGATGCGTCCTTACAAGGACTTGGAGGTGTATTGCAGCAAGAGAGTCAGGCCATAGCTTATGCTTCCCGTAAGCTAAAGCCTCACGAGAAGAATTACCCCACTCATGACTTGGAGTTGGCGGCAGTTGTATTTGCCCTTCGTATTTGGAGAAATTACCTTTTGGGGAAGAAGTTTCGATTGTTCACGGACCACAAGTCCCTACAGTACCTATTCACGCAGAAGGAGTTGAATATGCGACAGCGTAGGTGGCTTGAGTTTGTGAAGGACTATCAGTTTGATCTCCAGTATCTCCCGAGAAAGGCTAACGTGGTAGCAGACGCGTTGAGCCGTAGGCCAGCAGATGAAGTGGCAGAGGTGTGGAAGGCCAAGTGGAAGGAATTGGGACACCAGGATGCAGTGGCCCGATCGTTCATGTCGGTGATGACCGTTACACCGCAGATTGTCACAAAGGTAGTAAGGGCACGGGAAAATGACTCGTTATGTCAGGAGCAGATAGTTCGATTATTGACAGAGGGAACCGAGTCCTATACCGTTAGCTCAGACGGGGGATTACGCTTCAATGGGAGATTGGTAATTCCGAAAGGGGAGGAATTGCGGCACGAGGTGATGGCAGAGTCGCACGGCTCACGGTTCGTGGTACATCCCGGAGGGGACAAAATGTACCAAGACATGAGACGACAGTATTGGTGGAGCGGGATGAAGAGAGATATTGCCGAGTTTGTTTCGAAATGCGCCACTTGTCATCTAGTAAAAGTGGATCATCAGAGACCGACAGGACTTCTACAGCCGTTAGAGGTCTCGATGTGGATGTGGGAGAGCATATCCATGGACTTTATCACGGGGTTACCTACGTCACAGAGAGGTCACGACTCCATTTGGGTAATTGTGGACAGGTTGACCAAAGTCGCTCATTTTCTACCCGTACGGACAGACTACACTGCGGGACAGTATACCCAGCTCTTTATTTCAGAGATAGTGAGACTTCATGGCATGCCCCTAAATATCGTGTCTGACCGAGACAAGATATTTATTTCACGGATTTGGGAGAGTTTTTAGGAGGCCATGGGCACGAAATTGCGGTTGAGTACGGCATATCACCCGCAGACCGATGGGCAAACTGAGCGTACAAACCAGATGTTGGAGGACATGCTACGGATGAGTATCATTGATTTTGGGGGTGGATGGGAGCAGTATCTTCCACTGGTGGAGTTTGCTTACAACAACTCCTACCAGTTCACTATTGGCATGGCTCCATTTGAGGCGTTGTACGGTAGACCTTATCGTTCCCCAGCATGTTGGTTGGAGGTGGGGGACAACAAACTACTTGGGCCGGAAGTGATTCAGGATACTTCGGCAAGGATAGAATTGATACGGAGTCGAATTCGAGTAGCTCAGGATCGGCAGAAGAGCTATGCTGATGCGAAGAGATTCTTCAGGGAGTTCCAAGTGGGGGACCAGGTTTTGCTCTGAGTATCTCCTATGAAGGGGATTATGCGTTCGGGAAGAAAGGGAAGTTGGCACCGAGATATGTGGGACCATTTCCTATTATTGAGAGGATTGTACCGGTTGCGTATAGGCTTGGATTACCGGAGCATTTGCATCGGATTCACCATGTGTTTCATATTTCCTCGCTAAGGAAATATCTTAGAGACAATTTGGCTCATTCTCACATTGCTTTGGAGGACATCGATCTCCAGCCGGATAGCTCCTACGAGGAGGGGCCGATTGCTATTTTGGACCGAAGTGAGCGAAAACTGCGGTCAAAGATAGTTCCGTTAGTGCGTGTTCAGTGGCGACATCATAATGTCGAGGAGTCCACCTGGGAGCGCGAGGATGAGATGCGCGAACGTTATCCAGAGTTATTCTTACCAGGTACTTTCTAGTTCCGAATTTCGGGACGAAATTCAGTTATTAGGGGGGAAGTATGTAATACCCCGTATTTTTGTGATATTTATTTATGGGATTAATTGAATTAAATGCGTATTAATTGGAAATTAATCCGGATTAAAATACTAGCGAGATGCGAGTTGGTATTTGATTATTATGTGCATATATGATTATATATGAATTTTGAATTATGAAATTTGTCGTGAGATTGAGATACGGCAATTTGGAAATTTTGTTGAGACGCGTGTGACAGTCGCGTCAGGAATATAATTATTTGAATTAAAAGTAAATTTTATATTTATCACCCTTATGATCATTTTGAGTGCGCCAATGCGTCCGGAAGGGTCGAAATAGTCAGAAAACACTAGCCGGGGGTTAAGTTTGGGTCTCGGGGCATTATTGGGCCATACCGGTAACTTATAGGGGCATTTTGGTAATTTCGGAATTTGGGTAATTAAAACCCACGAAAATTAGAGTTAAAATCTGACTTAGTATTAACCCACTAATCCATTTCCAACCCCAATTTAGTAAGTGGGCTACGGGAGAAGTTATAACTTGGCAAAACCAACCTCACCTCCATTAACACCTTGAGAAGAAAGCTTGGAGAGAGAGAGAGGAGGAGGAATTCTGCAGAGGAGAGAGAGAACCATTCATTTGATTCGTCATCAAATCCAGAGTTACCCTTAAGGCAAGTGATTTAATTTCGTTTTTATAGAGAATGTTTCTTCCATGTGTAGGAATTGATAAAAACCTGATTTGTTCTTGGGAGTTAATGAAAAAACCCATTAAATTGGAAATAGAAATTACATTCGTGATGAGGAAATTGCATGTAGATTTGTAGTTGATAATTATTCTGATGATATTACAATTAGTATGAAATCAAAAACGGATTTAATTAGGCTCCTTGATGATTTAAAAATTCTAGGGTTCATGTGGTTGAAATTGGGGAAAAATATGAAGAGATTTGTTAATTGAATGAGGTTAGAATGAATTAACCCCACAAATCATGTTAATATATGACCTATATATGTTTAGGGATGATTAGTGGCTTTGAATAATCGTTTGAGTTATGTTTGAATGAGATTTGAGGATTAGAGAAGTTAGAAAAACGAATTAAGGATTTCTGGGCTCGAAACTGGCCACTCGTTAGAAGACCTGCCCAGGTCGTTCGAACGAGCTCGTTCGAACGAGTGGACCTTTGACTTCTAACGAGGGTGAAGTTCGTTCGATAATCTCGTTCGAACGAGATCTATATAGATATCCCAGTTCGTTCGAACGAACTCTCGTTCGAACAGCCTCGTTCGAACGAGACTTCGAACGAGTTGACAGTTTAGGCTTTTTAGCCTGTTTTGATCCCGCGTGTCCCGTAACCTTGTGTATAGGTAGAGATAGCCTTCCCTTGATGAGTAATTGATATATTTGGGATGTTTGGGATATAATGAGGAGTCAAACCTAGAAGTGTAGTTTGAACCTAAGGGTAAATATGGAGTAGGACGTGAGCGTCCATTACGGTGCGAGAACTATTGACGACCTAATTTAGTATATTAACCGGGAACATATAAATTGTGTAGTATTATATGTCAGTACGAGAATGAGAAGTGTACCACCTATATATATTATGGCGATTACTAAGACGTGTGCATACTTAGTATATGTATTGATTTTATGTGTATGACATACCCACCATACTTGCTATCACGGGAGGTTTGCGTTCGCTTAGGGCCCTCTAATCCTTGTGTTGCCCAGATTTAGACTGGTTACCTCGATGAACATAGGTCAGAGAAGGACTTGTTGGGATGTTAATAAGTCTGCTGATCGTGGGAGCGCAGGTATGTGCGTGACCCATGTGATGTGACTGTGTTCGCCTCCATTATTTGTGATGTTGTTATCTGATAACTATACCTGGGAGATTCGGAATATGTGATCCTTATGTACGTGATGTACCGGGATGGATAGCAGAGTATGTGTGCACCACAGCTAGTCTCAGGGTGCTTGTATTGTATATTTATGACGTGAATAATATACATTTAATAAATGGGAACTTTCATGTTGTTATTGTGAACATAATTATGGTAATGTAATGAGAGAACATAACGGGTTAATCGATCGTGAATTATATTACTAATTGAGAATCTGAGTGTAAGTAAAGCCCTCTATTTATTTGATAACGCTAGAACGTAATATGGGGATCGAGTAGTAAGGGGTAGAACTTATTACGGTTTGGTCAGATGTGTATGTCATGTAGATGGGTACAGTACGTTAGGAGTGCACATGTAGTCGAGAGGTGAGAATTTCATGTGAGTGCACGTCTTAACATGTATTTTGCATTTAATGTTTTAATGATATTAAAACACTTGCTGTTTTTAAAATGATTTCCACTTTCGGGCTCTGACCCATTTGCTTTCAAATCTATTTTTGTAAAAACCATTTTAGGTGCCCAGCCACAAGGACACCATGCTTAGGATTCTCATTCAGGTGACGAGCTGTAGCTGTTTGTGGAAGTTACGGGACATTGATTGTAGACGCTTCATCTATCTTGACCCGATATTCATCAGTTATCAGTTGTAGGGCATGTCCCCCATTTCTTTTAGAGACATTTCATTTATTTCAGTTATTCAGATTTATGGCATGTAAATTATTCAGGATTCAGACTTGTCGTATTATTTTCATTTGTGGGATTGTTGTGAGGAGTTTTCCTCTGGACTTATTAGTTGTTGGTTATTTCATTACTTCGTTATGGTGAATGGATTATGTTATTCTTTCTTTATTCTTTTACTGCATGTTAATCAGACTTAACATAAAATTTGGCACTTACCTTTTAAATATTAGGTGGTTAGTAATTATGAAAAATGTTTTCGACAGTGATGCTATATACTGAACCAACTTGGCATTTTGAATTAATTTAATAAAGGAGTAGCTACCCGGTATTTAATTAGACGGGGTGTCACATCTATTTCATGTGTAATATTGATATAAAAAGAAATCATGCCAAATCAACCTCTTCTGTTGAACCTAGCTTGCATAACCTCTAGATCCCATCATCAATCAATATTTACTATGAACATGATCTTCCCACACTATCTTTCGTGCATATATCTTTTGTTGAATATTGTTTATTTGAATCGTAACTTTGACTCCTTAGTGCACCAATCTTTGATAGATACAAGAATCCACTTTTGTTTTTCTAATGTGTATTCATATGATCATTAGTTTGTAAAAATCTTTGAACGACACAAAAAAAACTAAAAACACTGGTTTTAAAAAGTTGTAATAGCTCATGAGGTTTTTCTGGATCGAACTTGAATCCTATTTACAGTTTCAGTGTGAAAATAGGATAAAAATACGTTTCTGTAGCCCTCATTTAAACTTGGTCTATCTCATTCGAGCGAAACCTTAATCAAACTAGGGTCTTATCGTATGAAGTTATACTTTGTACGAGGTCTTCTACCTCAAAATAATTTTGAGCATAACTTTTGAATCAAATGTCATAATTACACATGGCTTTTTGCGTTATAAATCTTACTTAAAACTTGACAATTTTTTTTGTTTTAAGAAGTCTTAAATTCCAACATTTGAGTTTTCAAAAATACCTTCAAGGTTTAGAAAAATAGTTTTTATGACTTGAAAACTTTCTAGAACATAAGGAAAAATGATATTCCTTACTTTTAACAATTCAAGCAAAAAAATCAAGTGAAGACACAACATAAACCAAAATCATAACTTGTTAGACTATCCAATACCTCAAGATATGTGCATCCATCCTATGATGTTGTTCCATAAGATGATGTGAGTAGGCAGGATGCATCTCCAATACACAAAGATGCACTTAGACCTCCATTTTTATATTTTGTCAATTCGGAATAAAATAAATGAATGCAAAGATATAAAAAATTTCTTTACAAAGAGATATACATGAATCACAAAATCCTAAAAATGTAACTATAAGCTCAATTAGTCATGCAAATAACTAATGAATTTTTAAGATAATTAAATCTAGATAAATTATAAATCTAGGTTTAGACAAAACGAGCATGCAAGGACTAAATACATAATAGGTAGGACTAAGGATAATATATATATATATATATATATATATATATATATATATATATATATATATATTATCCTTAATATCGTTGGAAGTAAACATAAAAACACTATAATATGCAATGGATATACAATACACATTTATCTATAAACGACCATCTAATCCCCCTTGTGCATTGTACGGACTATATGCAAGGAGAGGAACAATAGGTATGTAAGGAGCGGAACAATAGGTTTTCGAGGGTGAAGAGATTGAGCTTCCAAAACTGTGATACACTCTTTGATATCTTTATATATGTGGTTTAAGAAAGAGGTGAATTCTTCCATTTCGTGCTTGTTAAACTTTTTAGAGGAGTTAGGGAATGGGACTTAACTGTATAGTTCTTGGTTGGGCTTGAGGTTGAGGGAGGTTAGGAAGGTTTTTGTTTTTCTTTCTACACTCTTGTTTTTTGGTCATTTGAAGAGTTTTTAGTATATCTCTTGTATACGGATTTCCACCCCCCACCCCCACCCCCTTAGTTGGATATTATCAATATACTCAAATGATTACTTATAAAAAATGACCATCTAGATATGATAATCATAAAAACAAGTTGTTTGAATAACCAAACAATAGTCATTATCAAAATACAAAACCTTTTTTAAATTATTCAAGATATTATAATAACCCCATAATCCCAATTTTCCACATAAAGGTTGGTCAGACATAATACACTGAAGATGGGGTTAAAATAAAATATTAGTTTAAATCATTGACGCACAATAAGACAATATAAAATAATAACTAATAATGAATGAGTCTTAACTCTCATAACTCATAAAACAACCGTCCCAACATAACTGGAAATAAATAATTGGAATAAATAAGTCTCGGACTTATGCTCATACAATCTCTGGAATATAAAAACTGAATGAAATAAAGAGTAGAAACCTATGATAGAATTTAAGAGTTGAGTCCGCTACTAAGCAAATGCAACTGCAAGTCTGATGCTCTGTCGGCCTTCTTGTTCCTGTCTAGGATAACCAGGGGGAAAACATTTTATAATTTTGGTCAGTGCCGTAAAGTTGCAAGAATTAACTTACAATACCAATAGATAATAATATAGTTAATCCACATTATATACAGCCCGTCGGCTCTCACATGCATTAAGTATCTCACCCCTCATCTAAGTGTATATGCATTTCCAATCTAGGACCAAACATGTAATCTGATATCTACTCTAATGTAACAACATCAAGGGAAACTAGCCCACATATAATTAGGAGGTAAATATCTACACATATCATCTCAGTCTCAAAAACTAACCTCACAATACTACCCCATAGAAATACAATCGCATCACATTATGTATTTTTCGTAGCATTCTGTTCGTTAATAGTTGTCTATATCATTACACTACATTGATGTATTCTTAATCAATTTATATAAATATATATAAACATGTCTATATATAAGGGAAATTAAGGCATCACCTTTGGTGTCCAGATCGTGCTCTATCGGTAAGTATAGAAGAGTCCCTTACCAAAAGGACGTAAATAAAATACACATAAGTGAGGCGATCACTACGCAGTACACCTTTCAATGACCGTACCCCTAGCTATGAGAATGAATCCGGCCATCCCACTTATCTCATCACGAAGTGGTGCCCCTAAATGTATAACCTAAAATATAGACTTACACTACGCCTAGCCCACCTGTGTCGGTGCCTGCTACCGATCCGACAATGCACACAACTCCAATTGATAAGCCTTCCATAAATACGGGTATGTCCACACAAATACTAAATACATACATATATTAAACAATATCTATAGGTAATTATCCTCATAATTGCCATAACCTGATTTCTAAATTCTCGAATTATAAATCCTTGTCGTGAAAATTTATACTCTAGTTAATTATTAAATTCACCAATTATTGGATAACGACACAAATCCATTTTAATTAAATATACCTTCAATTGGAAAACCTCATATATATTTGCATGAACTCTTAAATTTCTCTTGAACGTTTTCATGGTCTGACCTTGACCCAGTCTCCAGGATTCGAATTGATTTGCCCTTGGATCTGAATTGATTCTACCTGGGCCGATTCAATTCACGTCACGCAATAAGACTAGATTTGCTAATTTTTTAATATGGGTTTCTTCCCCAATATTCCATACTCGTTTTTTAAGGTTTTATACAATTCAATTACAAAAAATTTAACTCCATATAGTCAAAAAAACATGTCTACATCGTTCCATAAGCAATCTACGAATGATAATCCCCTAAGTCAAGTTATTAGTTCATAGAAGTCATAAGTTGTCTAAACCCAACAAGTTCAGAATTCTCATTCTAAAAATTTCTAGAATAGTAAGATCAATATATGATTTGAATTCGGACATAAACATAAATCCTATCACGTCGATGCTAATAGCAGTTTCTCTAATTAAACGATATCAATTATGGGTTTGTCACCAAGGTATTTTATTCTTAAAATACAATTGATCTAGATCCAAATCTATCAATATCTTAATCTCCAATCAGTTTATAACTCAGAATTGGTACGAGAAACAATCATATGAATCAAGAAACATATTATAAAAAGTTTTGCAAGAAAGTTCTTGCCTTTTAGAGATGATATGAGCCTCCTCCCTTGAACCTCCAACTTTAGTAACTTCCCCAGATGATTGTTAGGTTAACTTAAAAGTGGATGGAATATGTAATTAGGTTGAGTTATTAACTTATTAAAACCCTTAATCCTGTATCTCCCTTTATTACCCAATTTTGTGAAATTTCTCCTCCCAGGATGAGGAAACATTTCTTGAGATGCGCCCATGAAACAATATCCATACCCACACATAAACATACTCTGATTTCATGCAAGTTTTTCTAATATCATATATATGATCAAATCAAGAAAAACTTTATTATCTAACTAATCAGATTTTAATACATGCGGAAATTAAAATCAATTAAAACTGATTTAATCAAAAGTTAAATTAATAACAATCTGATTTATTACGTTACAATCCAATATATCTCATATGATTAATTATTCCAATTCAAGTAATTAAATCATGTAACAATTTTAATTCTAAATCATACATAGAATAAGATGAGGATAAGAAGATAACAAGTATGATTTTTTTAACGTGGATTCGGGTGTCGGTATCCGTTGTTCATGCTCCATTTCTATATCCCCTCTAAAACGTATCCCACCAGTACACACACTCAGTATGTTTGCATATAATCCACCAGACAAGTAATTTCTATGCATATAAGGGTTGTAAGTCTAAATCCTAGTTTAATCGCCTTAATTAACTTCTATTAATTAAGAAAATAAAATTATGATTTAATGTCCTTCCAAATGCTCCTTCGAACGAGAATACACCGTTCGTTCCAATGAAAAAACTATTCTCATTCGAACGAAAATATTGTGTTCATTCGTATGACTCCAAATTATCGTTTGAACGAGATTTGCACAAAACCCCTCTTCTCCTCAATGATAGTCTAGCATTGTTGAACTTAATTTCACATTTACAGTTCTTTAAACAGTCCTTAACTTTACCTTTTCGATGTATATTAATTATAGTACCAATAATAACCATTCTTCAGTGATTTTAAGTTATTCTAATACAATATTTATATATTAATCCTCGATTATCATCTCAAGAACTCTAAACCCGATTTCATCTCAATTTAACCCAATTTCAGTTTCTTTCATGAAATTAATAAGGGATTCCTAATCTTTAACATGAAATACAATGGACATAACATCAATTTGGAAATTTCTACTTTAAATCATGATAATCATCCCAATTTCATAACAAAGTCTAATTCCTTAATCCAAACAATGGTTATGTAAATTGTTTAATTCAAATTATTTCAATATTAAATTGAGAATTCAATAAATAATAACATCATAATACAACTGAAGTTATAGTGTTATACTAAACAAACTTGCTTCAATTTTCAATTAGGTTAAATCTTAGACCAAAATCTCCAAATCTTCTTTCTCCTTTCCTTAGTCTTTCTCCTTAGCTCTAGGGTTGCCTCCAAATGTACAAATGATTTAGTCTAAACCTAATCTATATTTTATACTAATTACCCACAAAATTAGTCTCAGACTCTATATAGACCATAACTTATTAAGCCTAAAATGCAATACGTTTAGTCTAAAATTTGATATGAGGCCTATACTAACCTATGGGCCTTAAAACCTAATCTTTAAGGTGTAAACATGCCTTCTACTATCCCAAAAGTCATATACAAGTAACCAAAATAATTATGTACTTTTGTCATATAATTACTAATGTCTTAACATATTTTTGATATAAAATTGATTTCAAATAATACACACAATTTAGTGACATCACCAGTCACTACAGATAAATATAAATCAATATAAACTAAATATAAAGAATTTAATTTGCCTAAAATTACGGGGAATTACATAATGTCTCTCTCTATTATAGTATATCTTGTCTCAGGACCATGGATAATTCTACTCAAATAGTATACATATATATTTTTCCCATCAACCTCTTGTGTTAGGAGTGCATCAATGAACATCGTAGTAGAGGTAAAATAGAGTAACAAAGGTACTCCGGTCTTGGGCGAAATTATCGTTTGGGGAGAATTGAGAAATCTCTTAATATTTTTAGAGTATTTTTGGTGTGGTTCCTCTCATTCAAGCTTTGTGTCATTTCGCAACAGTCACATCAACATAAGAGTGATCTCAAATAAATCTCGGATAAATCTTCTCAGGTCAGAAAACTTTCCATGGAATTTTTTTAGCTCCTTTTACATATTTGGATCATGTATGTAAAGGATGACTTTATACTTATCTTGGTCCATATGAACTTGTCGATCCACCACAAAATCCAAAAATTTCCCATTCATCACACCAAAAGCACATTTGAGTGGGTTAATCTTTAACTTGTATATCCTACACCTGTTGAAGAATTTTATCAAATCAGCCAAGTGTGAGTCTTCCTTATTTGACTTGAATACAAAATCATCCATAAAATCCTCTAGTTTTCATGAAAGAGGTCATGAAAAGTGGCATCATGATTCTTTAGTAGGTTGTCCCCGCATGTTTCAGGCCAAAGGCTTGTAATTATACATGAAATTGCCAAAGGGAGTCCTAAAAGTCATTTTCTCTATGTCTGCTTGATCTATCTTGATCTAGTTCAAGAGAGAAGTCACGATTTGATTGTGTGTGGGAGGGGGGGGGGGGGGTAGGGGCATAAATGGATCCATTAGTTCTTAAGAGCGGGGTTTAATTTAACAGTGATTTCTGGGGGTCCGGGGGTGGGAGACCCAAGATGAATTTTTTAAGGTTATTTTTTAGTATTTACCAAAAATAATGATATAGTTTACTTAATCTAATGGAAAGATAAACAAATATTGATTAAACTCCTAAAATATGTCATCAATAAATAAGAAATATCAACTACAATAATCATAGTATCTTTAAAATTGAAAGATGCAGAGTCTTTGACTAAAAAAAATTCAAGTTTGAACAAAGTCATTTAAAAAAGTCACAATTTTTAAAAAATTAAAATTAGAAGTATTAAAATATTTAATGAATCAATGTTGTGAACATAAGTATTAGCTAATCCAATGGTATCTTCTCTTAAGTTTGTATCTTCAAATTACAATGGATTTAAGGGTCAAAAGTTTATTTGCCACTAAAATAAACAACAAGGGTTAATCATTAGGTATTTAGGTCATAATGTCCTCAATCGCACCAACAAAGTACAAAGAATATTAATGAATTGGTAAGAATATTAATGAATTGGTAGATAAAACATAAAATGTTAGAAATTATAAAATATTTCAATCTAATAAAAACTAGATGCTCACCCTAACCTTTTTTGTAGTGGAGAGAGAGAGATACCTCCATTTTTAGCACAACCGGGAGCTTCTCCAAATCACAACAACAAAAGACAAAGAGTTGTGACATTTTTTAACCTTTTATCACTATAGAGAACAAATAATGACCTAAAGTGGGGGTAGGATAGTGGTTCAATTGAATAAAAAAATAAAAGTTGGACTAATTTTCACCTACTTTGGGCTTGGGAGTAAACTAAAAGAAAAAAGCACAACATTGGGGGGGGGGGATTATTTTAGAATACTTTAATGTGGGACCACTCATACCCACATGTATTAATATCTTAAAGGGTTTGAGGAAGGCCATGGACCCCTCTGCCATGCCATAACTTTTCCCCTGATGTGGTTATAACCAACATTACCATCCATGAAGTTGTATAACTTATGCCCTACTATTGAATTGATCAAGTTATCGATTGAAAGCAGAGGGAAATTATCTTTGGTTCAAGATCTATTAAGATTTATAAAGTCAACATAGTATGAATTTGGCTTTTATCCTTCTTTCCCACTTTCACAACACTAGAAAGATAAATTAAATGTTAGATTGTTTTAATAAATCTAGTTACCACTAACCATTCCACCTCAGCATTTATCATTAGATCTAGCTCAAGCTTGTACATTCTGGTTTCTTGATTGGTAGGTATTGCTGAAGGCATAACATTCAACTTATGGCAACTCACATCTGGATCTAACCTCAGTATCTTAGTGTACTTCCACAAAAGGACATCTTTGTACTCCTAAATGAGATTGATCAACTCCAACTTCTTCACAACTTTTAGGTCTTTCAAAGTGAAGATTGGTCATGATTCATCTCCACCCTCTGCTAGATCAGTCTACTCCGACTCTTATACTTGGGGCTTTAGGTGATCTTACATACACTCAGGCTCCCCTTCAATGTCTTAGACAAACTCCTGGATATTATAATTATCAATGATAAGACATAATCCTTGATTATGTACCAGAAAATGCTCATATTCCGAGTCAGCTTTTTCAGCTTCACCGATTTCTCGCTCACACAATTAGAAGTGATAAACCACCATTTCATCACCAAGAAAAACTTTTTTCAATGTTCGCTCGTGAGGTGAGGGTGTCTTTATCTTCTTTGTGTTCTCCACTTGCTCCATCATTGGTCTAAAAATCCTACTTAATGCACGCTGGCATCTAATTTCTTTCTCCACTGGGTCAATCTTTGGTTTCATTCTATCTCCGAGTTATTTTAAGATAGCATGAGTTTTGGGAATGAACTTATTCACTTTACTAACTTGCATAACTTCCTCTAACTATTTATCTTGACCTTTCATAGGTTCCAACTTATCTTTGATCATGGGCACCCTCACACCTTTGATGTACCTTATCGGAATGCATGTATCCTCATTTAACTTTGTATAGAAGTCAACATCAACCAAGTGTGACTCATCCTTCACAAAATGCTTATTAGTTGCACGAATCACAATCTCAGTCCCCTTCAACTTGGCTTTGGCGCACTGATGGTATGTCAAAAGGACCAATCCATGGTTGTGCATCCAAAATCCTCCTATTAAAATATGGTAAGAAGTAGATGACTCAATCACGTGTAATTTGATATGTGATCTGAGATCGCCCATCATTATTCCAACATTAACATAATTAATGGACTTGGAAGCTTGGTTATCATAGCCTAACATTGAAAGAGGCATCATGGTTAACTTAGTATCTGAAATACTATATGCATAAAAAGAGTTGATTGGCATAATGTTCACAGAAGCATCTCTGTCTATCAATACTCTGGAGAATATTGTTCTATTTACACTTGTCTCCATATACAAAGGCATGTTATGAAGGAACCTGATTTATCTACTTGCATTTGAGAAAGTTATCTCAGACATAAATTTTTGTATCAACCTGGTCATAAGCCCCTTTCCATCCGAACGAGGGAATAACATTTTTTTATTATCTCCAAAATTGTTTGAGTAATCTCTAACTTGCTTTCTTGGGGGATTCTAACCAAGTTGAAGAACCACAAAAAATTTGGGGATTTCGATAAAGTTTGGTACTCTAAGCTTGCATATACCT
Organism: Sambucus nigra; assembly: GCA_949130495.1. Classification (NCBI taxonomy): domain Eukaryota; kingdom Viridiplantae; phylum Streptophyta; class Magnoliopsida; order Dipsacales; family Adoxaceae; genus Sambucus; species Sambucus nigra. The sequence continues at coordinate 250,108,154 of OX422224.1, read as the reverse complement.
AATACTCATCCGTTTGATAGATTTTTTCACTATCCTTGATGCGTGGTTCATCATAAGCAATGACCACGTTGGTCATTCCTACCATATAATTATAAAACATGAACTTATATTCTTCTTCCTCTTTTCTCGCTTTTTTAGTCTGAGCTTCTACTTCCTCGTTAAAAGCAACCACCATGTGTGCCCCATGTGATGGCAAATGATTGTTATTGACATTACCTTAAGGAATCTTAAAGGTTTTAACCAATATGTTCTTGTTGATAATCCTTCCTCGAGGTGAAATATGAAACCGTGGGATGACAAACACGTCAATGAATATATCAATATTTAGCATCAACTTGCATTTTAGGCCTGGGAGCATAAAGTGGAGAATTATTGGGAGGAAAAAATAAACCATCTTTCACTATGGTGTTATAACAACTTATTGCCTCCTCAATGGAGCAAGACAATGGGGGTGGATCCTCTTTATCAAACTTTATCTTGTTATTTTTCTTCTTGGATTCCCTTCCAGCTTGAGCATCTTCACTACCCTCCGTATAGTACTACCTACTTGGTCATCTTCTTCTTCCATACGACACTGGTCATAATAAGGTTAGGAAAAACAACCAATGAGATGTTTTGGTTATCTCTCGTGAAGGATTTGAATGTGCCTTCTCGATTTTCATTTATCAAAATGACATGTATACTCCAGTTATAAGACTTTAACACATATTTAAAGAAGCTTGCTCTTAGTGGCAACTTATCTCACGTCCAACGATCGTTCTCTTAACCTTTTGATGTAAGTCATCACTTCTTCTTCCTCCACTGGCCTTTTTATCTCCTGAGTGAGCTGGGCTAATGTGAACTCATCTTCTGTTAGAAAAAAATTCTTGAGAAATTAAATATCCATATCCTCCGATGTATCCACACTCCTTGGTGCTAAGTGAGGGTACCACATGTAAGATTTTTCAGTAATGGATTTAGAAAACTCCCTTAGATGAAGCTTTTTTATTATTGTATATAGCTCTAAGATTCTCAACAAATCTCTTAATGTATTCCCTCAGGTCGCCCCCCATTTCCATTATATTTCTCAAAGATTAGGGGGATATACCCCTTTGGGTAAGGTTCATCATTGTACTCTTATGGGTAAAGAGTACAAAAATCATCATAAATGGATATTACTTCACTAGGTTTATGAGGATACACCAACATTTTCACGATCTCTTCAATGGTCAAGAAATACGAGACAACTGCCTCCGCTGCCTTGGCTTTTGGCAGAGCGATGATAGGTTAGATGTTGGTAGCAACAGGTGCTTCAATGATTTACATAGCTTCAAGATTGATCACAAAGGGACCAGCAGGTCTGCTGGGTGGAACGGACGCCCCCATTAAAAGAAGAAAATGTGGTGCTACCGTAGTAACGAAAGAGATTTGGGTCTATCGACGAACCATAGCTATCCTAGATTGATGTTGTAAAAACTCCATAAATTTAGCCATGAGATTAGTCATTTGGTTTGGACCTATTACATAACTCACAAGAGCATATGCCACTAGATCATTTCCTATAACAACATCAACTAGAGTAACCTCAATAGCAAGAGTAATATTTTGTTCCTCCTCATGTTGAATGTCGTCAATGTTAAAAACTCAATTGGTATTATCATTTGCCATTTTTAAATAATGGTTCCCCAACAGAGATGTAAAAGAGTAGTTCTCTCTAGCTAGGGTTATAGATAAACTGAGGCATAACCCATATTAATGGTGATAACACAATAATAAATATTATCTTAATGATGAAGGATGAACTGAAGTAGGGTTGTCAATGGATCGGGTCTGGACCCGGACCCGACCCGAATTAACCGATCTGAGCAAAATTTATAGACCCGATTACCCATTTACTAGATTAGTTAATGGATTGTATATACGAGACTCCGATCCGATAAGTACTCGACCCGAATGTGCACACACACACACACACACACATATATATATATATATATATTGTTTCTCATTTTTTCAAGCCTAACATTTATGTTAATCCATCGGTGTCGCTTAGTCTCTAAGTTAGAGACTCTATCTAACCCTAAAACAAGACTTGGTCTCATTACAATTTTTATCTCATTGTTGTAGCCATTTCTCTCTCCAAAAATAAGACTTGTTGCTCTCATCTCCATCTCTCCATCTCCAAGACTTCTACATATGGTTCCAACTTTTTTTTAGAGTTTTTTGGTTTCAAATTTGGATTATTGGGTTTCAAGACTTGGTGCCATTCTGGTCTTTTTTCCATTCTATTTTTTTTTTCATTTTCTCTATACGGTTTCAACTACGAGATGTTTTTTTCTATACCTAGTTTGATCTCGATTTTCTCCATACCTGGTTCCAACTTCCAACTACGAGATCTTCTTTTTTTTCCCTTTAAAGTTTTGGGATCTGATCTTTTTTATTTTTTATTTTCTCCATAAAGTTTCAAGTACGAGATCTTTAATTGGTTTTTTCCATACCTGGTTCAATCTTGTTGCTGTCAAAAGTATATATTTACATGTGTTTTGCTGAATTTAATTTCGGGTAATCGGGATCCGGGTTTGGATCCATTTACTGAGACCCGACGGGTAATCGGGTAAAACCCGATCCGATAAAAATACCCGGATCGGATATGAATATACCCTTACCCAATCCAGACCCGATTTGTTTACAGCCCTAAACTGAAGTATATATCTCAAGATAAGGTAATAAATATAATTATTTTATAATAAATGAACCGGTAACTTAACCCTGGGTTTCCAAAAGAACACTCCAGCGCCATCATATCCCTCATCCCAAAAGATCTAATTTTTAACGAGTAAGGGGAAATTCTTACCGAAATGACCCTTTAATTTTAGAAAACCTCTCAAAATGTCCTCCAATCCACCAGCAAAGCATACATGCAAATACTTAAGCCATTACTAAACTCGAGGTTCAAATGAGCCAACTAGCAAACGCATTGAGTGAGAGGAACAATGGGAAAATTCTTGAATCAACCCAAACCCAATCCAAAAGGTAACACACCTAGAGGTCAATTTGTTATTCAATACAACACAATCATGTCACATACCTAAGAGCATGTGAAATCCATAACCATGCTTTGGCCCGACAAAGAAGTGGAGAATAACGTCGCACCACCCACCGAGACTGCATCAGAGAAACGTAATGAGAAGGAAGATCTAACACTGGATCCAACTTCCTCTCCACCCTTATTTTTGGAGCCATATGTAGAGACTTATGTCACAAAATCTCTGTTTCCCCAACGTTTGGTGCCACAAAGTAAGAAAGTGTAACTTGATAATATGTTGGAAGCATTCAAGCAAGTATAAATTAATATCCCACTGTTTAATGCTATTCAATAAGTCCTATCCCATGCTAACTTTCTGAAGGACCTTCATACCTTCAAGAAAAATTACCAATATACCCAAGAAGTCTTTTCTCGTCGAGCAAGAAAGATCGATCATTTCTTATCAAACTCCCATCAAGTATAAGGATCCTTGAATTTCGAAGATATCTATAAAGATATGGGAGCACATTATTGAGAAAGCCCTTCTAGATTTAGGAACTAGTGTGAACCTTCTGTCGTACACCGTGTACGATAAACTAATTTTAGGGAAGTTGAAGCTGACTAGGATCACCTTATCCTTAGTCGACCGTTTTATGAAAATTTCGAGAAGTATAGTTGAGGACGTTTAAATCAAAGTGGGCGACTTTGTGTTTCCCATTGAATTCATTATTCTGGACACCCAACAAGTGCAAAATTTTGTTGCGTAAATTCCTTTTATTTAGGGTTGTCCTTTCCTCACAAGCATCTAATGCCGTCATTAGGTGTCGAAGTGGACAATTGAACCTATCCTTTGGGAACATAACTATGGACCTTAACATGTTCAATTTGGACAAATAACTACCCGATGATGATGAAGCCATGGATATCAACATGGTTGATAGTATCATCCACGAGACTTTCGAGAAAACTTATAATAACGACCCTTTAGCGACGTGCCTCGCCTTTTTTGATTTCGAATTTGATCTCAAAAAGTCAATCAAATGAGTCAACGCCCTCCTCGATTCCGCCCTCTTCATGGAAGTAAGAAGTTGGAAATCTAAACCTGAGCCACTCTTGCTATCCACATCATCTATTCCTCCCTCGATTGAGAAATATCTCGAGCTTGAATTGAAACCACTGTCAGAAACACTCGAATATACGTTTTTAGGACCTTCTGACACCTTACCTGTTATCATTGCGTTTGATTTGGACAAAGAACGGGAAGGTAAGTTGTTGTGTGTTCTTAAAGAACACAAGGAAGCCTTAAGATGTACCATAGCCGACATTAAGAGGATAAGTCCCTTAGTATGCAGGCATAGGATATACATAGAAGATGATGTAAAAAATTCTCATGAAGCACAACGCAGACTTAATCCTAATATGAAAGAGGTCGTTCGATCCGAGGTACTAAAATTGCTCGATGCGGGTATCATTTATACCATCTATGATTACCAATGAGTCAGCCTCTTCAAGTTGTCCCGAAGAAGTTCGATGTTATTGTGGTGAAAAATGACGATAATGAGTTAGTACCCAATAGAATTCAAACCGGTGGGTGAGTGAGTATTGATTATAGGAAGTTAAACGCTGTCACAAAAAAGTATAAAGTTCCTCTTCCTTTCATAGACCAAATGCCAGGTAGATTAGTCGACCATCCCTATTATTATTTTCTCGACAATTATTTCGGCTATAATAAAATTCCTATCTCTCTCGAGGATCAAGATAAAATCACCTTCACTTGTCCATTTGGTATTTTTTCTTACCAATGCATGCCCTTAGGGTTATGTAACACACCCGTTACATTTTAATGATGCATAATGAGTATCTTTTTAGATATGGTGGAACGGTTTCTCAAAATTTTATGGACGATTTTTTAGTATTTGGGTCTAGTTTTGATGAGTGCATTCACTACCTCACCCTCGTTCTGAAGAGGTGTAAGGAAAATAACCTCAAGCTTAATTGGGAAAAGTGACACTTCATGTTCAAACAAGGAATAATGCTAGGTCACATCATTTTTGAAAATGGTATCGAGGTCGATAAAGCTAAATTGATCTCATCGCTAATCTCCCACCCCCGAAAATTGTGCGTGAAGTTTGACCATTCTTAGGACACGCTGGTTTTTAACGAAAATTCATTAAGGATTTTAGCAAAATCTTTCAATCCTTATGCAATCTTCTTGCCAAAAATAAACCCAATTTTACTGACGAGTGCCTTTGAAAGGCTAAAGAAGGAATTGACCTCTGCACCCATTATGCACCCCCTGACTGTATTCAGCCTTTCAAGATCATGTGTGATGCTTTCGGCTATGCCCTAGGTGCGGTTATAGGACAACACAACGAGAAATCACGTCACTATGCTAGTAGAATTCTTAACGATGCCCAATTGAACTATTCCACGACTGAAAAAGAGTTCCTCGATGTTGTTTTTGTGCTTGAGAAGTTTAGGTCTTACTTGATAAGATCCAAAGTTGTCATTTTCACCGATCACTCGGACCTGCGATATCTTTTGTCTAAAAAGGATGCTACGACCCATCTCATTAAGTGAATCCTATTACTACGAGATTTTGACCTTAAAGTTCGGGATAAGAAAGGATGTGAGAATGTTGTAGCGGATCACTTGTCTTAGTTAACTGTTGAATCATCCGATAACTTGTTACCGCTAAATGAGTCCTTTCCCGATGAACAATTGATGCTTGCTTCCCATCTTCCGTGGTTTTTCGATATTATGAATTGTCTTTATGACGGGTGAAATGCCTCCGCATTGGCCCAAACAAGATCGTTCAAATTTTTTTAAGGAAGCCATACATTTCTTTTGGGATGACTTATATCTCTTCAAGTATTATCCTAAACAAATCATTCAAAAGTGTGTCCCCAATAGCGATATTCAAAGCGTAATCTCTTTCTGCCATGACCAAGCCGATGGAGGTCATTTTAGTGTAAAGAAGACCGCTATGAAGATTTTTCAGTGTAAATTCTATTAGCCCACCATTTTTCGTGACTCAAACGATTATAGTAGGAGTTGTCACCATTGACAACAGTTAGGAAATATATACATTAGTAATAGTATAGGGGCAGTAGTAGAAGAAACAATAGTAGTAGTATTAGTAATACTAACATCAACAACAACAATAGTATTAGTAGTAGGATGAGGAGTAATAGTAGCAATAGCAGTAGGAGCAACAATAACAGTAGTAGTAATAGGAGGATGAGGAGTAGTAATAGGAGTAGCAGTAACATAGTAGTAACAATAATAGTAGTAACAATAGTAGTAGTAGTGATAGTAGTAGTAGTAGTGATAGTAGTAGTAGTAACACCAACAATAGTAGTAGTTGTCGTAGTCCTCGTCGTCGTTGTAGTAGTAGCAACAGTAGTAGTAACAATAGTAGTAGTAATAGTAGTAGTAGTATAGTCAGAGTAGCAATAGTAGCAGCGATACCAATATCAATTATAGTACTAGTATTAGTAGTAATAATAGTAGTAACAATAGCAATATCAGTACTAATAGTAGTAGCAACACTAGTACTACTACTAGGAGTAGGAGTATCATTAACAATAGCAGTATTAATAGTAAACATGAGGGTAGGGGTGCCAATTTGTGTTTTTGAGTTTGAGTTTCGGACCGACACGACACAAAATAATTTTTTACACGACATGTCTTCGTATTTTTTACTCTACACGAACACGTGTATAAAACACGACACATCACGACTAACACAATTTCTTAAATTTTATGCTCAATTAAACTAAAATAGGTACGATAACTTGATTAAAAGCACGATTGACTCGACAAAACACAATAATACGATTACCAAGACACATAAGTTTGATACAAACACAACAAATTATGTCAATTTCAAATTAATTTGGTGTCATTTCATATGGTGTCTTTGTGTTATTTTTAAAATTGTCGCTCTATGCCTCTAACTAAAATAATATCCGGAGGGCTTTTCTACAATTAATTCCATTTTACAAGTCCCACGAGGATACAATACAATACAATACAAACTGGTAGAGACAATAGAGTTATCGTTTATCACCAAACTCACTTCAATGGCCTCTCTACTAAACACTCTCTCATCTATTCACTTATCAAATGTCAAACCCATCAAAATTCGAACTTCACCTCTTGTAACACCTATTTCTTTATCTCTCACTCGTAAGCTCAATTTTAAAATTCCATACCATTAGCTTCAATTCATACAAATTACTCAAAATATGTTAAATGTCTGTATTTATGTGTTTATGTTTTTATGTGGGTATGCATGTGTTTGATTTTTATTAGGTAGGAGGCTTACAGTTAGAGCAACTGAGACTGATACGAATGAAGGTTTGTTGGGTTTTATTTTATGTTTAAGGTTGAATGGAAGGGTGGGTGTTGATTAATTGTGAGTTTTTTTGAAAAGGGTTTGTGTTTTTTGGATATTTTTGGCAGTTAAACCTCAGGTACCGGATAAGGCACCAGTAGGGAGTGGTTCTAGTATTAACCAGATTTTGGGCATCAAAGGAGCTAAACAAGAGACTGTGAGTCATTAGTTTCTGCTTGGTTGTTCTGATTTTTTGTTAATTAAGCTATGTTTTTTCTTTTATCAATGTTTTCTAAACATTGATATCATGGTTTTAAATATCGGTTTGGGGATACGTAATGGGAGCGGTATCGGCGTGTCAACTTCTGATTGGTTGACAAGACTGTAATGGCGATACGTAACGGGTTCGGTAAGTTGAAAATCCGTTACGAATCGGCGACACGTAACGGTTCAACCGATATTTAAAACCATGATTGATATAAATTTTTTAGGGATTTTTTTTACTTTAATACATCACTAATTTTCAATTTTAGACTTTAATATAAATTAATCACTTTATTAGTCTTTAGTACGCTTTTCGCCACTAAATGTGAAAATTTCGCCACTAAAAGTGATATTTGAGGACATTTAGCGACGAAAATGTACTAAAGTCTAATAAATTGATTAATTTGTATTTAAGTCTAAAAACGAAATTTAGTAATGTACTAAAGTCAAAGAAACCCCATTTTTTAGATTTAAGGACATGCTTATTCACAAATGTGAAATGGCCTTAGAGGTTCAGGATTTTTTTTTTTTTTTTGTGGAAAATGCTATGGATACAAAGACAGTGTACCAAAAAGTTACACAAAGTGATGTCGCTGTGTAGTGTATTGAATTACGTAATGTACAATACTCCATTGCACTGCCAGGCCACATGGAACTTTTTGTGTAATATCTTTATACCCATAACATTACTTTTTTTTTTAATGTGGAAATCTATAGCTCGAGGTTTTTGGAAGACTTGGCGTGATTTAATGTCAACTAACATGAAATCTTAGTTGAAATGGGGTGTTAGTTGAAATTTGAGAATTAAGATGCATTTTGTAAAAATAACTACAGTTCAATTCAGATTGCAGCTTGATAGATGGGGATTGGGGCATAGCTTATAGGGGAATGTATTAGTGTGAAGGTTGGGGAGTCCTTCCCAGACTCTGTTGGATGTTGTTGTGAATCATTGTTGTGAATCACTGGATAATAGTTGTTGGTTATAATTGATGATTTTGTATAGAACATGGGTTAAGTTGTCGTTTTGGTGTTTTTCCAAATCTTTGATATGCTCATTATTGTAGAGTGAGTTTGAAAGTCACACCGGAGTGTTGTGCAGACCTTAGGGAGAGTTCTTTTATTTGATCTTGCGACGCCATTGTCAGGGACAATCTGAATTTTGGAATTCTCGTGTTCTTTTTATATATTTTTATACTTATCTTTACATAGAGTTCACCAAACTTTCCCCAACATGATCATACATGCGAGAAAACTATTAATAACATCATTTGAGATTGATCTGTTTGAGTCTTGTTTGTCATGTTAAGGTCTTATCTGGTTTGTGTTAACATAATGTTTTCATATCAAATTCAAATACAAATACAAGTACAAACCAATACACAGTTCATTTTCTTATCAGGTCACACGACGCAATCCGATTTCAGTGTGACACTTGACACATGCCATCTGATAGTTATCGTGTCTAACGGGTGTTATGTGATTCGTTAATTAACAAGTATCATTGGGTGGATTGATAATGACCCAAACATGATAAAGGATCCACCTAACTAACAATTGGTAATTTCATGTTCTACGGCATTTTCTCAGGTCTAGTCTGAGTTTGTTATTTTCCTTTTCATTCTAAATGTTGCAAGGAATCCAACTTGAATGTTATCTAAAAAATTTAAGCACCAAGACACAAATGTATCAAAAGGTTGACATCAACTAATTGTTTTGGTACATGGTACACGGTACATGAACATATATGCATGTTTGTTGGGGTAGGCTTATTTAAAATGCAGTTCTATTTCGTGGTTCATTTAAAAACTGTTATTGTTTTTTGGTAGCATACCATGAGGTGTCCGGGCCAGCTTACGCTCACCTCGACTAATCCCCATTTGAGGTTCGTGGCTTCCGCTGGCCAAGCATTATTTTGACAGTGCCGGGAATCGAACTGGGGACCAAACCCAATCCACCCCCAAGACTGTCCCGGTGGCAGCCTTATACCATTGGGCCAAGAGGCTTGGTTTTAGAAACTGTTATTTGAATTGTTGTTGACACCATATATACATACACATATAGACCGAAACATGGATATATCCCATCAGGTGTTTTTTAGTGTCCGTTTGGTTATGTATTCAGAAAACTCGATTTAAAAACTATTTTTAAATAGAGTTTTCGGTGTTTATAAATTATAAATATTGGTCTGCGTTTGGTAAACTTGTTTTTAAATTCAGTTTTCTCAAAAATTAAAAACTAACACATACAAAATTGGTATACGTATATACACACCCACACACGTGCATACACATAAACGTACATATATAATACAAATGTATACGTACATACATACATAAATATATCCACACATATGTGTATATATGTCTATATTATGATATTGCATGTACAATTCACAATAAAATTATATACATACATGGACTGATAATATTATTTAATACATATATACTATATGTATATTTTATATTATTACATAATGTATAAAACTATATATAAGTATCATGTTACATGATTCATGTATGTATTGATAATATTATTTAACATATAGATCAAAGTATACTATATAATTTAATAATATACACATATACATAATTTTTTGTACATGTATAATTACACACATATTAATGTATTGTATATGTATATATTATATATTAAAGTATAAATGCATAAAAATATAGAGAATGAACGATTCCAAGTTGGAAAACAGAATTTAGTAAACAACCCTTTGCTGTTTTCTGAAAACAGGATAATGACATAAAATATTATAATTCAGTATTTAAAAACAGTTGTGCCGAACGCATATGTGTGACACCCCGACTAATTAAATACCGGGTAGCTACTCCTTTATTAAATTAATTCAAAATGCCAAGTTGGTCCAGTTAATAGCATCACTGACGAAAACATTTTAATGATTACTAACCACCTAGTATTTAAAAAGTAAGTGCCAAATTTTAGTTAAAGTCTGATTAACATGCAACAAGTGTAATAAAGAATAACAACACCATTCACCATAATGAAGTAAATAAAATAACCATCACATAACGTAAATAAAGTCTGGAGGAAAAACTCCTCACTACAATCCCACAACTGAAATAAGTAAACCGAAAACTAAAACAGTACATGCCAAAGTCTGAAAACTGTAATGGAATTGTAACTCTAATAGAAATGGGCAACATGCCCTACAACTGATAGATAATGAATCTGGAATCCAAGTGATAGAGGCGTCTACAAGCAAATCCCTGTAGCTTTCACAAACAGCTACAGCTCGTCACCTGAATGAGTATCCTATGCATGGTGTCCTTGTGGCTGGGCACCTAAAATGGTTTTACAAGAAAAGTAGATTTGAAAGCAAACGGGTCAGAGCCCGAATGTGGAGTTATATTTTAAAAACCTGCAAGTGCTTTAAAAGCATTTAAAACATTAAATGCAAAGTACATGTTAGGACGTGCACTCACATGATATTCTCACCTCTCGTCTAACTGTGCACTCCTAACGTAAGTACCCATCTATAACGACACAAACCACTAGCTAAGTGCCATCATATCTAGCTAGACTGTCATAGGTTCTACCCTTATTACTCGGTTCTATTAACATTATAACGCTCGTAATTAAATAGAGGTTTAACGTAAACTCAGATGCTCAATATGCAATATATATCATTATCAGTTAACTCGTTGTATTTCTCGAAACAATACCGTAATTATATTCACAACATTAACATGAAGGTTCCCATTAATTAAGTGTATATTATTCACATCATAAATATACAATACAAGCACCCCGAGAACTAAGCTGTGGTGCACTTTTACTCTGCTATCCATCCCGGTACATCACGTACATAAGGATTACATATTCCGAATCTCTCAGGAATAGTTCACAGATAACAACATCACAAATAATGGAGGCGAACACAGTCACATCACATGGGTCACGCACATACCTACGCTCCCACGATCAGCGGACTTATTAATATCCCAATAAGTCTTTCTATGACCTATGTTCATCAAGGTAACCAGTCTAAATCCGGGCAACACAAGGATTAGAAGGCCCTAAGCGAACGCAAACCTCCCGTGATAGCAAGTATGGTAGGTATGTCATACACACAATTCATATACCAATACTAAGTAAACACACATCTTAGTAATCCCGTAGTTTAATCGTAGTACATATCGCATTCTCGTACCAACTTATAATTATCACAATTTATACTATTCCGGTTTATAATCATACGCGCCATAATTTATTCTCTCGTCGTAGTAGACACTCACGTCTCAACCCAAACCGTCCATTTAATGTAACTCTCGTATATAATTTCCTTCTCATAAATACCCAAAAGTCCCAATTCTATCATTACATCATCATCGGAATGTTATCTATATCCTCGAACAAGTTTACGGGACTCCAAAAATCAAAACAGTCCAAAAAGGCCCAAACTGCCAACTCGTTAGAAGTCTCGTTCGAACGAGACTGTTCGAACGAGATTCCACTGTCAACTCGTTAGAAGTCTCGTTCGAACGAGACTGTTCGAACGAGATTCCAGTTCGTTCGAACGAACTGTACCTTCTAACGATATCTCGTTCGAACGAGATATCGAACGAAACTGCCCCTCGTTAGAAGCGACTGGTCAACTCGTTAGAAGCTCGTTCGAACGAGCTCGTTCGAACGACCTGGGTTGGTTTCTAACGAGCGACCAGCTGCGAGCCCAGAATTTCCAAAATCGTTTTTCACCCAATTTTTACTTCTCAAATCTCCTCTAAACTTCGTCCCAACTATGTTTTAAGGTCTCTAATCAATCCTAAACATATATAGTCACATCCTAACATGTTTTTAAGGGATCAATCCATCCTAACATCAATCAAATTTACAAATCTCTACACTTTTTCCCAATTATTCAAGAACATAAACCCTAACTTTATGAATCATGAATTAATCCAATATAATTCCGTTTTAATTTCTTCCAATCACAAATATCAAGAGAATAATCATCTACCTATCATTCTACATGCAATTCTCCTCAAGATTTTCAAGTTCTATGTTCTAAACTACATGGATTTTCATATTTCACCAAGAATAAACATAAATTTGAATTATCTAACATGGAAAGAACATTCTCTGAAATTAAATGGAATTAAGTCACTTGCCTCGGGTTTATCTCTGATTTAGATGTTGGTTTGATGGAGTTTTTCTGCAGAATTCCTTCTCTCTCCAAGCTCTCTTCTCCAATGGTTATGGTGGCTAGGGTTTGCTTTGGGAAGATATTAGAAAACCTAATTCTAATAACCTACGTAGCCCTCTAGGTTAATATGGGTTGGTTAGTGGCTTAGTGGGTCAAATCCACATCAGATGTAATTAACCAATTTTCGTCACTTTTAATTTCCCAAAATACAAAATTACCAAAATATCCTTTATGATGCCGGTATGACCTAAAAATACCCCGGAATCCAAACTACACCCCCGGCTAGTGTTTTCTGACTATCTCGACCCTTCCGGACGCGTTGGCGCACTCAAAACGACCATACGGATAATATAAATAAAAATCACTTTTATAATTAACATAATATACCATGACGCGGCGGTCACACGCGTCTCGACAAAATTCTCAATTTGCCATATATTAATCTCACAACAAATTTCATAATTCCAAATTCATATATAATCATATATGCACATAATCAAATACCAACTCGCATCTCGTTAGTATTTTTAACCCGGATTAATTTCCAATTAATACTCATTTAATTAATTAATCCCAAAATAAATATAGCCAAAAGTACGGGGTATTACATACTTCCCCCCTAATAACTGAATTTCGTCCCGAAATTCGAAACTAGAAAGTACCTGGTATGAACAACTCTGGATAACGTTCGCGCATCTCATCCTCGCGCTCCCATGTGGACTCCTCGACATTGTGATGTCGCCACTGAACACGCACTAACGGGACTATCTTTGACCGCAGTTTTTTCTCGCTTCGGTCCAAAATAGCAATTGGCCCCTCCTCGTAGGAGCTATCCGGCTGGAGATCTATGTCCTCCACAGCAATGTGAGAGTGAGCCAAATTATCTCTAAGGTATTTCCTTAGCGAGGAAATATGGAACACATCGTGAATCCGATGCAAATGCTCCGGTAACCCAAGTCTATACGCAACCGGTCCGATCCGCTCAATAATAGGAAACGGCCCCACATACCTTGGTGCCAACTTCCCCTTCTTCCCGAAACGCATAATCCCCTTCATAGGAGATACTCTGAGCAAAACCTGGTCCCCCACTTGGAACTCCCTGAAAAATCTCTTCGCATCAGCATAACTCTTCTGCCTGTCTTGAGCTACCCGAATGCGACTCCGAATCAACTCAATCCTTGCCGAAGTATCCTGAATCACTTCCGGCCCAAGCAGTTTGTTGTCCCCCACCTCTAACCAACATGCTGGGGAACGACAAGGCCTACCGTACAATGCCTCAAACGGAGCCATGCCAATAGTGAACTGATAGGAGTTGTTGTAAGCAAACTCCACCAGTGGAAGGTACTGCTCCCATCCACCCCCAAAGTCAATAATGCACATGCGTAGCATGTCCTCCAACATCTGGTTTGTGCGCTCGGTCTGCCCATCAGTCTGCGGATGATAAGCCGTACTCAACCGCAATTCCGTGCCCATGGCCTCCTGGAAACTCTCCCAAAACCTCGAAACAAATATCTTGTCTCTGTCAGACACGATATTTAGGGGCACACCGTGAAGTCTCACAATCTCTGAAATGAAGAGCTGGGCATACTGTCCCGTAGTGTAGTCAGTCCTTACGGGTAAAAAGTGAGCGACCTTGGACAACCTGTCCACAATTACCCAAACGGAGTCGTGACCTCTCTGCGACGTAGGCAACCCCGTGATAAAGTCCATGGATATGCTCTCCCACATCCACACCGGGACCTCCAATGGCTGTAGCAATCCTGCCGGTCTCTGATGATCCACTTTTACAAGCTGACAAGTGGCGCATTTCGAAACAAACTCAGCGATATCTCTCTTCATACCGCTCCACCAATACTGTCGTCTCATGTCTTGGTACATTTTGTCCCCTCCGGGATGTACCGCGAACCGTGAGCCGTGCGACTCTGCCATCACCTCGTGTCGCAATTTCTCCCCTTCTGGAACTACCAATCTCCCATTGAAGCGTAATCCCCCGTCTGAGCTAACGGTATAGGACTCGGCTCCCTCTGCTAGTAATCGACCTATCTGCTCCTGACAGAACGAGTCATTAGCCTGTGCCCGTACTACCTTCGTGACAATCTGCGGTGTAACGGTCATCACAGACATGAAAGATCGGGCCACTGCATCCTGGTGTCCCAATTCCTTCCATTTAGCCTTCCACACCTCTGCCACCTCATCTGCTGGCCTACGGCTCAACGCGTCTGCTACCACGTTAGCCTTACCTGGGTGATACTGGATATCGAACTGGTAGTCCTTCACAAACTCAAGCCACCTACGCTGCCGCATATTCAACTCCTTCTGCGTGAACAGGTACTGTAGGGACTTGTGGTCCGTGAACAATTGGAACTTCTCCCCCAAAAGATAGTGCCTCCAAATCCGTAGGGCAAATACCACTGCCGCCAACTCCAAATCATGCGTGGGGTAATTCTTCTCATGAGGCTTAAGCTTACGGGAAGCATAAGCTATGGCCTGTCTCTCCTGCTGCAATACACCTCCCAGTCCTTGCAAAGACGCATCGGTGTAAACCAAATACTCAACTCCCGGTCTCGGCAATGCTAACACAGGTGCTGAGGTCAATTTGTCCTTCAATTCATCGAATGCCAACTGACAGGCATCACTCCAGATGTATGGCACACCCTTACGAGTCAGATTTGTCAAAGGACCTGCTATCTCTGAGAAGCCCCGAATAAACCTCCTGTAGTAACCTGCTAGACCCAAGAAACTACGAATTTCAGTCGGTGTTGTGGGCTGTCCCCACTCCCTCACCGCTGATACCTTCCCCGGATCAACAGATATTCCCTGGTCGGAAATAATGTGTCCCAAAAACTGGACCTCCTTCAACCAAAACCCGCATTTCTCATATTTTGCATACAACTCGTTCTGACGAAGTGTCTGCAAAACCTGCCTCAAATGCTCGGCGTGCTCCTCCTTTGTCTGGGAGTAAACCAGAATATCATCAATGAAGACAATGATAAACTGGTCTAGGAAATCCCTGAACACTTTGTTCATCAAGTCCATAAACACTGCTGGAGCGTTAGTTAAACCCAAAGGCATAACCCGAAACTCGTAAGAACCATATCTCGATAAGAACGCAGTCTTCGAGACATCCTCCTCCCTGATACGCAACTGATGGTATCCCGATCTCAAATCAATCTTCGAGAAGAAAGAAGCTCCTCTCAACTGGTCGAATAAGTCATCGATTCGAGGCAACGGATACTTATTCCGTATCGTGACCTTATTCAACTCTCGGTAGTCCACACACAATCTCAGTGAACCGTCCCTCTTCTTCACAAACAAAACTGGAGCGCCCCAAGGTGAGGTACTCCTGCGGATAAAGCCCTGACCTAACAGCTGCTCTATCTGATCCCGTAACTCCCTCATCTCAGCTGGAGCCATACGGTACGGTGCGCGTGCTATAGGTCTCGTACCCGGTAGCAAATCTATAACAAAGTCTATCTCTCGACTGGGGGGGTAAGCCTGGTATCTCCTGAAACACATCTGAATACTCCCTGACAACTGGGATAGAATCTAAAGGAATCACTACCTCCTTAGAGGTATCCTCCTCAATGTAATACAGATGAGCGGTCGATCCTCCCTCTGGGCGAGGCATCGCCACTATAAACATCTCTTGCCCCGGAATGGCAAAAACAATGCTCCCGCTGAAGCAATCAATCATGGCCCTATAAGCTACGAGCCAATCCATACCGATAATCACATCGTGAACATGCATATCTAATACTAACATGTCTGCAGGTAATACCAAACCACCAATCTCTACCCCCACTCCCCGGCATATAAAGAAAATAAGGGACCCACTCCCCAATGGTGAGTCGACACACGTCACTGTGCTCTCTGCCGTAGCTAACAATCCTAAAGCTTTCGCGAAGTGTGTAGCTATAAAACAATGTGTAGCCCCCGTATCAAATAATACCCGACCCATAGTGCCATGGATAGGAAACGTACCCTCAATCGCGGGCGGTGCCCGTGGAACTGTAGCCTGGTGGACGTTGTAGACACGTCCATACTGTAGCTGCCCCTGCTGAACTGGGACTGCTGGAATGGATGGCAATGCTGCCATCTGTGGCGGTGCGGGAAGAGCGGCGGGAAACATAGGCTTCTGTGGCTCCTGGCGAGCACCCTGCTGCTGCTGCTGTGGGGCCCTGCCCCTATCAGGACAATCCTATCGCTTATGGCCAGTCTTGCCACAAACAAAACACTTCCCTGGGAAGTTCCCTCCTCTCTGCCCCTGCTGTCCCCGGCCCTGGTGGCCGTTACCGTTCCTCCCTTGGCCCTGCTGGCCCTGGTGGAACTGCTGCCCATTCTGCCCCTGTTGGCCTTGATGGCCGTTTGGACCTTGATGGCCCTGACGGAAACCTCCTTGTCCCTGTCTGTAGCTCCCTGACCGGAACCTCTTATTATCCCCCTGCTGGGAGCCCTGCTCATTCTGTCTCTGCCCCTGACCAGATTGTGCCCCGCTGGCACCATGTCCTCCAGTCCTGCCCTGATGGCTAGACTCCCCCGACCTCTTGCCCTCGGCCATATGAAAACGGTGGTCCTGGCAGTGTAACAATGCAGCGTTAACCACATCAGAATAGGTGGCCAACGATAGGTTCCCTAGCAGATGCTGACGGATCCTCCATGTCAACCCGTCGGTGAACTTCTCAATCTTCTTCTTCTCTGTTGGTATCTCATCTGGAACGATATTCAACAGATTTGTGAACTCGGCCACAGTCTTACCCTCCTGCTTCAGACTCATCAATTTCCTCCTCATTTCAGTGTGAACAGCCGACGGAAAGTACTTGCGGTCAAACCGCACCCAGAAGTCCTGAATAGTGAGAGTATCCCTTTCCTCCATGGTGGTAATAGACTCCCACCACTGTAGCGCAGAGCCAACTAGCTTGAAAGTAGCTAGCACCTGCTTCTGAACATCCGTGCACTCATACATCCTCAAGTGCCTCTGCATATCCTTCCTCCACTGGCTCGAGACTACTACATCTGAGCTACCTGCAAACTCTGGCGGATGCGCTTTCTGAAAAGCGTCACGTACACGCTCCCAAGCAGACGGGAATGCATTTGCCTGAACTGGCGCGGCAACCGGCGCCTGAGGTGGTGCCTGCTGAACAACGGCAATTGCGGCATTTACCGCTTGGGCTACTATAGCTGCAACCTCAGCGGCGTTCATCATGCCCTGAACTGGAGCGGGCTGGGGTTCGGGAGTTGCATCCCTGGGAACTCGTCGTGCACGTCGTGGAGGCATCTGAAATAAGAACAAAGTTTATAAGTTCGCTGTTTATAAACTTAAAATAGCTGAAGAACGAAGCATACACAAAAAGAGTACAACAGTCCTAAAATATAGGGCTCTATATCAAAGAAACTTAGCGGAAACATAATAAGCCGTCAGATCCTAAAGGACACTAGAACCTGATGCTCTGATACCACCTGTGACACCCCGACTAATTAAATACCGGGTAACTACTCCTTTATTAAATTAATTCAAAATGCCAAGTTGGTCCAGTTAATAGCATCACTGACGAAAACATTTTAATGATTACTAACCACCTAGTATTTAAAAAGTAAGTGCCAAATTTTAATTAAAGTCTGATTAACATGCAACAAGTGTAATAAAGAATAACAACACCATTCACCATAATGAAGTAAATAAAATAACCATCACATAACGTAAATAAAGTCTGGAGGAAAAACTCCTCACTACAATCCCACAACTGAAATAAGTAAACCGAAAACTAAAACAGTACATGCCAAAGTCTGAAAACTGTAATGGAATTGTAACTCTAATAGAAATGGGCAACATGCCCTACAACTGATAGATAATGAATCTGGAATCCAAGTGATAGAGGCGTCTACAAGCAAATCCCTGTAGCTTTCACAAACAGCTACAGCTCGTCACCTGAATGAGTATCCTATGCATGGTGTCCTTGTGGCTGGGCACCTAAAATGGTTTTACAAGAAAAGTAGATTTGAAAGCAAACGGGTCAGAGCCCGAATGTGGAGTTATATTTTAAAAACCTGCAAGTGCTTTAAAAGCATTTAAAACATTAAATGCAAAGTACATGTTAGGACGTGCACTCACATGATATTCTCACCTCTCGTCTAACTGTGCACTCCTAACGTAAGTACCCATCTATAACGACACAAACCACTAGCTAAGTGCCATCATATCTAGCTAGACTGTCATAGGTTCTACCCTTATTACTCGGTTCTATTAACATTATAACGCTCGTAATTAAATAGAGGTTTAACGTAAACTCAGATGCTCAATATGCAATATATATCATTATCAGTTAACTCGTTGTATTTCTCGAAACAATACCGTAATTATATTCACAACATTAACATGAAGGTTCCCATTAATTAAGTGTATATTATTCACATCATAAATATACAATACAAGCACCCCGAGAACTAAGCTGTGGTGCACTTTTACTCTGCTATCCATCCCGGTACATCACGTACATAAGGATTACATATTCCGAATCTCTCAGGAATAGTTCACAGATAACAACATCACAAATAATGGAGGCGAACACAGTCACATCACATGGGTCACGCACATACCTACGCTCCCACGATCAGCGGACTTATTAATATCCCAATAAGTCTTTCTATGACCTATGTTCATCAAGGTAACCAGTCTAAATCCGGGCAACACAAGGATTAGAAGGCCCTAAGCGAACGCAAACCTCCCGTGATAGCAAGTATGGTAGGTATGTCATACACACAATTCATATACCAATACTAAGTAAACACACATCTTAGTAATCCCGTAGTTTAATCGTAGTACATATCGCATTCTCGTACCAACTTATAATTATCACAATTTATACTATTCTGGTTTATAATCATACGCGCCATAATTTATTCTCTCGTCGTAGTAGACACTCACGTCTCAACCCAAACCGTCCATTTAATGTAACTCTCGTATATAATTTCCTTCTCATAAATACCCAAAAGTCATAATTCTATCATTACATCATCATCGGAATGTTATCTATATCCTCGAACAAGTTTACGGGACTCCAAAAATCAAAACAGTCCAAAAAGGCCCAAACTGCCAACTCGTTAGAAGTCTCGTTCGAACGAGACTGTTCGAACGAGATTCCACTGTCAACTCGTTAGAAGTCTCGTTCGAACGAGACTGTTCGAACGAGATTCCAGTTCGTTCGAACGAACTGTACCTTCTAACGATATCTCGTTCGAACGAGATATCGAACGAAACTGCCCCTCGTTAGAAGCGACTGGTCAACTCGTTAGAAGCTCGTTCGAACGAGCTCGTTCGAACGACCTGGGTTGGTTTCTAACGAGCGACCAGCTGCGAGCCCAGAATTTCCAAAATCGTTTTTCACCCAATTTCTACTTCTCAAATCTCCTCTAAACTTCGTCCCAACTATGTTTTAAGGTCTCTAATCAATCCTAAACATATATAGTCACATCCTAACATGTTTTTAAGGGATCAATCCATCCTAACATCAATCAAATTTACAAATCTCTAGACTTTTTCCCAATTATTCAAGAACATAAACCCTAACTTTATGAATCATGAATTAATCCAATATAATTCCGTTTTAATTTCTTCCAATCACAAATATCAAGAGAATAATCATCTACCTATCATTCTACATGCAATTCTCCTCAAGATTTTCAAGTTCTATGTTCTAAACTACATGGATTTTCATATTTCACCAAGAATAAACATAAATTTGAATTATCTAACATGGAAAGAACATTCTCTGAAATTAAATGGAATTAAGTCACTTGCCTCGGGTTTATCTCTGATTTAGATGTTGGTTTGATGGAGTTTTTCTGCAGAATTCCTTCTCTCTCCAAGCTCTCTTCTCCAATGGTTATGGTGGCTAGGGTTTGCTTTGGGAAGATATTAGAAAACCTAATTCTAATAACCTACGTAGCCCTCTAGGTTAATATGAGTTGGTTAGTGGCTTAGTGGGTCAAATCCACATCAGATATAATTAACCAATTTTCGTCACTTTTAATTTCCCAAAGTACAAAATTACCAAAATACCCTTTATGATGCCGGTATGACCTAAAAATACCCCGGAATCCAAACTACACCCCCGGCTAGTGTTTTCTGACTATCTCGACCCTTCCGGACGCGTTGGCGCACTCAAAACGACCATACGGATAATAGAAATAAAAATCACTTTTATAATTAACATAATATACCATGACGCGGCGGTCACACGCGTCTCAACAAAATTCCCAATTTGCCATATATTAATCTCACAACAAATTTCATAATTCCAAATTCATATATAATCATATATGCACATAATCCAATACCAACTCGCATCTCATTAGTATTTTTAACCCGGATTAATTTCCAATTAATACGCATTTAATTAATTAATCCCAAAAATAAATATAGCCAAAAGTACGGGGTATTACAATATGCTTGTCAGAATTGTATTTGAACACAGAAAGCAATGTTATAATTCGTAACCAAACAGGCCTTA
Source organism: Sambucus nigra (assembly GCA_949130495.1). Taxonomy (NCBI): domain Eukaryota; kingdom Viridiplantae; phylum Streptophyta; class Magnoliopsida; order Dipsacales; family Adoxaceae; genus Sambucus; species Sambucus nigra. Next base: position 250,086,867 of record OX422224.1, on the reverse strand, counting down.
TATACTTAAGTTTCTCTCTCTCTCTCTCTCTCTCTCTCTCTCTCTCTCTCTCTCTCTCTCTCTCTCTCATTATATATGTTCTCTCCTTTTTTCGTTTTCTCCCCGGAAATACTGGGAGAAAATAGACAAAAGAGAAACATAAACGAGATATTGTAGTTGGAGATTTGGATCACTTAAAAGGATATGAGGGGAACGTGGGTCGCTTTGGTGCTTTGTGCGAGTGTCGTTACATGGTACGATGATTTAACTGACACACATTACAGTGGTTGTAGGCTTAGTTGTCTCTCTGAGAATTGAGGTAGTGTGTACTACATTGGTCTGGATCATGGTACTCAAGATGGGGGAGAGAATCTAGTAATAGTGACCTCAAGAGTGGTGAAAATCACTAGAATCCTAATTGGAAATCGGTACCTCACTACAATCTGCAGCTCTGTCAAGTTATTATTTGGTGTGAACTTTTGTTTGATTTGGAGAATGATTGCGTGCTCGCCTGAGGTATTAGTACATTTTGAGAAATGGAGGTCGTGAATGCACACATATCAAGGCAAATGGTTAACAGTTCATCCTTTGGAGAACTCACTGGAATCCTATCTATAATTACAATTAATCAACATAAGAGTGTTTTGAAATTATCATGCGCTGAGATACTGGACTCATTATGATGACTATGTGAGGCTAACACTGCATGTTTACACCTGGTGAATGTTTCATGCTTGGCAAATGCTTTTGAAAGGTAATTTGAGTATATTTTAAAATGTTCTAAAGTCCATACTGCTGTTTGGATTTTACAGTTTCTGCCATGTATAATAATTAGCTAAACACTGGATCTATGTAGTTATTGGAGAAAAAGGGTGGTTAGGGGGTGATAAAAGGGGCGATGAAGATCTATTTTCTATGGAGTTGGTTTTTAAAATTCTAATTGTTTATTTTTCTTTTACAGAATAAATGGAAGATTCGTGTTCAACTTATGAAGCCTGTTACTTGGCCTCCATTAGTTTGGGGAGTGGTCTGTGGAGCTGCTGCTTCTGGTACTACAAAAATGCAAGCATTTTTCAGCATGATATATTTTCCAGTTGATGTTAGATTCATGTTAATCTCTAATGTATTTAGTTTGATTGGATGGTTTATTTTGGCGTTAACCAACTTCTATCTAAAATCCTTTCACTAGGCACTACAATTGAGACATGAACAACAAAAAATAACTGCAAAGCGGTTTGGGCATAGGGTCAGTAACCGATGAAAGAAAAAGTTGAGGAACGGGAAGTAGTACGCGCATAGCGCAGGCACTCCATCTAGTATAAAAATAGACATCTATTAGTAAATTATTCAATGATTTATATATGGGCTATTATCAGAGTTCCTCTATCAGCATTTACTTATGGATAGCGATTTTAGAATCTGCATACAAGCATTTCAAATAAAATTGTTCATAAATACTTTTTTTTTAATTTTTGTTTTATTTTTATTTCAGAATCATTTTTTTTTTCATTAATTGACATCAAAGAGATTATAAAAGAAGGGGGACAAGATGTCCCTGCGGGTATGGACGAAGAAACCTAGTCAAGAGGCTATGCATATATCTCTTGATGAGTAGTGGGGAGTGGAAGTGATTTAATATAAACGACACAACAACAACATTTTAATAAAAGAAATTTCTCTTTATAATTTTCATTCACCGTCTCAAAAGTAATATTAGTATCATCCTGAAGGGGGGATGAGTACATTTATAGGCCTTTGGGAACGGTAGCTAGAAAGTGCTAGATACCCATGAGTTGTCATGCACGAAAAATCTAAAGCTACATTCTAGAAGCTTCTATCCTAACTATAATATCTAAGCACTAAAACAAAAATAAAAAGGTACAAATAATTCTAGAGCGCTGCATATACATCATTCTCCCACACTCAAAAAAGTGTGTCCCGAGCATGGGAGGTTTGTGGCAATGGAGCAAAGCATCCACTAGTGGACTCCTCTACTTGAGACCGTCAGGCATACCGGCTAGCGAAAAGGTAATGGAGCGTAGTCATAAACCCAACCATAGCCAATGGGCAAGAACTCGACCCCGAACTTTTCCTTAACGGAAATTAACACACCGATGCCTTAGAGAGGGCAAACAATGCTAAACGAGCAACCCATCCGTCTTCCTAAAAAATATAAAAGAAATCACAACGAAAGAACTAGAGATACATACCATCGCCCAGAGGTTCCCCGACACCTTCGAACAAGTCATCACCATGTGTAATTATGAAGCACTCATCATCGTCGTACACCGAAACAATGTCAACTGGAGGGGTATAGTAGCCTGCTAACTAATAGAAATATTAGGCCAAACGTGGTGCACCCATTGTTCACGCGCCATATCCATCTCAAGAAACTTCGCGTCACACTAACTCGGGAGGCGGTGGTGCTCCTCGTACTCCCCAATGGAGATGGAGCTGAATTGAAAACTCCGGAGCTCCTTATATAGTCATCTTCTTAGTGCAATCCGTCGATGCGAATTTGGATATCTTCAATTGCAGCAGGACTCACATGCTTAAATTCCACACAAGCCTCCATATCATTCCCATAATCTGTATCTCAACCTTCGTCCCACACGTGGTTCAAAGTCTCAGTATCGGTCCCGGTATCGGACACCCGATTTTCAACTCAGTCGCGGTATCGGGCGATACGCTATTTAGAGAGTGCAAAAAATTCCGGAAAAAATATAGAAAAAAAAAATAAAATAAGATTAACAATGTGGAGCAATGAGATACATTCAAACCCATCATTCAATATGCATTGCATTGTAGAGTTGGTTATACTAAAGCGCGACAGAGTTGTCAGATTCAATATTGCATAGTAAACCATTAATAATATTGAAAAATAATCTAATGCCACATAAAACTAAATAAAAAAATTTACATGGAAGATAAATATAAATGATTACAATGTTTCATCATTTTTATCTCCCTATCTAGTTGCGGTATCGAACATACGGATTTGGATAGGGGTAATTTCTTTCAGTTGGGTAAGGAAAGAAATATGAACTATATTGCTGCTTAGATGGTTGGGATGATTGGCTAGATGATCCATAATTTGGAAATTGTGGATGACGATCTCCCGATTGACTACCGTGATGATAATATCCAAAACCTCTATATCCAGAACTATCAGTTGAAGACCTACCATATTGCGTCCCTTGATTATATCCATAATAATCGCCACCTGTTGTGCTACTACTAGTAGATCCATAATGGTCTTTATAACGATCATAGTAACCACCTGTACTAGTACTGGTAGATCTTGGAAGTTGTGCCGGACCATAATTATCTGTGCCACTCCCACTCCCAGAGATACTATGTCTTCCACCGTGGTATGCATGATCTGTCATTAAACCCATTGCCCGTAGTTGATCATTAAGACGTTGCTGATCATATCCGCTTGAATACTCGTCACTACTAGGGAATCTCGTTAAATTGTCTAAATGCCTTCGTTGTTCACTGATTCCCGGGCGATAACCATGATCTGTGTCTTGCGTGGCATAGTAGTTTTCATCTCCTTGTGCCCATGTCATACCACCATCATGCTGTGTACCAGTATTGTAAGAACCACCCCTTTGGTGGCTACCACCAACTCCACTCCTTTGTCGGCTACCACTCGCTGTTCCCCTACTAACATCTCCCTTGCCACCACCTTGATCATCATCATCATCGTCGTCGTCATCGTCATCGTCATCATCTTCATGATTACCATAAGTACCAGGAATATCTTGCCAACTATCATCACCACCATGATCGGCCGAGATATTGGCGAGTCAACTCGGACTGGTCGATTTATCGGCGAGTTAAGCCTATATGTAACGATTTCAAGATTTTTTCGAATCGTGACTCGATATCGTCTCGTCCCCTATCGATTCCGAGTCAACTCGGCCGATTTCGAGTTGACTCGGCCGAGACTTTGAACCAGGGACTCCCACAACAAATCGGAGGGGAATAGGTGGGAAATGAAGTTGGGCTTGAATTGGGAGCTTGGGATTCTGGGGCTAAATCGGGAATTTCAGAAATTTTAGGGATTTAAATGTAAATTTCAAAAGTAAGGAGGGGGCTTAAATAATTTTCAAAAAAAGTGGGGTGGGTTGAGTGATTATTGTGGAAGTTTGAGGGAATTTGTTCATAATTTTAGTAACAGGGTTGAGCTTGTAAACATTGTTTGGGTGTGTTTGCTAGAGAATGTATTTCTTGGGCAAAATGGCAGTCGGGAGGGGTAGATGTGAAAATGCGGGCATTAGCTTTGGATCATTTTTTTTGCAAGCCTTAGCTTGTGTACATACCTGACACGCCTCTAATAATCTTAGCGGACTCGCTGGAGGTCTTAGTACAACCATATACCTCGCCTGCCACCCGGTGACACCACCACGACCATTTCTCCGATAAGATCTATCATTATGTTGCTGTTGCGATGAAGATTTGGTCCCACCCAGGGACTCCGATCGTTGAAATTGCTTTATGTTGCAGACGAACAATGATTTGGACACGAAGGGCCATTGACATACCTCGTCGAATGTCGTCAAGGCTCATACGTCGCCGACGAAGGTATTAGGTAACTTGATCGAAGCTCTCTTGCAAGGAGGAAGTAGTTCGTTTCAGATGTAGTTTTTTTAAGGTTGTCGGTTGTGAGTGGGTTGCAATGGTATTTTGGCCAGAGGGGGTGCAACTGCCTTGGTGGAGGATCACCGAATATCATCGAAGGATGGCGGGGCTCAGCTGACGTCAAAACACAACCTAATCAAATCAGAGGTTTCCAGTGGTGGGGCCTTTAGATATATGGTTTTTGTGTGTGTGTGTGTGTGGGGGGGGGGGGGGGGGGTTATAAGTGTCGCTTGGGGACGGAACATGGGTTGTGAGGCTTGACTGATGGTGGCGGGGTCAGATTTAGAATTAAGAAAGATAGGACTGGGGATTCCATTTTAATAGAAAAATCTTTCGATTGTCACATTGAGACGGTGAGTCTACAACAACTTCGGCGACCACATTAGGAGGGAAAGTCGATGTGATACTGATACTGGTTTGATGTGTAGTGGTGAATCTAAACCACACGACATTAACATTCTAATGAAAAACATTTTATTATTTAATTCTCATTCATTATCTTAATAGTACTAGTACTATCCTCCCAAATGTGGGAACGAGTACATTTGTAGATGTTGGGAGAAGGTTCTAGTAGGTGCTAGCGATCCATGACAACTCTATGAGTTGTAGTGTGAGGGTATGCGGCCTACCTCAATCCACGGAGGTATGAGGGATGAGAGAATAAAATCAAAGAGTATGTGGGAGAGAGGCTAAGAATACATGTACTCACTCTCTCTCTCTCTAAGCAGGTACAAAGGCAGTAATTTAGGGATATTATGGTGTTTGGATGTTTGGAGATGACTGAGGTAAGTTCTCCATACTTCGTTGGAGGTGGTAAACGGATGGATACTATGCTATCCGTTATTCGTATTCGTTTGTAAATGCACTATCCGTATCCGTATTTGTATCCGGCCGGATAGTAAATACTATTATCCTTATCCATATCCTCTCGAATTCCTTGGATTCGGATAATATCTGTATCCGTTTACATTGCAATTAAGTAACACTAATTTTAAATTTAATAGAAATCATATTGAACATAAATTACACAATTAAAGTTTAAGGGAATTTTGCTGTAACTAACTACGGAAAAATTAGAGAATTTTAACTAAGTACAAAAAATTAGATAATTTAAACTCCTAAGAAAATGTGTGAAATTAAGTACTAATCTTTAATGTGCATATTCAAGAGTGATATTTTATTTTTCTTGAATAATCCATACCTCCTTAACACGCAGTTTCTCGTATGTTAACAAAGACACTAAACTAGACTAACTAGATTTACAATATCAATCAGATAGTCAGATGTGGAGAAGCACAAAAAAAAAAAAAGGACTAAAAAAGAAAAGAATAAATTTCGAGTAGAGAAAACTTACTAGGTCCGCAACTGAGAAGGAGAGAGAGAGTGGCGAGAGCACAGTTTGGCGGTGGGCGGGAAGAATCCAACGGTGGGCGAGAGTAGTGGTCTTGGACCTCTCGGTTCAACTTTCGCGCTTGAAGGGTTTGAGTGAGGAGAAAAGAAAGTTAGGGTTGGGGAGGTGTAATGGTGTGTAAATGTAAATGGATTATTGGTTTTAGTTTTTGTTTTGTTGGAAAATTGGACTTGAATAATTGGACTTGAATTGGGTTTTAGAAAGCTGTCCAGAATTTTCTGGACAGAATTTTGAGCAACTTTGAGCTCAAATTTAGGTGGGACCCACACTACGAAAATCGTGGGACCATATACGAACGCGTTCACCTCCGCAAGGAGATTAACGTAGTATATTCATACGTCCAATTTTAATAAGTTATGAATGATAAATATGTCCCCAAAGTGACTCACAAAGCAATGAAAGTTAATGAATTGGGTGTGTTTTAACTCTTGTCCCACATTGTAAGAGTAGTGGAAATTTGATGAGTTAATAACACCCCAAGTATGGACTAAGGCTTGGATGCCTTGGGGTATCCCAACTCTTTGAAGGGGAGATGCCCTAAACTATGCACGGGTAGACTTTCGGTCAAAAGTTCACGCGCGCGCGCGTCCGTCCGGCCGGCCGGCTCGGCTCGGGCTTATAAAAATCTCCTACATTTTTGGGTCGAATTTATTTAACTTTCTGGCTTTAATTATTAATTAATTACGAAATTAATTAATTAATTAATAAACTGTTGACAGTTATTGCCAACAGTCAACAGTTAATTCGTTTAACTGTTTCACAGTTATTTGCCAACCGTCACCTACTTTGCTATAAATACAGTGCCTCCCTCCGTTTTTAAGAATGAAAAATTTCCCTCCTCCAGAGTTGCTGTCATTTTTCTTCCTGAAAATTCCTGTCATATCCTTTTCAGAAAATTCTTTTTCTGCATAGCATCTGTTGCATTGTTGTTGAGTATGAGACACAGAATTTGAGTTCGTTGTAATTAATTATTGTCGTGCTACATAATTAATTGGAAAATCCGTTCTATCTTGGGAGACAATATTCATCAACCTCGGAGCACATTGGAGAGAATAAATTGTCTTAAGGAGACTGTTCTTAATAGGGCTCGGATTATTTCTTTTATTCTTATATTATTTCTGCAAATTCAAGTAAGTGTTTCATTTCTGTAATTCTGTAATTATATTAATAATTCATAATTCTGTACAATTGTTATTTATAAATAGTAGACATAACAATCTTAAGACAATTTATTAAGTTCTACTGTTTTTTAGTGTACAGAATTTTTTTTATTACAGAAATTTATTTGTTGAAAATAAATCTGTTTTGACAGAATAAAATGAATTAAGTTATTGCTTTATTGTAGAAATTAGTAAAAACAGTTATGGTACAGAAATTAATTTCTATACTGTTTTTATATTCTGTTTTACAAAATAAAATTTTATTTGTGTATTCTTGTTAAAATCTCTATATGTAAAATTTTTAATCTTTAAATTATAATTCTGTTTTGTACAGAATTTTTTTTATTATTAAAAATTAGTGTGACACAGATTTATATTTAATTCTGTTTTGTATGGAATTCTGTTTATATTATAGTTTAATTCTGAATTTTATTTGGAATTCTTTTGGGATTCATTTATTGTGAATTATATTTGGAGGAAATTGGTGCACAAAATTTTGTATTCTGTTTTGGTTAATTCATTATATATGAATTTTATCATTGATAAAAATTCTGTTTTTGTAACAGAAATGGAATCGCAAAGTACGAACACTATTCCTACAAAAATGATTGTCACCAACACAAATGTGACTGCACCCGTATTTATGCCACACGGGGAGAAACCGGAAAAGTTCATTGGGGCTGACTTCAAACGTTGGCAAGGACAAATGTACTTCTATCTCACTACCTGCCAACTGGGCAGGTTTGTATATGAAGATTGCCCCTCTATTCAAGAGGGAGATGACGCTGAAAAGGTTGCTGCTGTCGATGCTTGGAAGCATTCGGACTACCTATGACGAAATTATATTTTGGCCTACTTGGACAAGACTCTGTATCATGTCTACTGCACTATCAAGACATCCAAAGAATTATGGAATTCTTTGGAAAAGAAGTATAAAACTGAAGATGCTGGGATGAAGAAATTTATCGTCGGGCGTTTTCTGGACTTCAAAATGGTTGATTCTAAATCTGTAATCTCGCAAGTGCAAGAATTCCAAGTGATCCTCCACGACATTCATGCTGAAGGAATGTCAATTAGTGAAACTTTCCAAGTTGCTGCAATTGTTGAAAAGTTGCCACCATCTTGGACTTTGTTCAAAAACTATCTCAAGCACAAGCGTAAGGAGATGAATGTGGAGGAGTTGGTGGTCAGGCTAAGAATCGAAGAAGACAACCGTGAATCTCAAAAGAAAAGTGGGAAGAATCCGATGGAAACAAAGGTCCATGTCGTTGAAGGTCCTAAAAAGAACAAACGAAAGTATGATGGGGAAGGCACTTCCAAACATAATAAGAAAAAAGTTCAAAGGCAAATGCTACAATTGTGGTAAACCGGGACACCGCTTAAGTGAGTGTCGTAAGCCTAAGAAGCAAAATAAAAATAACTCAAGCAAATGTAACTGAGGGTGAGAATATCACCAATGATTTGGCAGATATGAATCTTTCTGCCGTGGTCTCTGAATGTAACTTGGTTGGAAATACCAAGGAATGGTGGGTGGATACTGGAGCCACACGACACATTTGTGCAAACAAATGGATGTTCACCACCTATAAACCTTTGGAAAATGAAGAAAATCTTTTTATGGGAAATTCTTCCACTTCGAAGGTGGAGGGACAAGGAAAGATAAATCTGAAAATGACTTCTGGAAAAGAACTTACTCTCAACAATGTTCTTCACGTGCCTGATATCCGAAAGAATCTGATTTCTGGATCTCTCCTTACTAAAAATGGTTTCAAGCTTGTGTTCGTGTCTGATCGCTTTGTGTTGTCTAAAAATGACATGTATGTAGGAAAGGGCTACCTAAATGAGGGGCTCTTTAAACTCAATGTTCTTACTGTAACCCCCAAAACATCTGTTTCAATGAATGAAATTGCTAGTTCTTCTTACTTGATTGAGTCATCTAATATTTGGCATGCTAGATTGGGACATTTTAATTTTGATACATTGCGTAGATTAATTAACTTGGAATTTTTACCAAAATTTAATATTGATAAAAATCATAAATGTGAAATTTGTGTGGAATCTAAATTAGCTAGATTACCTTTCCATTCTATTGAAAGGATAACTGAACCTTTAGATTTAATTCACACCGACATTTGTGATTTAAAATTTGTTCAAACTAGAGGTGGAAAAAAGTATTTTATTACTTTTATTGACGATTGCACAAAATATTGCTATGTATATTTGTTACATAGTAAAGATGAGGCTATTAATGCATTTAAACAATATAAGAATGAAGTTGAGAATCAATTAATCAAAACAATAAAGGCTATTAGGAGTGATAGAGGAGGTGAATATGAATATCCATTTGAGGAATTTTGTTCTGAAAATGGGATTATTCATCAAACAACCGCTCCTTACTCTCCTCAATCGAATGGTGTTGCTGAACGCAAAAACTGTACTTTGAAAGAAATGATGAACTCAATGTTATTAAGTTCAGGAGCTTCACAAAATTTGTGGGGGAAAGCCTTACTTTCTGCTAATTACATTCTCAATAAAGTACCTCACAAAAAGACTCACAAGACACCTTATGAATTATGGAAAGGTCGAAGACCTTCCTATAAATATTTACGAGTGTGGGGGTGCTTAGCCAAAGTGATGGTTCCTAAACCTAAAAAGGTAAGAATAGGGCCAAAAACCGTGGATTGTGTATTCATCGGTTATGCTACTAATAGCAGTGCATATCGATTTCTAGTAGGGCTGTGTTTCGGCCGGATCGGATCGGAAAATGCCTATTCGGAAAAAATTCCGATTTTTTCGGAAATAAAATAACTATTCCGATTTCCGATCCGATTTTTTCGGAAAATTAAAAAAAATTCCAAATTCGGAAAAATCGGAAAATCGGCAAAAATCGGAAATTCACAAAATATATTAAAAATCCAGAAATTTCGGAAATTCCAAAATTTCAAAAAAATAAATTATGGATTTTCGATTACTCGAAATTCTCATTTTAAAGAAACAATGAAAATGGCTTAACCCAACATGTAAACACATGAGGATTTGGCTCATTTTTCATTTGTGTAAAAGTTAGGAGGATACTCTCCTTTTATAGAGCATATTTTGGACCCCTCTCCCTCTCCCAACCGATGTGGGATATGGGAAACTTTCAAAAAATCGGAAAAGAAATCGGAAAAATCGGAAATCGGAAAATAATTCCAAAAAAATCGGAAATAATTCGGAAAAAAATCGGAAAAATCGGATCGGAAAAATCGGAAAATCGGAAATTCAGAATTATTTCCGATTTCCGATCCGATTTTTTTCGGAAAAATCGGAAATCGGAAAATCGGAAATCGGCAAACTAAAATTTCATTCCAAATTCGGAAAAAATCGGATCGGAAATCGGAAAAATCGGAAAGTTCGGAAAAAAAACACAGCCCTAATTTCTAGTTTATAAATCTGAGATTTCGGACATTCATGTAAATACGGTTATTGAATCGAGGGATGCTTCATTTTTTGAAAATGAATTCCCGTATAACATGACCCGAGAATCTGGTCCTTCTAAAATGACAAACCAAGCTACTACAAGTGGTACTCATCAACCTATTGAATCAATAGAGGATGAACCAAGACGTAGTAAAAGAGCAAAAACCTTGACTTCTTTCGGTCCGGATTTTCTAACATATTTGTTAGAAAATGAACCTCAATCGTATAAAGAAGCTATATCCTTACCCGATGCTTCCAATTGGAAAGAAGCAATTAATAGTGAAATTGAATCCATATTACAAAATCATACATGGGAACTAGTGGATCTTCCACCAGGTTCAAAACCGTTAGGTTATAAATGGATCTTCAAAAAGAAATTGAAGGCCGATGGATCAATTGATAAATATAAAGCTAGACTTGTAGCTAAAGGCTATAGGCAAAAGGAAGGGTTGGATTACTTCGACACATATTCACCGTTAACAAGAATAACGTCCATTCGGATGTTAATAGCAACAGCTGCTATTAATGGACTTGAAATACATCAAATGGATGTAAAAACTGCATTCTTAAACGGTGAACTAGACGAGGAAATTTATATGGAGCAACCTGAAGGGTTCAAAGCTCCCGGACAAGAAGGAAAAGTATGTAAACTTGTTAAATCACTATATGGATTAAAACAAGCACCTAAGCAATGGCATGAAAAATTTGATAATGCAATGTTATCAAAATGTTTCAAAATTAATGAATGCGATAAATGTGTTTACTTTAAATACATTCATAATGGATATGTCATTGTATGCCTCTATGTTGATGATATGCTTATCATGGGTAGTAACTTGGAAATTGTCAAAACTACAAAACAAATGTTGAGTAGTAGATTTGACATGAAAGATATGGGAATCGCCGATGTTATATTAGGAATTAAAATTTCTAGAACATCGGGTGGACTTATATTATCTCAATCTCATTACATAGAGAAAGTACTTGAAAAATTCAAGAAGTATGATATTAGTCCTACCAAGACACCTGTAGATGTAAATTTACATCTTGCAAGAAATAATGGTGAAAGCATATCTCAACTAGACTATTCTCGTATTATCGGCAGCTTAATGTATATCATGAACTGTACTAGACCGGACATAGCATACTCAATAAGTAAGCTAAGTCGATTTACAAGTAATCCAGGAAGAGATCACTGGAAAACTATATTGAGAGTTTTGGGTTATTTAAAATATACTCAAAACTATGGACTGCACTACTCAAAATATCCAGCTGTTCTTGAAGGACATTGCGATGCAAATTGGATATCTGATACAAAAGACTCTAAGTCTACGAGTGGGTATGTGTTTACCCTCGGAGGTGCAGCCGTATCTTGGAAATCCTCAAAACAAACATGCATTGCTAGATCGACAATGGAATCTGAATTCATTGCACTAGACAAAGCTGGAGAAGAAGCTGAATGGCTTCGAAATTTCTTAGAGGATGTTCCATATTGGTCTAAACATGTGCCCGCAATATGTATATATTACGATAGCCAATCAGCGATTGGAAGGGCACAAAATCACATGTATAACGGAAAGTCACGACATATTCGTCGTCGACACAAAACTGTTAGACAACTTCTCTCAAACGGAATTATCTCAATTGACTATGTAAAGTCAAAAGATAATATATCGGATCCACTAACGAAAGGTTTAAACCGAGAGCAAGTTGAAAGATCATCGAGAGGAATGGGTCTAAAGTCTATAAATAAATAAGAATCAATATAGTGGCAACCCAACCTAGGTGACTGGAGATCCCAAGATCTAGGTTCAATGGGCAAACCGAACTACGTTGTATTCAGTAAGCACTGGAGGATATTTCATCCTATCCATTCCAAAGATGAGACAGTGCATATCTGCCGCGAAATTAGGATAAGTTATGCTTTTAATGACATCTATATCTTAGTACGTCTAAGTGGGGTATTGCAGAATACTCTTTATGGAAGTCACCTACGTGAGTAAGAAGGGGACCACTTCTATGAGAATAATGAAAGGCATATTCTCAAAAATACTTGCGGAATCAAGTGGTGTTCACGGCCAAAATGAACACAAACGTGAGAACCAACTGTGTTGAAGAATTATTGTGTGAATAGTGTTGTCTAGGTTTACAAAAACGGTTGACGGTTCAAGGACGTGAAGTCTACTGATTAACCAAGTAAATCCGATAGTATATCACTAAGGAAAATTCAAGGCCACTAGGTTACTTCTCCCGATGCAATAAGTCTTCAGTTTTACTCGTGTCTGCATCTGCATTTGCATCTGTTTGGTTTTATTTATAGCGATATATCATTCATGTGGGGGATTGTTGGAAAATTGGACTTGAATTGGGTTTTAGAAAGCTGTCCAGAATTTTCTGGACAAAATTTTGAGCAACTTTGCGCTCAAATTTAGGTGGGACCCACACTACGAAAATCGTGGGACCATATACGAACGCGTTCACCTTCGCAAGGAGATTAACGTAGTATATTCATACGTCCAATTTTAATAAGTTATGAATGATAAATATGTCCCCAAAGTGACTCACAAAGCAATGAAAGTTAATGAATTGGGTGTGTTTTAACTCGTCCCACATGGGAACAGTAGTGGAAATTTGATGAGTTAATAACACCCCAAGTATTGACTAAGGCTTGGATGCTTTGGGGTATCCCAACTCTTTGAAGGGGAGATGACCTAAACTATGCACGGGTTGACTTTCGGTCAAAAGTTCACGCGCGCGCGCGCGCGCGCGTCCGTCCGGCCGGCTCGGCTCGGGCTTATAAAAATCTCCTACATTTTTGGGCCGAATTTATTTAACTTTCAGCGCTTTAATTATTAATTAATTACGAAATTAATTAATTAATTAATATACTGTTGACAGTTATTGCCAACAGTCAACAGTTAATTCGTTTAACTGTTTTCACAGTTATTTGCCAACCGTCACCTACTTTGCTATAAATACAGATGCCTCCCTCCGTTTTTAAGAATGAAAAATTTCCCTCCTCCAGAATTGCTGTCATTTTTCTTCCTGAAAATTCTTGTCATATCCTTTTCAGAAAATTCTTTTTCTGCATAGCATCTGTTGCATTGTTGTTGAGTATGAGACACATAATTTGAGTTCGTTGTAATTAATTATTGTTGTGCTACATAATTAATTGGAAAATCCGTTCTATCTTGGGAGACAATATTCATCAACCTCGGAGCACATTGGAGGGAATAAATTGTCTTAAGGAGACTGTTCTTAACAGAGCTCGGATTATTTCTTTTATTCTTATATTATTTCTTCAAATTCAAGTAAGTGTTTCATTTCTGTAATTCTGTAATTATATTAATAATTCATAATTCTGTACAATTGTTATTCATAATTCTGTACAATTGTTATTTAATGGAGTACCTATATGCTTTTGGTAGAGAGATCAGAATGAAGTTACCCCTGGATGTTTAGTTTAAGGGTTTTGTGATTCGCATATTCAAGAAAATGTGTTGGTCCTACAATCTTTCTATTTATCATATAGCATCTGATTGATCTTTGTTTGCATGGAAGGTAATTTTCACTGGAGTGTGGAGGATGTTGCCAAATCAATTGTTTGCATGATGATGTCTGGTCCATGTCTGACTGGCTATACACAGGTACGTGTTCCATGTGTAAATTTAGTGTTATTTCCAGCTATAATGACTGCTTCAAAATTATAAATACTTTAAATTCGTATTCTTCACATCTCTAGACACTCAACGATTGGTACGATAGAGAGATTGATGCTATCAATGAACCTTATCGTCCAATTCCTTCAGGGGCAATATCTGAGAACGAGGTTGGTAATGTAAATTGTAATTGATTATTGCATTATCTGTATTAGAGTACTATCTTGATTTTTAGTGGAGTTTTCATCGTAACATCTTTTTTGCCCTTAGGTTATTACTCAAATCTGGGTTCTGCTTTTGGGAGGCCTTGGGTTGGCTGGTATATTGGATGTGTGGGTAAGTCTTTGAATTGGTGGCCATTTTTCACATATTGATCTGAGATGAAAGCACATCCCTTAATGCTCATCCTTCACAGGCAGGACACGATTTTCCTACGGTATTTTACCTTGCTGTAGGTGGATCCTTGCTGTCTTACATATACTCAGCTCCACCTTTAAAGGTAATCAGTTTTTATTTTTTTGTATTTATTTTACTATTAATTTTATATTGCATTTGCAGTTGAAAAAGGGAATTTATTTAATGCCTCACTACAATCGTTATATTTTTGCAGCTCAAACAAAATGGGTGGATTGGCAATTTTGCTCTAGGAGCAAGCTATATCAGTTTACCATGGTTTGATACCTTCTATTTTACTGCCCCAAGGATATATATACATTGTGAACAAATATTTAATATCAGCAGAAAGGATATGGCAGTGAAAGATTTTCAATGACCTTATACTTTCATCATTTTGTAGCAATTACCCGTGCTTTTCCTCTGTATATTTAAGAATCAAACTTAATTTATGTGTTAATTTTCCACACTGCAACAACAGACTCTTATATCCCTCCTAAAGTTTCTCATAGCCCATATAAAATATAAATACATTGAATGGTTGTAATGATTTGGTATCAATTAATTGAATATCTTCTAGGTAGGAAAAGTGTACTGGTGGGTTCAATAGGTATCCATGGATCATGTCACATGCTTATCAGTATGCCTTTGGCTTTGACAACAATGTCCTGTGACACCACAAGATTGATACTGGTTAAATTTAACATAAAATGCAAGTAACCACCAAAAATGTTACTCTAATTGCAAACACCCCTAGTATTTAAATGACCTCTAAACAAAGAATATATTGCAAATACCCCCCTTATATGTTGCTAAAAACATTTCTACCGCTACCAGGGGAGAATTGCAATTATGGTGGGTATAGTTTATGGACTTTAATTGTGACATTACTAGATCAAGGAGATATTTGCCACTAGTGCGATAGTTTAGGGAGTTTCTTGCAGCTTACCCTTTAATTCACTTTGTTTTCGCATTATGCTTTCAAGTAAAAGAAGCTGAGCTTGGTTCCATAACCTGTTTCAATTTCTTCACTATAGGTGGGCTGGTCAAGCTTTGTTTGGGACCCTTACACCTGATGTAGTTGTTCTCACACTCTTGTACAGCATAGCTGGGGTATGTATTCTGGAAAAAACATCTTTTTACACATTTCAAAACAAAAAAACCAGTAAATGTTGCGTTATTTATTATTTTTTTTGTCTGGTTCACATATTAGTTGGGCATTGCAATTGTAAATGATTTTAAGAGTGTTGAAGGAGATAGAGCAATGGGGCTTCAGGTTATTTCTTTTCTCTTTCGCATGTTTTCATAAGAATCCTGTCCTGTGCCATATATATATATATATATATATATATATATATATATTCATGAGAATCGCTGTAACCTCTGTGTGCTAATGCTGTTTGACCAGTCGCTTCCAGTGGCTTTTGGCTCGGAGACTGCTAAATGGATTTGCGTTGGGGCTATTGACATAACTCAGTTATCAGTCGCTGGTATACTCCTATTATTTATTGTGATGACAATTTTTCTCAACGTTGAAGTCATTAATATCACATGCTCTCCATTCTGGATTAGGAGTTTCATTCTTTTTTTGTACGTCAATTGTTAAGATCCACTTTGAACATGGATAAACCACATTCCACAGTATATAAAGTTTTTATTCTGTCCATTGACTACATTAAAACTCGAGTTTTCTTGGAAAGTTTACTTTCAACTGTCGACTTGTAATTAGGAAAGGAGGGTGTACCATTTACCCAAAGAAGAGATAGAGAAGAAAGTTGTTCCACTTCCTTCTATAAATGTTCTATACACCACAGATATATTACTTATGGGCAATATTTTTTTTGATCTGATTCTTGTGGACAATATGATCAGATAAGACTTTTGTAGATAAACTATGTCATACTATTTTGATAATGTCAATAAGCATGTTAACATTTATATCAGGAGTGAAATAGGTTAAATCAGAGTCAAGTCGTATCCAAGCTACATGGTTTCTATTCACTGGAAATTATCCTTTCCCAGCTTGTTCCCGTGGCTGTTTAGTCGTCACTCAAGCCGTCCGACCATATTTTTTAAGGCTAACTTCCATTAAAAAAAAACTGTGTTTTTGATAAAATTTCACACGCATCCGCTGTCCTTTGTAAAATTGCCATGGACCTAGTTTTAACAAACTATTCACAAACCTCCATTATATGAGCACCAATGCTAGTCAATGCTGAAATGTTAAAATTAAAATATATAAAATATCATTTATACCCCTCTCGACCTCTTTCACTAAGAACAATATTTTTTCAATAATAGTGAAAACTCAAAGCCATCAATTTTGTAATTAAATTGACTTTTTTTATTTTATACTTTTAGAACTTTTTTTTATAATAAATTAACAAAGATGGTTATATAGCTATCATATTATGATATCAACTAAATGTCCATTAGAATAAGGGAGACTTTGAATAATTTTTCAAAATTTAGGGAAGCTCGTGGTTTTTTGCAAAACATAGGGGGTGGTTAATACACAGAGAGTCTTATTGGAGTTTACCCTTTTTAAAAGCTGTGGTTTGACCCTTTACATGGTTAGAAGCAGTCCCAGAAATACATACATTTACTATCATGGCGGGTACTTTGTTAGCTCGTTTGTTTCTTTATTTCATTATTTGTTTTTTTTCCTACACATAGGATCCAACAATTATTTCTGTGAAATTATTACGTCCAAATAGACAAATACTAATCGTGCATGAACTATATCTTTTACATCGATTCCCATTTTGATGTATCTCAAATCTTTTTTACATCTGATACTGCAAAAATATATGTACGATCTTTTATTGGGAGTTTAAAAACCATATCACGAGGTGTTTTTATCCCTTTGGATTGGAATGTTTATGTACCATCTCTCTCTCTCTCTCTCTATATATATATATATATATATATATATACATATATATACATATAGATCTTTTAACTTCTTATTTTTTTTTACACTGCCGGTCCCAAGCCCGGAGGAGGGTTGCGTTAGGTAGATGACAACTAGCGTAAAACTTTGTCAGATCCTTATGAACATGAATCCTATGAATATACGTGCTAATGCTAGGGCATTCCCCTTAAGCGATGTGTTGCGCCTGCTACCGGGTGTCTCGAAAAATAGGCAAGGGGGGTCGCATCGGCGCCCGGCTGCGACGATAAATACGCAAGGGTTCCTGCAACAAGCTGGGCGTGTGCGGATAAAGAAGCTAGTTCAGGATACTAGACTTAGGTTAGCGACTTGGAACATAGGGACTATGACAGGAAAAGGAATGGAGTTAGTAGATACCATGATAAGAAGAAAAGTTAACATAGCTTGTTTATAAGAAACTAAATGGGGCGGTGAGAAAGCTAGAGAAATAGAAAATACAGGATTTAAATTTTATTATAGAGGAAAACATAGAAATAAGAACGGAGTTGGAATAATAGTAGATAAGAACTTTAAGGACGATATCGTAACCCATAAACTAGGAGGTGAAACTTAAAAGGAGAGAAATTAGAACTATTTAAAGATAAAGTATTAAATGAAGCAACATGGAATACTGAAGAAGAGACTAACATAATGTGGAATAAGATGGCCACATGCATTAGGAGAATATCAAAAGAAATTATTGGAGAATCAAAAGGCAAGGGGCCACAGTCTAAAGAAATTTGGTGGTGGAATGAAGAAGTACAAAATGTAGTAAAAATTAAAAGGGAGTGCTTTAAAACATGACAAATAAATAGAAATGAAGATAATTTTGAGAAATATAAATGGGCTAAAAAGGAAGTTAAGAAAGTGGTAAGAGATGCTAAGTTAAAAGCGTATGATGATCTTTATACAAAAGTAGGTACACAAGAAGGGGAAAAAAGTATTTACAAGCTTTCTAAACTTAGGGAAAGGAAAACAAAAGATTTTAATAACGTTAAGTGTATCAAAAGTGATGATTCGAGAGTCCTAGTCAAAGATGATGAAATTATGGAAAGATGGAAAAATTATTTTGAGAGGTTATTAAATGGAGATAATGGGAGTAGATTAGATATAGAGGAACTTAGGGAGACTCGAGAAAATATATTTTTTCGCAGAATTAGGAAAACAGATGTCTGGATTGCTCTAAAAAAGATGAAAACAGGGAAGGCTTTAGGACCAGATGGTATCCCTATTGAGGTTTGGAAGTGCTTAGGGGAGGATGGAGTATCATGGCTTACAAAATTATTTAATAGAATTTTAATGACTAATAGGATACCCGATGAATGGAGAAAAAGTGTTTTAGTACCTATTTATAAAAATAAAGGGGACATACAAAGTTGCTCAAATTATCGTGATATTAAATTAATGAGTCATACAATGAAACTTTGGGAGAAAGTGGTTAAATATAGATTGAGATTGAAGATAACAGTATTCGAGAATCAATTTGGGTTTATGCCTGGGAGGTCAACAATGGAAGCAATCTATTTATTGAGGAGATTAATGGAGAGATATAGGGAGAAAAAAAGGATCTCCATATGATTTTTATAGATTTGGAGAAGGTGTACCCAGAGATATAATATGGTGGGTTCTACATAAAAGAGGAGTGACTCGCAGATATATTGATGTGATCAAGGATATGTATGATGGTGCGATGATTACAGTAAGAACATCAGTCGGAAAAAGTAGTGAATTTTCAATTACGGTAGCGTTACACCAAGGTTCAACATTAAGTCCTTATCTCTTTGCTCTTGTTATGGATGAGTTGACTGGACAAATACAAGATGAGGTGCCATGGTGTATGCTATTTGCAGATGATATTGTTTTAGTGGATGAGACTAAGACGGAGATTAATGCTAGGTTGGAATTGTGGAAAGAAACTTTAGAAACAAGAGGATTTAAAATAAGCAGAATTAAAACAGAATATGTGGAGTGCAATTTTAGTAGTAACAGGAGGACAAATGGAGATGTGGTGAAATTGGAGGGTCAAGAGATACCTACAAATTATCATTTTCGTTATTTAGGATTGGTTATCCAAAAAGATGGAGATATTAGTGATGATGCTATTCATAGGATTAGAGCAAGCTGGGTTAAGTGGAGAAGTGCTACCGACGTTTTGTGTGATAGGCGTATACTTTTGAAGTTAAAAGGTAAATTTTATAGGACGGCCATTAGAGCCGCCATGTTATATGGGACAGAGTGTTGGGCAACCAAGAAACAAAATGTGCAGAAAATGAGTGTGGCGGAGATGCGAATGCTAAGATGGATTTGTGGTAAAACTCGAAGGGATAAAATTAAAAATGAACAAATTCGTGAAACGGTAAAAGTAGCTCCTATAGAAGAAAAATTGAGAGAAAATCGACTTAGATAGTTTGGACACGTCAAGCGTAGATCAATGGATGCTCCTGTAAGGAAGAGTGATTTAGTTAGTATTGATGGTAACACAAGGGGTAGAGGTAGGCCTAAATGGACTTGGTGGGATATTATAAAAAAAGACATGATGTCATGTGGTTTAACCAAAGATATTGCACTGGACAGAATGAAATGGAAAAATAGGATTCATGTAGCCGACCCCAAATAATTGGGAAAAGGCTTTGTTGAGTTGAGTTGAGTTATATATATATATATATATATGCAGCTCCCTTGAGAGTTGAGATAGGAATATATAAAAAAAATTAATTAGAAAAAAACAGATTGAAATAAACTTGGATCAGTCTGAATCACTAATGTGGGTGGTATGCCTTACAATGTGACATGAGAACCCAAGTGAAGATTTGGGAAATTAAGGTTGTTGCAGAACTTGTTTTAATGCTTCACTTAGCTCGTTAAAATCAAAGTTTTTTAGGGTTTAGTCCCAAGAATTTCTTGTGGGCTCCGACCCCATGTATTTATTATTTTGCCATAATTCCCATAACTAATGCCACTTTTGGGTAGTTGTCTTTGTATGAATCTTTTATAACCGATGCTAAATTTATTTTCAAAATGATAGGACCGATAACAAGATGTTCATATAGGGTTAAATGGCTGCGCTTTGTTAAATTAAAATAAAAAACTTCTTGTTGAATAATGTCACGTGAACTGCACGTCAATGACCTAAAAATCAAGACAATGTGATTTCTAGAGAGAGAAACAAGAGATTTCTTATATTTCAAGAATTGTCGAAGTCCCTAGAAATGAAGATATTACACGGGGTATTTAAAGGGGGAAGTAGCTTAGGCTCCAAGCTAATGACCTATTTACCCCGATTAGATTTTTGATACTTCCTTCCCTAAATACCAAGTAACAATTTACTAAAAGAAAATACAATCAAATAAAGAAACTAAAAAATAACAAGAATGCCATGGAATCCTAAAAATACTAAAAATGGCCCAAAAACTTATAATTCCCATCATTCTCCCCGTCTTCGAAAAAGTTCATCCTCGAGCTTGAAAACTTTGGGGACTTGTGCGAAAATTCAAAAAAAAAAAAATTGTGCCAAAACTTGTAGGGGGCTAAAAAATTATTTCTGAAAATTGAGGAAGAGGCCACCCTTCAATTTTCTTCTTATTCCTTTTCTTCACCCAAAACAGCCTTAGTAACCTCCACCTGGGTCAAAAATCATCGTTCCGGAGCACCAAAGTGGTTTTGGGTTGAGATGGGACAACCCAAATGATTGTCAAGCCAAAATGGGGCAGAACCCTAGAGTTTTGGGGTTTGTAGGGTGTGGGTGAGTGTTCGATTGGGACTGGGATGGTCCAGGGGGTTTTCCGGCGTCGGGGTTGGGGAAAAATGGGGTGGAAGCGGTCGGCCGACAGTGGGAAGGGTCTGATGGGGGTCAGCGAAGGGGGAAAACCCCAGGGTTTGGTTTGCGAGTGGGGCGGGGGTGCACAGAGGGTGTTCGGGGGGCTGGGCAGCAGGGGTTAGGGCGGTGAAAGGGTTTCTTTTTGGTCGGGGCAGCGGGGTGTGTGAAGCAGCTTGGGACAGCGGTGCATAGGGCATGGGCGGAGGACTCTAGGGCAGAAGTGGCAATGGAGGGGTTAGAGTTTTGAAATTTGGAGATTTATAACATTAGGGCTTCAAATTGTTCTTGATTTTTCCGTGTAAATTCATCCATTTGCGGGGCCAATTCTTGATTTCTTTTTCTTAACTCTTCGTTAATCTCATATTGAATTCACGTCGTCTTCTTCGGGGCCATTGAGAATGTAATGCACGATTTGATAATCTACTCTCACCGATACAAACTAACACACGAATACACCGATGTTTGAAGCGACACCCGCTCTGATACCAATTTGACATGAACTACACATCAATGACCTAAAAATCAAGACAACGTGATATCTAGAGAGAGAAACAAGAGTTTTCTTATATTTCAAGAATTGTCAAAGTCCTCTACAAATGAAGATTACATGGGTGATTTAAAGGGGGAAGTAGCTTAGGCTCCAAGCTAATGATCTATTTACAAATATACGCCTATTAGTCTTTTGCTATTTCCTTCCTTAAATACCATGTAACCATTTACTAAAAGAAAATACAATCAAATAAAGAAACTAAAGAATAACAAAAATGCCATGGAATCCTAAAAATAGCCCCAAAACTTCTAATTCCCATCAGAAAACTATATATAAAGCGCTTTTCTGGAGGAAGAGGTCTTTTTTTTCAAACTGTGAAATGTTGACAATACAATTAATTGGTTTTTACTCCTGAAATTGCTTATTGTAGTATGTTTTTTTCTGGTTGCAGGCTATCTTTTAGGGGTTGGTAAGCCATATTATGCCTTGGCACTTCTTGGTTTGATTATTCCACAAGTCTTTTTCCAGGTAATGAATAGTTAAAGTTTAGCTGATCACTTATCTATAAAATAAGCACAACTTTTGAGATGTTTATTTTAGCATAGATTACTTACTTGCTTGATAATACATAATAATACCTTCCAATTATCTGATTGCTTTTTACCTGTTATCCAACTTTACAATGTTAAAAAGTAAGGATAAAATGGGAAGTGAGTGTATTGATTACTAAAAATAATTCTAATTTTGGGACCATCCAAAAAAATAAAAATATAATAAATCACATTAGAAGTGCTCAGTCATCATTCCAAACTTGTGAATTTGTGGTTAGATCTTTTGATGACATTGTTAACTTTTTGATAAGAAAGAATATCTTATTAAGTCAAAAGAATATATTACATGGAACTGGGGACAAGATGTCCACCGTCATTACAACAAGATAAGAATAAATAATATACACACACACACACACACATACTTATATGTGTTGTATAAACCATCCACAACCTGAACTTACTACAGCATCTAATTTAAAAGAAAAGTGATATCATCGGACAAAGAAGCCAAAAAATAAATTCTACCCCATGAAAATTCCACTTCCATTATCATGTTCTATAAAATACTCAGATTTCTTTCCAGCTATACATTTGAGGGAGCAGCCAATTGTTTTTCCTAGGCAAGTAACCTAGGAAATAGTCAAATTACATTCCTTCAAAGAAAAGTCATAATTTTTTTTAGCATTGCCTCCCAAAAAACTGCACAACAAACTAGGAAAAATCCAAAGAAAAAAAAAACAAGTAACTACACTTTCCAGACAAGATCCACTATATTCCAGTGTTCAGACTCGAAACATTATAACTTTTAAAATTTAAAACAATACCAAAAACATGACCAAATAAAAAAAAATCTTCTCAAGTCATTGGTAGTTTTTATTGCTTATATTATTGAATATTTTTATGAATTTACTGAAGTCAACAACTAATATGAAATATATTCAAGTAAAAATTGCACCTTGGAAGAAGGATTAGCATTTTCTCAATCTGACACCATGTAAAATCTATTAATTACTACGACAACAGTGATGTCGGAAGGAAATTGATTTACATGTTGACAGCCAACATGATTCGTGGATTAGTTTCTACTTAATATTGTCTTGCTAAATTCTTAGATGGTTTGTAAATCTTAATCGTAAGCCATAATTATCCTCATTCTGTGTGCATATGTGTGACACGATATGAAAAACATCACATTAGCAAGTTTTTTTATTTTATTTTATTGAAAAAGGACATGTAGCAAGCTGTTAATTAGTCACTGAACTGAAAATATCCACAAATTGATAACGTTAAAATTCTAGCACTTGCCACTTCATTCAGTCATAATTCTAATTTTCTACACTCCCATTTAAGCTTTGTTATTCTAACGCTGGATGTAATACTGCAGTTCAAGTACTTCCTCAAAGATCCAGTTAAATATGATGTCAAGTATCAGGTATCCTTTCCTTCTTTCCCTACATCCATGTTTATCGGCAAATACATTTGCACCATTTATATGTGGCCATCCCATGATTGCCTGTCATTTATGTGAACTAGATCGTGGCAATAATAAATAATGGTGGGTATTTGATACTATTAAGGGATAAATTGTTAATTTATGTCCGAAGTCATTATATTTCAAGGACAAGGTGTCAATAAAAACTTTCAAATGTTATACTTCAAAAGTAATGATACGAGTTTCAAATATATCACCCAAATTATTCACTGACATAACAATTAAGTATCGTACTTCGTAATTATTTGTACAACACTTAATGCAATGCCACATTATTTGGAGGCTGGTTTGGGAGATAATTTGGGACCCAATATCATTTTCCTGTACTTAAGGTCTAATATGTCATTGAAGATGCTAATAAAACTGCCGTGCCCTGTTTTGTATTTCAGGCTAGTGCTCAACCATTTCTTGTACTTGGTATTCTGGTGACCGCTTTAGCAACTAGCCATTGATCTTCATGTACAATTCATCACATGACACAAGGAGAGATACAAGGCAGGGGCATAGATAGTAGCTGAGGGATTTTGTTTTTCCTGTCTGAATAACCGGCTTCTACCCAGCATATTGCATGTAAATTTGTGCCAATTAATTTTCCTCATTTTTCCTCACTTTGTCTCTCTCTCAATTTATGTTCACACTTTTATAGTAAATAATTTTAGAACCAGACGTTGTAAATAAATGTCCATGTGAAGTAGGTTATTGGTCCTCCACCCCTTGGGGTTCTAGTGGGAAAGCTAATTTAGTCTTTGAGCTCAAATTCGTTGGCCCACTTTAAAAGTGGGTCTTCATAACCCTAGCGTATAATTGATTGAAATAATAAATAACTGGTTATAGTGGGTCCTATCATTATTTAAGTTTCAACCAATCACGTGTGAGGGTTATCAAGATTCACTTTTAATGTTTGGTCAACAAATTTGGAGTCTTTATGCGCTACTTGTTTAAAAGCAAATTATATTTCACTTTGGAATTTAAATTGAGGATTAATGGTCAAGAAAAAGTAGTACAAGTTAATAAGTATTTAACTAGGTGAGACTTGTTCAATTACTGGATCTTGAGCTAAGAACACTAATAAAAATGATGACATGCATGACGATCACCCACAAAGTCACTTAAAATCATGGGTTAATTACACTTGGACCCTTCGAACTTTGCCCCTTGGTCACTTCACTCGAATTTTCAATTTTTGTACTTACTCCCCTAAACTTCCAACACGACTTTCAATTACCCTATATTGTCCAACTTTGTTAAATTTTGATGGGAAACGTTAGTCATGTATGATGCACATTGACTTTTTAGAGGGTATTTTGGTCTTTTTATTTTTTTCTCTATTTATTTCAAATTTCTTTTCCCCCTCTCTCTCTCAACGCCATGGAGACTCTGTTGCTCCCCTTCCCGAGCCCTTTGCTACCCTCTAGTCCCTACTTCCTCGGCCCCTCCACTACCCCTCATCCTCCTCTCTCCCGTCTCTCTACACACGCGCACACACGCACACGTGCCCCAGCGCGCACACACACACACACACGTAAATGTTTTGGTTGGACCTTAAATTTGTAAAGATTTTGGTTGGATTTAGAAAGATTTTGGTTGGATTTGGATCTTAGATTTGTAGAGGTAATATTTTTTCCTTTTATTTTTGAGATTTTTGGTTTTTTATTTTTCTTGTTTTTTTTATGTATTTTCTAGATTTTATGTAATTATTGAATATATTTTTTAGTTTTTTAATAAAAAAATATTTTTTTATTTGAAATCTACTTTGTTATTGGAAGTATGTTTTTTTTGCAATATTTTTTTTCAAACTTTTAATAATATTTATTCAGTTTTTTGCAGATTTTTTTTGTTGGAAATCTAATATGTTATTGGTGTAAGGACAAATTTTTTATATAGTCAATTTGTATGTTTTGGTGTATTTTGTGTTTGGACAAAACTCTTTTAAGTCATAGGTTAGGACTTGAGTATGTTGATCTTTCAAGCCTATGACATGATTTTTTGAAGACGTATCAGCAAAGTTAGAAAATTCACATCATCGTGCCGTGTTTCGTGTTCGTTTCCTTTTTTATATTTCGAGGATCTCTTGGGTATGTATGCGTAAATATTTTGATCCTTGAAGATTCTATATTTGGGTGTTAGGATTTTATAAAATTGATTTTAAAATGTTTTAAAATGATTTTATCCCTTTTAATATTTTTTAAAAGAAAAATATTTTTTCACATCTTCGTTAGAATGAGATATTGTATGTTGTTCGAACAAGATATGGTACCTCGTTAGAACAGGTTCCAATGAACCAACTTTGGCCCTCGTGGAATCTCGTTTGATAGCTCGTTTTAAAAAAAAAAATTACATTACTATCATATATATAGGAGGGAAAACGCCTCACTCGTGGCATACAAAAAAACAGGACAAGCTTAGAAGGAAAATGAGAGCTTACAAGGCCAAATATGTAATACCCCGTATTTCTGAATACTCTATTTAATTAAATTGGAGGAGAATTAAATGAGAAAATACGGCTTAATTTAAATTACGTAAGAGGAGTAATTTAATGAGATTTATTAAAAATTATAATTATGGAATATTAATCGAGAGATAGATACCGATTTATATTGCCTCATTATATTTACTTAGTGCGAGTAGTAAATAGTTACTTAACGCATGTAGACCGTTTTGAGGTGAGAACGAATAATATTTTAAGTGACTCAAATGATAATTTAGAGATCACAGATGAGTCCGGAAGGGTCAAATTAGTCAAAATAGTATACCCGGGGGTACTAGTTGAGTCTCGGGGTAATTTTGGACTAAACCGAGACCGTCGGGGGCGTTTTGGTCTTTTAACATGAGAGGGTATGGAGACCTACGAATTTGAGAGCCTTTTATCAGCCGTATGAAAGAGGGGTTAGGGTTAGAAAACCCATGAAAACACCAATACCATTAGAGAGAAGGAGAAAACTATTCTCAAGGCTTAAAAGATGCTTTTGAGGAGGTTGGGTTCGGATCTTGCACCCTAGGAGCCAAAGGAGGAAGGATTGAAGAAGAGAAGCATCAATCCATCATCAACTCCACGAAATCAGATTCTCTCTATCAAGGCAAGTTGTTTATTGCAAAAATTATAAAGTTATAATACCCATGTGTAGGGTTTTTTGAATAGTTTTGTTAAATCAATATCTTGATAGGAGAATAATGATATTTATACATGTTGGGATAGGAATCGCATGTAGAATGATTTAACATATGTAGAGGATTAATATTCAGAGTAGACTTGATGATTATTTCGGAATAAAATCTAGGTTTTGAATGAATATATGGGAAGAACACCATAACTAGGGTTTTAAGAAATTCTGGGTTTAATTCACTATTTCTTTAAAGGAATTGAGGTTTTGATGTATTTGAAACGTTAGAAATTGTCCTAGTATATGTGGAAACATGTTAGGATCATTGGGTCGAAGTTTGGTGGACTATACTGAAGTTTGGAGATTTGTTAATGGAGGAAGAGGTTAACGAAGAAGACGAACTGCGTCTGTCCCTGCTCGATCGATCGATCGATCGATCGATCTCGAATGTCGATCGATCGAACCCAGTAGTCGATCGATCGACGTAAGCTGCTTTTCCCGAATTTTTCGTGTTTAAGGTTTCTTTGATTTTCGGGAATGAATGGGTATCCTAGGATTTATATTATACTTATATGGGAGTGAGAATTAGACCAGTAGGTATATTGTTGAGGTCCGATAAGGCCATTGGGTGTAGGGCTTAGATTATGGACCGACGAGAATAATCCGATTTAGTAGAGTATCGAGGAATTCAAATTTGAGTTACGAGGCGAGGTAAAGTCAATTTAAGTAATAGACCAGTAGGGTAAGTAATAACTACTGAAATTATATGTGAGGGGTAACTAAGACCCTTAGAGTTGTGTGAATACTCAAATAAATGCGATTAATGAGATAAATCGTAAAGCGAATATTGTACGGTAGATATAAGAGATTAAAATATTACGTACGAACATAATTAATAGGTCGGGCGTGTACCGACTGAATTATATGATCTTTTAGGTCGAGAGAATTATACCTAAATTAACTATGTTAGGGTCGATGTGATATTCCGAACTAATATAGGGTTATTATATGTTTGGGGTCGATGTAAAATGCCGAACCAAACCTTTGAACTGGTGGCGTGATGAAAGAGTCCGAGCCAGAATTTGTGTATATAAATAATGGGGGTCGATGTATCATTCCGAACCAATTCTTACTTGGGGTCGATGAATCATTCCGAACCAAGAGTCCTTTACGTGTGTAAAAAGGGCAAAATAGTAAGGACTGATATTTAGTATATATTGTGTGTGAAATATATACTTAATGATATTCTGCTTCTGTGTATTAGTAGATTGATACATATTATGTATTTAAAGATACATATCAAACTGGTAAGTTAAGTAGTGGAACTTAATTACGAAACGTAACGTTAGATAGAGAATATCTATTTAGTAATTTAAGTAGTGAAACTTAATTACAAAAGTGGGAAGATAGAAATTGTGATAATTGTAGAAATTTAGTAGTGAAACTAAATGAGAAGTTTTAAAACATAACATAGGTGAAATGTTACTTGAGTATTAATTAACCTTCGCGAGATGTTAATGTAATGTATGTACTGTGTGGGCGATACGAGAACTTAAGTATAGATAAGTTCAGATGGTTACTTAGTCCTAGTTAGCTTGGGAGACATGGCTAGGTAGGCTCAGCGTAGAACGTTAGGTGTGCACAATAGATGAGGAGTGAGAAAACTCAAGAGAGTGTACGAGAACCTAACATGTGTAATCAATAACCGCATTTTATATTGTGGTAAACGCTTGCTAAATATTTTCAAAATATTTTGAGTACTAGCTCTTGCTATAAAATATTTTCAAAACCTTTTAGGTGTCCAGCCACAGGGACGCCGTGGATGATGATTCTATTATAGGGGCTCGAAGCTGTAGCACAGTGGATGCTTACAGGATTTTGACTAGACGATATCTCTCATTCAGATCTAGTACAGGATCTCACACTATTCTATGTATGGACTTGTAATCCGGTATCAGTCTGAGGTGTCAGTTTCAGACTAGCAGTTGTTCTATTGTTGTTTGGGATTTTTAGCCGATGGTTTATTCGGTAATACTTTTGTTCTGTTGTACTTATACTTTGTTGGTTTGGGTTTTAGTACATGGTAATTGTTTTACTATTTTCCGTATGGTTGATTTTTCTGTTTAAGAAAGATAAAATTTGACACCGGTCTAATTTTCACTTAGGTGATTAGTAATAAAAAAGTTTTCGACAGTGATGCTAAGAATGAACCATTTGAGAAACCTGTTTTAATTTAATAAAGGCCTGATCACCCGATGTTTAATTAGGCGAGGTGTCACAAAATACAGGAGAACTTAGAACATGTAGACTCTGAGAGCCTATAGGAGGAGACACCCCAAAACAAACTAGCCCTGTCTGAATGATGGTAAACCCCACATATCCACTCTTAGAAATCCTATCAGGTGTTTAGGAAAGTCAGAAGTATGGCAAGCAAACATATTAAAAGATTCTTTGCTATCCAATTTGGCCAAATAATCATCCACATAATTGCCCACTCTATATATAGATGTTATCTTATCAGTATGCCATCTTACCCTCCACGGGCATCTCACTCTACCTTGAAGAATATCTATCACAATCTTAGAATCACTTTCAATTTCCACAAAAAATCTTTCAAATCTCTTTAATATGATATGCCTTTAAACAATGCCAAAACTTTAGCTTCAATATTAGATACCTTTCCCAGATTGCTGGAAAAAGTCCACACAATTTCACCTTTACAACTTCTAAGTATACCCCCTGCTCCTCCCATACCACAATTTCCCACTGAGCTCCCATCAACATTTAGTTTTAAAACCCCAGAAGGAGGTACCATCCATTTAACCAACATAGGCTTGACAACTCTATGCATAGTAGGGATATGATATATGTTCGAACGAGATTTCAAAGTCGTTCGAACGAGGTTCAAAGTTGTTCGAACATGCTTGCGATTTTTTGATTATTTTGTGATTTTTCAAATTTCTTTTCATCCTTATCTCTATTTTGAAAACCCTCCTATAAATAGGGGAGCGGAAAAACATATTTATTAGAGAGAGCTTATGTTTTGAATTCCCAAACTCTATAAAAACTCTCTCGAAAATTCTCGTTTACACCCAAGTTATTTAGGATCCAAGTGTTCATTTTATTATGTATTAAGATCATGTTTTGGCCACCTTTGGTTTATTCTCTACGTCTTGATAGATAAAAGTTATGCGGTGGATTATGTGCCCGATATGTTTACATAGGGTAGACTTTGTATTGTGTGACAGTTGTTGAGCCTGTATCGGTGGATACCGAGGCATTTGTGGACTCACGCGTTGTGATAGTTGTGCGAGTGGACTCCTGTGTTGTCGCTATGGAGGAGCAATTGAATATTGAAGACGCGTTAAGGCTTGTGACAAAGTCGTGTTGTTGTGTATGCCTTCTAGTAGTCTTGTGTAATTCTGTATCATAGTGAGTTTGCGTGGTTGGACCGTCTAAGTTTTTTCCATTTGCGCTTTCCTTGTACACCGGGCATTGTGATTTGATTTACTTATTTTATACTGCACTCACCATGTTTTAGGTTAAGATAAAATTGGTTAATATGTTTAATCACAACTTGTTTAAAATCGGTCCAACATTTTACTTTGGGTTAAATTGTTTAAGTTTAATATTTAGTTTGAAAAAATTAAAAATTGAATTTTGTTTAGAGCATTCCGTATATACCCACACTTCCTCAAAATGGTATCAGAGCGGGTTCATTGAGTT
Organism: Sambucus nigra; assembly: GCA_949130495.1. Classification (NCBI taxonomy): domain Eukaryota; kingdom Viridiplantae; phylum Streptophyta; class Magnoliopsida; order Dipsacales; family Adoxaceae; genus Sambucus; species Sambucus nigra. The sequence goes on along the minus strand of OX422224.1, from coordinate 250,056,047 downwards.
ATCGTGTTGATCCATGTTTTGTGATGGTTTAGGATTGATTGTTTTGTATCTCTCTTGTTGTTTGTTTTTCTCTCGATGGATCACCATAGTGATAAGTTCTTCGATATTTTTAGTGATGACGATGATTTTGATATTCGAGAGGAGTTTAATGAGCTTAATAATGTGCTAAAAAATTAACTCATTTGAATTTGAAGTTTGCAAAATGAGTTGAATTTATTCAAAAATAAAATTTATGTTTTAAAGTTGTGAACAGTTTGCAAACTGTGCAAATTCAAAGAAGTTGCGAAAAGCTTATGAACATGAAACATGATTTTTAAAAATAAAATTTATGTTTTAAAGTTTTGAACAGTTGTGCAAACTGTTCAAACTTAAAGAGATATCCTTCGTGAGAAGCTTATGAACATGAAATATGATTTTTAAAATTTAGAAGTGTCCAAGAAAGAGAGTGAGTATATTGTCCATGTTTTAGAGAAAGAATTAGATGACTCTAAGATGTTTGAGGCTAGGGTTAATGAATGTGCCATTGAGGATAATGATAAATCGATAAAAGTTTTGAAGGGAAGTGAGAAGACTCTCAGGGATAAGTTCGCTTACATTGAGAGGGGGGGGGGGGGGGGGGGGGGGGGGGGATAGGAAATAACCTTCTAGGCATTATTGAAAATTTGAAGAAGTCCCTATCGTTTGAGGAGTCTAAATTTTTGCTTGAGTATAGGGTTTTGAAGTTAAAAGATGATGTAAGAGACTCATGTAGTGATGGTATTATCTTCGATAATTCAAATACTTTAACAATTAAATTCAAGACCAATGTTTGTTTTAGAGTGTCAACCTCTGTCAAAGATGTTATACAAGGTCAACCCATAGGTAACATTTATCGTGTTTACACATCTTCACATTGTGGTAGGAAAGATCACATTAGGGCATTTTTTATGATCTTAGAAAAGTAACTATGAAGTCTAAATCCCATGTCACCATGGTTTCCAAATCCCGAGGCGTTAGGTATTTATCTATTTGGGTTAGGAAATCGTTTTTGGAGACATTGAATGTTAAACCTGTTGATTCTTGCATGCTATCACATGATTCTTCCCATGGTATATCTTATGAGTGATTGTGGTTGCATATTTTTATACACTATCATTTGCGTTTCATGTTATATGTTATTGCTAGTTGAATAATGTTTATCTTTTGTATTTTGATTATTCATTTTTTGGTCATATTGAGAAAAATACAAAAAGGTTTTGTTTGTCTTTTGAGTTTATTTTTATTTGATGTCATAAATATTTAAAAACTCAAAAAATATTTTGTTTATGCGTAGTTTAGTTTTACATATTTTGTTTATGCGTAGTTTAGACATATGGAAACATGCAGATATGTTTTGAGTCTCTATATTTGCAACTAATCCATGTTTCCCATGTTCTTTATCTTTGAATCAAATTGACATTCTATATGATCATATTGGCATCTCTTGTTGCTTGTTTACATTGGTATCTCATGATTCATTTATCATTTATTACATCAATAATGGTATTAATTGATCATTGTTTGGATTATTTGTGCTTTTGTTGCCATGTTGTGTTTGTTGCACTTTACATCATTGCATGATATTATTCATTCATTTATATTTCCAATTGATATCTCATGTTTGTAACACCCCGTGATTTTGAATCGTAAAATATTTTATATAGATTAAAAAACTGGAAAATAATTTTTATTAGACTTAATTATTTTTAGCATTTATAAAATGTTGGTTTTTGATATATATATATATATATATATATATATATATATATATATATATATATATATATATATATATATAATAAGGTTTTAATTGAATTTGAAATTGGGAGCAAAATCAGATTTTTTTTTTTCGACTTTTATTTTGCTTGAACAGGTGCCAAATCGATTCGACCCTAGGGGGAAAATCGATTTGTACCGGTGTAGTTTGGCGGATTGACTTTCTTTTATGTGTTTGTGTTGGTTTCAAATTCTTTTGTTTTTCCTATATTAAAAGACTCGGGGTTTAGACTTTTTCAACACTTTTATATGATCTCAAAAAGCAGTAGTCTCCCAAGTTTTCCTTTCTCTCTTCTACAAAGCCTAAACCTCCATTAAAACTAAGTGTTGATCCAAGTTTTGAACGCTCAAATCAAGTTTTCTCAAAATCAACCAAGAATGAATTTTTATTATTTTCACGAGAGGATCGCAATCGCTTAATCATATTTTCAAGGCGACTTATTTTAGGCATGAGTATCTCTATTGTTACCCTTAAGTGTTATTTGTTTTAAATGTTGCCTAAACCTTAATTAATCATATTTTCTTAATAATAATTATAGAGATTAATTGGGAAAGATGAAAACAAAATCGGGCCTATTTTTATTAAATCTGAAAATATGATTTGAGACTTGAAATATCGCACGCTTAGATTAGTGTATTACGCTATGATTGATTTGTGGGACGAGTATATTAGAATTAAAATATAAAATTAGAATAATGTTTTGACTCATAGAATTTCAATGTTGATGTGCATGTTATATAATGGAATTAATTGATGTGTAAGGTTGTTAATAAGCATATTTGAATGTGTTGAATTGATATAATATCACTCGTATTGGAATTATGGAATTTGAGAACTTGTGTGAGTATTTTGTAGAACCGGGTTATTACATGATTAGATCGATGTGATTTGAATGGAATTGAAATTGTAGGATTAATTGGAGGATTGTAATGTTAAATTAAAAATATAATTTATGTGGAGATTCGTGTTAATATTTCGACACCGCAGGAACATTGGGATTTTAGGAAGTAATTATACTTTAACCCTTGTTTTATAGGTTGCTTGCTATGTATGGAACTAGTAGGTAGATTATGTTTTTGTTGGCACTTTCTAGGTATGGTACTAGTGAGTGTGTGCTTATATGTTTGGGTATTTTCTCTGATGGGGATATATAGTACGCCGTTATGTTATTCCTTTAGCCTAGGTGCGAGACTAGGTGATGATTTTTGGTAAGTATTATTCCCAGGTGATAGATTAGGTAGTACTTATGGTTTAGTGACCTCTAGGTATGGTACTAGGGATGATGTTAGGTTGTGATACCCGAATTTATGGGTGGGGCTAACCGAGAATAAGAGAATTTGATAAAGAATAATAATTAATGCCTAAGATAATTAACGAGTATTAAAATAAATTCTGCATTGCGAGTATGTGCAGGGCTAATGATAATTGTGATGACTGGGTATAACGACATGGGTTTGTATTGGCGTCACGAGTATGTGCAGAGCTAACGAAATTGGTCTGACTGGATATAGGGATGGGAATGTGTGTGATATGTTAAGACTTTAAGCGCGCCAAGAGTATGCGCAGGATCAATAAAAAGGTTCACTGGCTATAGCGGCATCGCACGAATAAGAATAATTAATAATTAAATTGAGTAAGATAAAGGTTTGATTCCAATTAACTATCGAAATAACATAATTGGACTTGGATAATGGGGTGGCGTAGTTTATATGGGTAATTAGCACTATTTTACTTTACTCGCATCTTCTTATATCTTTGTAATTTAAAATATTCTATTGTAATATTTATTTCGTATGATGCTTGGATTAACAACTCTTAATTTGGAGGAGTAGCTGGTATTAATGCGGTGGGCTCTGGATTACTTTACTTAATATTTAATTATCCTAATTGTAATTAATGTACATTTTAGTTTAATATAATATATTGATTTTGATGATTGCAAATAAACTTTTGTTGAGTGATTATGTAAATATTTCTTAAACGAACTTTTAACTATTTATTTGTATATTATATACATATGATTTGTCCCCTTTTTGTTTATTTAGTTAGTGTATATAATATCGATATATACTTTTCATACTAAAGAATTGTTTTGTTATACATACACTCTTATTATATACATACTATATATATATATATATATATATATATATATATATATATATATATATATATATATATATATATATATATATATATATATATATATCTTTTTATATAAACATATGGTTTAATAAACTATAGAAATTTACTTAATTATATTTTTTTAATATACAAGTTACACACTTTAATATTATACTCTTTATATTTTGACCGTATGTATATATATATATATATGAGGCAGGCTTGCATGCACACAAAATTTGCACACCAAGTTTGCATATCGATTTTTAAAATTAATAAAAAAATAATTTTGAGTTAAATTTTTTTATATGGTATTTAAACATTTCAGGGGGCCCATATAAAAAACCCTAGCCCAAATAACGTTTTTTGTTATTTTTAAAAAATCGGTCAAACTTTTGCACCTTTTAAAGCACTCTAAAAGCTGTGAAAGTTTGACCGATTTTTTAAAAATAGCAAAAAAGTTATTTTTGGCTAATTTTTTTATATGGGTCCATTGAAATGCTTAAATGCCATATGAAAAATCTAACTATATATTTTTTTTAATATTTTAAAAAAATAAGTTTGAAATCAATGTGCAAACTTGGTGTGCATGAGAGCCTGCCTTATATATATATATATATATATATATATATATATATATATGTAGAGAGATAGAGAGAGAGAGATAGAGTCTGGCTCCTGTGCGGATTTTAGTATGCGGATAAAATGTGGATTAGCTATCTTCCAAAAATGTCTTTGGACTGCGTTTGTCTTTTATGGACCGCTTAGGGACCACCTTCTCTTTCTAAGGTTTATGGGAATATTAATTTCAACCCCAATGATTTCTAGGGTCTTTTAAGCTTATTTTTTACGTCTAAATTAATCTAGGAGTCTAAGAGAAGTTTCAGAGATGCTACTTCTCCAATTTCTTATGTCCTTATCGTACTGAAATTTGAAATAGCGAGGATTATCTATATAGATATTTTCTTCAGGGAGTCTGGAAATTGCAATTGGTTTTGAAGGAAGATATTCTAGTCCTAAATACCTTATGCGGTATTGCGGTTTTATCAGTCTAGTTTCTTTATATATCTGATTAACAATATCAATTATATCGTTTTCTATAAAGTTGTCTAAATCATTATCACCATAGGATGACAAAAATCTACGATATGTTCTAGGGGAAGTTGTTTTTACGTTTTCAAGAAGAGGACGGATTCCTCCTGATCTAATTAAAATATTTCATGTTTTAGCTAACCGTTTGCGTATAATATATTTTAATACATCTATACTATCTTTAAGAATTCTAGTGTATTCTTGATATTTTTCTGGTCCTGAAAGTTCTTCTCCGAACTCTGCAGTTCTTTACTTTTGCTTAAAGAGATCGCGGATCCCTATTCTAATTATTTATATTCTAGGTACTTCACGTACTAACCACTCAATAACCTGGTCTATATATTTGAAAGTACCTCCTACATATGTTAAAGCAGATTCTATAAGTTCTTTATCTTTAGGGTCTGCAAGAGTCCACTCTTGGAATTCTCTTGTTAAGTCTGGATTTATTTGGTTAACAAATGCTAGAAAGTCTGTAGTGATTTGTAGGCTCATGCAAATTTCTTTGGATTATAATAATAATATTTAATATAGCTAGGGGTTTGGTTCGAGTTTATACCTTCCTTCTGATCTGCAATATCTTTATCTTCTTTCCTTCGTCTCTTCAGCTTTGTTACTATTCTTCTCCGGTCTGAACCTCTCGCAACTCTCTCTTTATGTATCGCACCTCAATCCACTAGTTTAGCACTGTACCCATTTCCTGGCTGTACACCACCACGCCTAACTCCCATCTGGCTAACGATAAATCGTCAGCTGACGGTGGTTCAACAGTATAACACCTACGTGCTACACCAGAGGTTCCGCATAATAGCCCTCTATGGACAAAAAGTTGGAGACAATTGGAGAATAACAACAACTTGACATAAGAGATTTCTGGAAAAAGAAAATACTTTTATTGTATAGCATAAGTAAATACAACTCTCCCCTAACTGTGAGAGGTTTTCTCACTCATATACACGTTACTCTCTCTAAGATTACTCACCCTTTCTCCTCTCTAATCTTCGATGCCTCTCTTACAAACTGGACGCTCCCTTTTATAATCATAAGGGCATTACATTTGACTGGCAACTAGAGGCTAAAAGCTAACCGATTTATAATTATTAAAGTCTTTGACAGAAAGCATCTTTGTCTTTTACCAATAATTCTGGCAGGAGGAGCTGTCTAATGGCCCATGTGGGGCATGTTTTCGTCGTCTTGTGATTGCAATGGATCTTTTAATTTATAGAAACAAGTCTAAATAATTGAGTCTTCAATCTTTGATAATTTGCTGAGTAGGGTGGGACCCTTCTCTGTCCCATCTTCATATTTTTTTGCCCTGTTTTTGTCATTATTGTTGAAGATTTCATCAATGAGGCCTACCACTCTAAGGATAGCTGGCAAAGCTATCTCTACCATGTCATTGGATTCTTTCTTGAGCCTTCCATTGAATGGCTCATCATCTTGGATAATAACATCTTGTTTATGGTATGCAGTGTACCATCTGTCTTCGCCTATTAACAACTCCATAATTTCTATCGTGTCCATAGCTTGGGCAATTTGGAGATTGGACTTATTAATAATTAAATCTTTAGTCTCGTCTTCAGATAGAATCTCAACGTATTTAAATGAATAATTGGAAAATCTAGTAAGTCTAAATCCTTCAACTCTCATTCCTCTACAGGAACTTGGAGCAATTTGATAGATCATAGCAAACAAGGGAAAAAAGTCTTCTACCTTCTTGATATACTCATGGACTATTTTTCTAATATTAATAGAGTCTTCTACAGTCTTTATCTGGACGAGTCCAATGATCTGGGCTATATTTGCTTTTTCAAAAAGATAAATTTTTTGAATGTCTTTGAAGAAACCTCTAATCATTAAGGCATATCCATTAGTCTCAGATAATAACATATTGAAATGTTCAATAATGCTATTAACTTCTTTCTGAAAGTCTTCTAAAATTAGAAGATTATTATGACCAAATGGTATAATAATCTTAGTCTTAAAGGTCTTTTTCTAATAACAAAAGTTATCAACTGGTCTAATTTTGGAGGATTCTCCAAGAGTCCGAGCATACGTTTGAGTCTGAGGTCTAGGAGTAGCAGTACCACTAAGTTGAGTAACTACAAGTCTTTGCGTTCTAATGAATCTGGCCATGGCTACCAAATTCTGCTTGAATTATATCCATAGTTTATTCTATACATTCCACCATAGGGCATCTATAAGATTATTCTCATAATCTAAAAATTCTCGTCTAAATTTAATTAAGTCTTGGTATCTTTGGTCTGGTATATATTGGGGAAAGTACATCTTCCCAATAAGTCTATTCTGGGAAACAATCTCATGTCTAGATTTTCCAGGAAGAACTAAGATATCATCAAAGTTCTTTAGGATAGGTCTTTCTTCAGAGTCTTGAATATGAGTCTGTCTTTGGGTTACATCAACATTTGGTCTTACGTGTCTAAGATAGTTTGCAACATCTTCTTTGTTTAGTCTATTTGTTCGAGAGGAACTCATGATGTCTAAGTATTCTTCTTGCAACATAAAATATGAGATCATATTAGTGTTAGCAAACATTGGTTCTCTTGATATAATGTCTAGAATGTTATTTTTAATTCCTTTAATATGTATAACAGAGAAGTCATAACCATTAAGCAATTTTTTCCATCTAATAAGTCTATTAGTCCTTGATTTGGACAACTCTAAGTCTCTAAATTTTACTGCATAAGAAGAGTCAGTATAAACAGTAAAATGTTTAGGGCTAAGAAAAAGCATATATTTTTCTATTACCCTTACTATAACTAAAACTTCTTTTTCATAGACAGTGTATCTTGTTTCTGGATCAGTAAAGGTTCCAGAACTATATCTACAAAGTTTCTTTTATTTTGTCTGATGATCAATGGCAAAGTATACCGCTCCCCATTGTTTATCTGATGCATCTGTTTCTACTATAAATTGGTCTTCAGCATTGGGTAGTTCAAGTCAAGGGATATTTTTTTATTGCTTCTTTAATGTGTCTTATAACTTTAACAAAAAGGGTTAGTCTTGTCTGTTCTTTTTACTTTGGAGGTTAGACTTTGTCTTTTTGAAGCAAGGTCTTTAATAAAGTTTGCAACACAATTAAGTAATCCTAAAAATGATTGTAATTGTTTTCTATCTTTGAGTTGGTCTGGAAACTCAAGAATCTTTTTGGTTATGTGTTCAAATAAGGATATTTTCCCCTTATTAGTATGCATTCCCACAAAATCTATTTCAGTCTGAAACAATTGCATTTTCTTTTCAGAAATAACAATACCATGTTTATCTAATTCTAAAATAATCTTTTTGAGATGGTCTATATGCTCTATCTCAGTCTTACTGGCTACAAGAATGTCATCTATGTAAATAAGACAAAATTATGAATAAGGCCTAATATATTATCCATTCTTATTTGGAATACTTAAGGAGCATTCAAGTATCCAAATGAAATTACTAACCATTCATATTTTTCTTGGGGCACACTAAAATCCGTCCAAGTAATACTGTCTGGGTGCATCTTAATTTGCCAGAAGCTTGACTTACAATCAAACTTGCTGAATATAATTATGTCTTCAATCAAATTTATTAGATTATTCTTATTTGGTATCTTATAAGAATCAAAGTCACAATTCTTATTTAGTTGTCTATAATCTATAACCATATGTCTTTTTCCTCTCTTTCGTTCAGATTCATTTTGAACGTAAAAGGCAAGGCTATTATGCTTGCTTTTACTTTCCCTAATAATTCCTAGCTTAAGCATTTCATCTATGTCTTTTTTAAACTCTTCTCTGTGTTTTTGTGAATATCCTTTTTATAGGTTCCACCATTAATAGTGGCATCTGGGTTAATAGGAATAATTTCACAATAGCTTTGATCTTTATCCCGTATATGGCATCTGGGTTAATAGGGATAATTTCACAATTAATAGTGGCATCTGGCATCTGGAAACAGATTCTTTCCACTTTTAAACTCGTAGGAGAAGCCCTACAATGGTGGGAGTCGGTGACAACTCCGGAACAACGGGATATCATGACTATCTCGAAATTCTGGGTTCTGTTTGATCGAAAGTATTTTCCTTCAGCAATCCAGAAGGAGATAAGGAGGAAGCTTCAGGATGTTGTTCAAGGGGAACGGTCAGTGGCGGAATATGAAGAGGAATTAACTCGTTTAGCAAACTTTGTGCTGGATGAAGTAATTCCAGAAGAAAGAAGGTTTTTAAAATTTATCGGGGGTTTGAATTGGAGGGTAAGGCAGCACCTGTTGGGGACCCCAACTTTGCAAACATTTGGCGATGTGATGAATGCAACTTTACTCCATTACCAGGATCACTGCCTTCACTTGAAGGGGAGTAAGAACATTGGGGATTCTGGTCAAGCTAGTAGACAAAAAGTAAATGGTGCCGATGGAGCACTACCACCACAACAGTTTGGGAATAAACAGAAAGAGCGGGACCTCCAGCAAGGGGACTCAGCTAAGAAAAAATGCTTTGGGGGTTATAACCTTGGTGGAAGTAGTTTTAGGCACGGCCAGGGTGCTTAGCAGTAATAACAACAGTTGGGCCAAGAAGGAAGAGGGAATAACGGAGGTCGAGGCCATCAGGGACAAGGTGCGGGGTAGTTTCAGAACAACAATTGGGGTCGATATCTGGAAAATTTTGTGGGCTGTTGTTTTCAGTGCGGTGAACAAGGTCACATGAGGAGAGCTTGTACATAGGTGAACAGGGGAGTGTTGCCTAGAGGCCCTCAGAATCCGCAGGCACATCCACAACCTCCAACACCTATTCCAGCCGTCCCACTACAATAGGGACAACTTCAGTATGGACGTGTGTATAATATTCAGGATGCTCTATTTCCTCCAGTACCGCCTGCACCACCATCTATTGAGGGTAAGTTTCCCATTCACGGGTATGTGGGTCAAGTGTTATTTGACACGGGTGCAACGCACTCATTTATCGCTAGGCACTTTGCTCATTCGACAGGGTTATTTAAATCTTCTGAAAGTACTTTTACTAGTGTGGAGTCTTCTATGGGTGATGGCTCGCTTATACTTTTTATTTGTAAAAGGGTGGTAATAGACCTTGGTAGATTACACTTTGAGGCCGACTTACTCGTCCTGGATATGGTCGGGTATTATGTTATCTTGGGCATGGACTGGTTAGTAAAATACCGAGCCATGGTAAATTGTTATGGGAGGAGTATAGTCTTCGCCATTCCAGGGAAAGAAATATTTTTAGTGGCTATGCCTCTTTAGAAGGGAGGTTCTAACACTCACTTGTATTGTATTGAGGAGGAGACTTCATGAGAAATATTTTCTTCCCTAGATTCGATTCTCGTTGTTAGAGAGTTTGAGGATGTCTTTCAGGAAATTCTAGGTTTACCCCCAAGTCGTGAGATTGAGTTCGTAATTAATTTAGCATCGGGAGCTCGGCCGATTGCGAGAACCCCATACCGTATGGCTCCTTTGGAAATGAGGGAGTTAAGGGATCAAATTCAGCAATTATTGGGGTAAGGGTTCATTCGGCGTAGCACGTCGCCATGGGGTGCTCCTGTGTTGTTTGTGAAGAAGAGAGATAGTTCCCTCCGATTATGCATCGATTACCGTGAATTGAATATGGTAACCATCAGAAATAAATACCCATTACCTCTAATCGAAGATTTATTTGATCGATTAAGGGGAGCATCGTACTTATTAAAAATAAATTTGAGGACTGGGTACCACCAACTGCAAATTCGAGAGCAAGACGTGTCGAAAACCGCATTCTTGACCAGGTTATGAGTTTTTGGTCATGCTTTTTGGGCTAACCAACGCTCCTGCCGTATTTATGGACCTTATGAATCGAGTATTTAGTGACTTCCTAGACCAGTTTGTTATAGTATTCATTGAAGACATTCTAGTCTATTCTCGGACTGAAGCTGATCATGCCAGACACCTGCGATTGGTCCTACAGACACCACAGGATCATCAACTTTATGCCAAGTTCGAGAAATGTGGTTTTTGGTTACAGGAAGTGTAATTTTGGGGCATATTGTGATGACTGAGGGTATTTCAGTAGACCCAAGCAAAGTTATCGCGGTAAGGGTCCGCACACGACGCCAACTGAGATTTGTAGTTTTCTGGGTTTGGCGGGATATTATCGCCGTTTCATTAAGGGTTTATCTAAAGTTGCGGGCCCTTTGACGAATATAACCTGAAAAGGAGTATGATTTGTCTGGGATGATTCCTGTCAGATTATTTTCGATGAGCTGAAGGACAAGTTGACTTCTGCTCCTGTACTCGCGCCACTAAAATCAAGAGTAGATTATTTGGTCTTTACAGTCGCATCTCTACAAGGATTGGGGTGTACGTTGCAACAGGAACAGAGGGCCATTGCATATGCATCTCACAAGCTTAAGCCCCGTGAGAAGAATTATCCCGTGCATGATTTGGAGCTTTCCGTGGTAGTGTTCGCCTTAAAGATATGGAGGCATTACCTCCTGGGTGAGAAATTTAGTCTTTTTACGGACCATAAATCGTTATAATATTTGTTCTCATAGAAAGATCTAAATATGCGGCAACGTCAGTGGTTAGAATTAGTAAAGGACTATCAATTCGATATTCATTATCACCCAGGCAAGGAAAATGTAGTAACAGACGCGCTGAGTTGAAGACCAGTGGGGAAACTAGCAGAAGTGTGGAAAGCAAGTGGAAAGAACTTAGCCAGGATGATGCTGTAGCAAGAGCGTGCATGTCGGTGTTAACCGTTACGCCTGCCATTGTGATGTGAGTCGTAAAAGTGCAAGGAGGGGACAAAGATTGTTAAGACTGGGTAGGTCAATTGCTGACCGAGGGAGCAGAGTCCTACTCTATTAGTTCAGATGGTGGGTTATGTTTCCACAGAAGACTCATAGTCCTGGACGAGGGAGACTTGAGACATGCTGTCATGATACAATCCCATGGTTCGAGATTTGTGATACACCCAGGGGAGACAAAATGTACGAATACATGCGCCGTCAGTATTGGTGGGAGGGAATGAAAAGGGACATTTCTGAATTTCTTTCCCAATATGCCACTTGTCAATTGGTGAAGGTGGACCACCAGCGACCGACTGGATTGTTGCAACCATTATAAATACTGGTATGGAAATAGGAGAGTATCTCAATGGACTTTATCATTAGATTGCCGACGTCGCAAAGCGATCATGATTCTATTTGGGTAATTGTCGATCATTTGACCAAATCGGCACACTTCCTACCGGTATGGAAGGATTACAATACGGCACGTTATGCCCGACTCTTTATTACAGAAATTGTGAAACTCCATGGGGTGCCTATCAATATAGTATCAGATCGAGACAAAATTTTTATATCCCATTTTTGGCGAAGTTTCCTAGAAGCGATGGGGACCGAATTGTGGTTAAGTATATCATACCATCCACAAACTGATGGGCAAATGGAGAGGGTAAACTAAATGTTAGAGGATATGATTCGAATGTGCGTACTTGACTTTAAAGCAGGATGGGAACAATATCTTATGTTGGTCGAATTTGCATATAAGAATTCATACCAATTCATGATAGGTATGGCACTGTATGAGGCTGTATGGCCGACAATGTCGATCACCTGCTTGTTGGTTGGAAGTAAGAGATAATAAACTCCTTGGACCTGAAATGATCCAAGATACCTCTTCGAAGATTGAACTTATTCGAAACTGCATACGAATTGCACAAGATTGCCAAAAGAGCTATGCCGACACGAATCGTAGGCATGTGGAATTGGAAGTGGGGGATTAAGTTTTAGTACGGGTATCCCCGATGAAGGGTGTAATGCAATTCAAGAAGAAAGGAAAACTTGCGCCGCGCTATGTACCTTTTCCCATTATTGCAAAGGTAGGTCCCGTAGCATATCAACTTGCTTTGCCGAAATTCCTACAATAAATTCATGACATGTTCCATGTTTCATCTTTAAAGAAGTATAAAAGATGCGAGGGAGCTCATTTTCATATTCCATTCAATGATATCGAGTTATAACCCGATATTTCATATGAGGAACAACCGGTTTCTATTCTAGACCACGGAGAGCGTAGACTAAGATCGAAGGTGGTGCCCTTGGTTCTAGTCCAGTGGGGACACCACAATGCCGAGGAATCGACTTGAGAATGAGAGGACGATATGCGGGAGAAGTACCCACACCTCTTTTTACCAGGTATGCCTAAATTTTGAGGGCAAAATTCCCTTGTAAAAGGGAGGAGTATGTAATACCCCTTATTTATGAGTAGTTATTTTTATATTAAATTGCCTTGTGGGTTAATTATATAAAATAATGGAAGTTGAAGTAAATAATACTTTAAGTGATTTAAGAGATAATATTTACTGAGTTCTGCATATTTAAGTTTTACATATTTACTATTAAGCGAATATAAATAGTGTAACATTATATTTGTTGCGTCGTTGTGCTTTAAGCGACGATTATGACTTATATTCCAATAGGGTTAGTATTAAAGAGTTATATGACGTTAGAACATGAAATAATGAACGATATCTCGGATGCCAGTTTAGAGGGCACGATTAGTCTGGAGATGATTGAGATAGTCAAATAAGTGCCAGTTGTGTTTTTGGGTTTCGGGGTACTGATGACTAGTTATAACTTAAATGTGATGTTACGAGTCATTTTAAGTACGTAGTAGCATTTAAAGGTTGGACTTAATGTATTTTGGATGCTTTTGGGATTTTAGTCTTGCAAGAGCATTTAAGCTCATTTGTGTTTAACCTAGAAAGAAAGAAGATAAAAGAGAGAGAGTTGGTGATTTGGGCTTGGAATCGTTGCAACGAGAAGAAGATCTGAGGCTACAATCTTAAGGCAAGTTTCTAACTTGGATAAGAATATGATTGTGTTGAATAAATTTCATTTATGGTTTATATTCTTGAGTTTGAACCAAAATGGTTATAGATGATTTTTGGTGTTTAAACCTTTGGGCATTTGATTTAGACATGATTAAAGTTGGATATCTTAGTGGGTTATTGTGTAGGAGTGATTTGGTGAAGTTATTAATGGATGATATTGGGTGAAGTGGAAGAAAATAGATTTGGGGATTTAGGGTTTATATTAACCCATAGCCGTAACTGGGCTTCTCAACCAGGGCGAATCTATTCCCCCTCCTCACCGAATCGATTCGCTTAAATGGTGGCTACAGGACTGAGGAACCGAATAAATTAGGGTTAAGGTCGAATCGATTAGTGCTTAGACAAAAGGTTGGTTTTCTCAGCCGAATCGATTCTATTTTAGAGCGAATCGATTTAGTCCCTAGGCGAATTGATTCGAAATCTTACTGTTTTATAAGAATTTTCCAACTTGGTTTTTATCCCTTTTCTTTTAGGTTTGAGGCTTAGGAACCTTATAATATGAAGTAATGAAGCGTATTAGGGTCTTATATTAGGGGGATTAATACCCTAGGTTAGTAACGGGGTATTCAGGCTTATCTCGGGTACTATTTAATAGAACTTAATGTCTCATTTCATCTAGTAAGCGAGTCTAGGACTAGGGGAGAGTTGGGTAGTATCGTTTTTGAATTTCGGGGACTAGTATGAGGGTAATTATACTTTGTAGCTTATATCGTTATGCACATGTGGTTTATGAAATAAGAAATGTACATATTAAATTGGCACATACTATGATTATGGCATGCATATACATACCTCTCTAAATGCTATCATAAGGGAAGTTATGTGAATGAGGTAAATCCCCTAGCTAGTGATGCAGGGAGAATATAGTCCTCGGCCATAGGACCGATGGTTGCATTATATGATTTTTTTATTCGAAGTGAGGTAAGTCTGGGTATGGTTACGACTCACTCTCGAAGGTATATGGCCGCTTCCCACGTGTCGTGATTTAGGTTGTCCAGGTGGTCTTGATGGTAGGCCCTGGAAGATGATAGAATTTAGGGGCACATCTAGTGGGGTGACTCTCGGAAGGATGGTCTTAGCATTTAGGGGCGCATCTAGTGGGGTGACTCCCGGAAGGATGGTCTTAGAATCGTTATATTACGATTTTAATTACTCTCACGGTTATGGCATTTCATATGAATGAGTTAATGAATCTATCAATGAACTTTATGGCATGTGATCCCCAATGGTAAATTGATTTGTGAAGATATTTTATGAATTGGAAAATTAAGCATATTAATAGAGTTAAGTTATTCCTCTTAATTCGATGGGAAGGTTAACTTAATGAAATAGTATGGCGCTAGGATGTGCACTTAGAAGAGAGGTGAGGATGATTCTTATAATGAAGAGTGAACTTAACCTATTTATGATGTTAGTATTCATAACTGTTATGAATTTTATTCATACGTATATCATATCAAACCGGTCCCTGACCCATTTATATTTCTCTTTCTTGTGTGGTTCTTATTTATGCTCAGGTTCTCCGCCGCAAGGGCGCCCGCTTTAACCTTTCCTTCCCAGTGTCAAGGAGCTATAACATTTTGCGGATGTTGTAGGGTTTTTGTAATAGACGCATCAATCTTTTGGATAATCTAGTTACGACCCGTTTGTATATTCGGGCGTGTTGCCCCAGTTATTATTCACATCTATTGTAATGCTTGGTGTAACCTTTTGTATTAGTCTGTTAACCGACAGCTTATTCGGTTATGTTTTGTAGAATGGTTATTAAACTATCATATGTCTTTATTTATATCCACCTTCTATTATAAATTGGATTGTCGAATTTTTTTTTATCAAACTTGTAAAATTATTATGACATCCATTTTCTAAAGTATTTAGTGGTTGTCTCGTACTATTATTATGTGACAGTGATGCTAAGAATGGACCATTTATGATTCCTGCTTTTATTGAAGTAACGGGCTTGCCACCTCTTATTTCAATAAGCGGAGTGTCACACTTGGACATTGTCTAGATTAAAATATATCCTAACTGAGTTTATGACTTGACTTGCCATAGTCTTATCAGGAGTAAAACTCTTGTCATTAGTTGGAAAGTTTTTTTATATAATTAGGTTTGGTCTTTACTAAAGTGCTTTAGTATATATGAATATTTATTCGTATTGGTTTACTAAAAAGTCTAGGAGCATCATCTAGCCTACTACTACTTCCTATCTCTTGTTTATTAGGACCTACTTGTGTAGATGGCATTAATCTTTCTTCTCCTTCTTCTATTAGTCTTAGGTTTCTAAGAAGTTCTTTAGTATTCTTAGATTCTTTTAATAATTTTAAGATATGGTCTTGGGCTATCATGTTAAATCAATATCTTTCTTGGATCCTAACATAATGACTCCTATTAAGATGTTATTTAAATGTATTCATCTCCAATTCTGAGGGATTATGTCCAAAGTTTTGGATTCTAGCTTTTTCTCTAACTAAGTCTTTTTGTTCAAATGATCTTCTAGGTCTAATTACTGGGGCTTGTCTTAGTAAAATAAAACTAGTCTTACTACTACATTCTCCTTCTGAAGGATCATTGATTATGGCTTCTCCCATATTCCTAAATCTAACTTCTTAAGTCTGGATATTTTTATTGATAATCTTAGGAGGACCAAACTAGATAGTAGCATTTCCAGTGACATTGTCTTGATTAATAAACAATGGTTTATTTTGTATAGTCTTAATTTCTTGAAATTCTAGCAATTGCCAAAGGGTATTTGCTTTTTCTTTCATAGGTTTAGTATTCTTAATACTGTAAATATGATTATAGTCTGAATTATTGGTTCTAACTAGTATTTCTTCATTAAGTCTACCGCTAGGAATTCTAGATTGCATTTCTTCATAAGGGAATTGGGAGAATTTCACATAGCTTTGGAATTCTATATTTATATTAGCATCTGGGATAATATAATCTTCATTACCACTAGCATATAAGATTAACTTAAAATATTTGGTTGTGTCTACGGTTACTGTAAATGCCAGAATGACATTAAAGTATCCTATATTATCTAACATTTCTAATTGTGCTATCCTAATAAGGATTTTCTCAAAATCCTTCCATCTTTTATCTATTAGACAACATAAAATATTGATATTATTTTGGGGTCTGTATAATCCTTGGATTCTTTCTTAAAAGAGTCCAAAGGTTAGGAACTGGAACTTCCTATCAGTTCCTCTTGTTCTTAGCCATTCTGAGTCAAAAACTTGAAGCTCATTATAAGATTTATCTAACACATGATTTCTACAATGACAAGTCATGTTGTAATTAGGAGTCTTAGGAGTGGCTCCTTCCTTAAACAAGTCTATGTATCTAATTGTTGGAAGTTGTCCATTATGAATGGAATCTTCAACAATCTTTCAGTCAACTTCACTCCATTCATTCCATTGGACAGGATTGGTGAAATTTCTCTCCTTCCACCATGTTCTAACATTGGAGGATGAATCTTTAAGTCTTTGGAGCATAAAATTACTATGTCCAATATTTGGGATATGGCTAACTATCTTACTAGTCTTATCAAATCCATCATTTATGATTCTTCTAGTTTTGGTCTTTCCTTCCTTAATTTCTATACAAGGAGATTCTCTAATTTGTAGGTGGTTACCTGTTTTTGTTCAAGTCTTTTTTCAATTCTTTTTAAAGAGTCTGAATAATCTTTTTGTCTCTTTATCTGGCTAAAGATTTCTTCTTTAAAGGTTTTATTATCATTTCTTACATTATTGTTAATATCTTCATTATGTTTATCAAGAGTATTAACAAGAGAATTAGCAACCTTATTAATGTAGTCTTTTACCTCATCATCTTTTTCTCGTCGTTGCACAGATTTTTGTGCCATTCTAGCTTCTATAGTTTCTATAATTTTTTCTATTTTATCTAAACGTGTTAAAATAAATGGAGAGTCTAATTCTGCCTGGGAAGGTTTATTATAAATAACCTTAATTCCCTGTATAATTTCTTCATATTTTTCTTTTGCTTGAGCCATATTTAGTCTAAGTTCATTAACAATATTATCCATTTCGGATAGGTTATGGATTTACATATTGTTAAGATAATTTGCTAAATTTTGTTGCTCCATCGCTTCGTAGCCGGAACAGACACGTGGATGGAAGGGATAATGGAGGGAATGATTTCTTGCAATGCAACGGAACTCAAAGCCTGTTGACAAAGTCTGTATAGAAGGTGGTTAATCCTTCTGTCTTAGCCTTTAAGTCTAATTGTAAGTCTTTAACAAAGCTATTATTATAGTCTTGAGTAGCTGCTATTGATGTCGAGATTAAATTTAATCTTTCAAGTATAAGTCTTGATGCTTTAGCAGCATTAGCAATCTCATTTTCATTTATCTTATAATAAAATCTATCATCATTTATCTTTTCTAGAATTCTTTGGTAAAAATATGATAAGGCCTGAATGGAGAGGTCTCTAGGTACCTCATTCCAGCCTGATCTAACTATTTCCATTAGATAGATAATTGTCTAATCTAGGAATAAGCTTAGCTTGTTCTTTGCTGAGTTTAATTAAGTCACTTTCTTGATTTTTTGTCAAAGTTTTAATTTCTAAAATGTCTTTGTTAAGGACTTCTATATGATTAGACTTAATATTTATTTCTTGTAGTACTTGTACAATGTCTATTGGGATTTGGCTATGTATTTCTTGTATTATTTTATAGATATTTTTTATCTCTGTTTCTGGGGTTTGAGTATTTTTTTATTAATTGTCTTAAAATAAGGAGTATACACTTATTTTGGTCTATTATCTTATTGATAGCACTGGTAGTAACTTGTCTACTATCTGCGTGTTTGACTGGGATGTGTTCAGTATTTGAACAACTGTTTATGTGTGAGGTTAAGAAACCTTCCGGGTCTAAATCAGTTATGGGTATAGGTTGGTAATCTGGATTAGTTCCAAAAATATCTTTGTAAATGCGAGGGATAAATCCCAAGGGCATTAAAGTCTATTTACTATAAGTCGAAAATGAGCGTCTTGGCTCTGATACCACAATTGGGATTGGGTCGGAATTTGGCGAGATTCTAAAAACTCTTAAAGGTCTGATACCAATTTTGGGTCGAAAATATAAATCTGTTATAATTATAGTCTTGAAAATGGATTTTACTATAAGACAGGAGGGGTCCACAAAATTGTCTTTGGGACCACGAGGGGACCACTTTTGTGAAAAGGACAAAGTTTGCACGATTTCGTCCGCACCAGAGATTATCCATATATATATATTTGTGTAGATTTGATAAAAATATTTCTTTGGGTCCCACATTTTGTGCCACACAAATAATCCGGTCATGACCGCCTTGAACAGTTTTTATATATGCGTCCTGATAACATTTGTGATCAAGGGTGAAAGGCAGCTCAGTGTCAATACGTCAGTTGTTATTTTCGTTTCAGTGCCTCAATACGAAAACCTAAACTATGACTACACTCTTTTAAGGGATTACAACGACCAGTCCGGGTATCAAAATCCACAAAAACTAGTTGTTAGAATAATAAAATTGTAAAAGATAATTTGTTAACAAAAAGAAAAGATAATCTAGGCATGTATTTAAACTAAGATTAACAAAAAGTAGTAAAAACTATAGATTGCGACCAATATCCCTCACCTCGATTTGATGCGTATAAATGGTTACATGGGAATAAGAATTTAGCAATATTAAATTTCATTTCAACAATGAATTAAATCTAGAGTTGTGACCCCCTAAATTCACATAAAAGCCTAATATGATTTTGGCATCAATAAATACCTCGAAAATTACACACGCAAGGTCATAAATACGGAGCATACATGATATACCCCATTAAATCTCCTATGCACAATAACAAGAACAACCCAATCAATTTAAAGGCATAAAATCCATCACCAAAGCAAAGCATCCCATCGAAACTAAGGTGAGTTCAATCAATCACAACCTATGCTAAATTAGCTACAAAGCATGATAAATGATATAAATTAAATGCAAGAAATTAAGGAAA
Source organism: Sambucus nigra (assembly GCA_949130495.1). Classification (NCBI taxonomy): domain Eukaryota; kingdom Viridiplantae; phylum Streptophyta; class Magnoliopsida; order Dipsacales; family Adoxaceae; genus Sambucus; species Sambucus nigra. Next base: position 250,036,155 of record OX422224.1, on the reverse strand, counting down.
GCAATAAATAAATTAATACAACTATATTACAAAGCAAAGAAATAAATATCAAAGCAAGAAATAAAGAAATGGAAGCTTGGATTGATGGAGAAGATGATGAATAGTGTTCTTGCACCCTTAGGAGGGATAAATGGCGCACCCAAAATCAACTTCCAAACCCTAACCTCCCTAAGAAAAACAAGAAATAAAAAAAATATCTTACAAAACAAACCTAAATGGGCTTATATAGTAAGTCGAAAAAGAAATAAAAGGAAATGAAAATAACGGGGAAAAAATGCAGATCTAAAGGGCCCGATCGATCGGGGCCAGGGGCCGGTCGATCGGTAGTTAAGAGATCAGCCTTCTGCCTTCCATCGTGGGTATAAATAAAATGGTGGTTGATCGGGGTCCTAAGGCCGGTTGACCGGTGCTATGTCTCTTGGGCCTTTTTGTTCATAAAAGGGGTGAAATGGAGCTTTACAAAATTGGCCATAACTTATTTGTCTTGGCTCGAAATGACGTGCCATTCGAGGCCACATGAAGCTAACTCGACGAACTATAATTCAGTGGAATTTTACTGAGCAGAAAATGAAGTGTGAAATGACAAAATTGCCCCCTTGAAGTTGTGTCCGGCGACAGAATTTCTCCGAAATGCAACCAATCCTCACTTTAAGTGTTCCAATACCTATAAAAGCTCAATAAAGCCCTGCAACACATATATTTATCCAAAATCGAGGTTGTCTGGTCAACGAGCATAAATATAGGCATAAGGAACACAAAAAGTTCTAGAATGCACAAAGATAACTGGCGCGAATATGCAATATTCATGACTAATCACACCCCCTATTTTAGACATTGCTAGTCCCTAGTGATGAAACAGACAAAACTAGTCCATACAAGGTGGTGCAAAATTTATATTGACACACCCCAACCCAGTTACCTATAATTAAGTTTGAAAATCAAAGTGAGTCAAACCATGATTAATTTAACCAAACCATAAACAAGAGTTTTAATTTCAGAGTCATCATTATAAATCCATATATCTGAAAACCTTTTTACAACCTCAGAGTAGTCACACTTGTACAAACTTGCTTGAAGGAAAATTTAACTTAATTACATCATTTACATTTACACAAAATCATAGTTTCTCCCATTCCTGGCTAACCCAACCCGACCTCCTAGATTTGGCAGTGACATCGCGTTACCTGAAAAATGTGAACATAGGAACCATGAGCAAAATAGCCCAGTGAATGCATCACTACTATACTACTGAATAAATTTACATGCAATATATCATGTCCATATAATTATGAATTAACTTATCCGGCTCATTCATAATGAATGACCAACTTTTCCGAATTATGATTCACATATCGTGTCTAAATAGACAATTCTCCCCCATTCCTGGTCGAAGAGTAACCCCTTGTCATTAATAGACAAATCTCCCCCATTCCTGGTCGAGGAGTAACCCCTCATTTCGGTAAACCGAAATGAACAATTTCATATTCATTATATTATGATCATATCAATAACACGATACAAATATCTCTTTACAATGAGTACACTCACCTTGGTTGACAACTATGTATTCACGTTTTCTTCTGGTGGAGTTGAACTGGGTTGATTAGACCTTACACCTGTCAATCCAACTAAATCAGTACTGAACCTCAATAATAAATATTATCCAAACATAATTATGTAACTTTCCATGACTATACATCAACAATATAATTCCAATTAAGTCACATTCCATAAAACATAGGTAAAGGCAAAACAATGATATACATGTTTATAAAGTTACGGACATTCAACCGTAGGAAATACCTTATGAGGAATTTATAACCAAAGTCAAGTAAACATGAAATTATACTCCTCAATGTATATACGCATGAAACATGTACTCAAAGTACCCTTTGTAAGGACGAAATACAAACATTCATTCAAGGGGTACCCAGTATGGCCTGAAATTATTGTCTTACACACTTAACCATCCTATATTCCTAAATTGTACAAATACAGGGGTCCAACCTCATCAATACGAAAACATATATGAATATACTATCCAGTACAAGTGACGGTGTAATTTTTCAAGCTTCCTAGGGCAAGTTATGACCATTTCTCTACAACACAAGAAATCTGTCCTACACGCTCCTCTATTGTTCCTTCGAATTCCCAGAATTTTCATAATTTTTCTACAGCATAACTTTCCATTATTTTTAACTCATTTTCAGTACACATACTTAATAGTATAGAATTAAAGTTTCACAATTTTTTGACTTCATTTTCTATCTCAAAATCTCGACTAAACTTAGGGCATACCGAAATCAAGTATACAAACAGCAACCATGTACCAACTTGAAATCATCATTACGGCCTAACCACAAGGAGATAAATTCTCAGTTTAGGGTATGATATGAATAGATGAGTCTAATTTCATATCCAATTGGAATTTCTCAATTCCAGTAAGCACACAAAGAGATATGCAAGTTTGAATGCAAGGGGTTTCAGTACAAAGCAATTTTAAGGGTTTCTACATTCAACTTAACATAAACTTGCATCTAACCATACATACATATAAAGGGATGAAACTTTCGTAAACCTATGATGATTTATATCATATAAATCAGTAATATAAGATAAACGACAAGATTTTCAATTAAGAGTACCTTCAGGACTTTTACGTAATTTCCACGGATTTTTCTACACTTTTTCTCCTCACTTTTCCTTCCTAAACTCCCTAATTCTCTTTCCTCAAGGTGAAACCCTTTCATGGATGATTTTGGCTGAAGGATAAATCTATTTCAAGGGTATAAGGTCGGCCAAGGCTGCCTCCAAAGCCAACCAATCAAATTAAACCATTTGGTTTAATAAAAGACAAAATACCACTTAAAGGGAATGGACAACTTTGCCCTTTGTTCGTAAATTCAGTATAACTCTTTACTCGGGCATCCATTTGATGATCCGTTTGTTGTGTTACAACCCTAACTCACATGTCTAAAAATATCTAGTTTTAACCTCAAGTCATTTATAATATTATAAAGGTCAAAACTAGTCTCTAACAGGAACCTTTCTACCGAAAATAACAAAATTTATGTTTGTAAATAATTCGACCTTTCATGATTTATGAAAGTAGGATTATAATAAACATAATCACTTAACATTAGATATAATAATATCACATTATTCATATCACATAAGATAAGCATGATTTAAATATAATTCATCATAATTATATTCGGGTTGTCACAACTTCCCCCCTCCCCTAGAAAATTTCGTGCCCGAAATTTAATATGAAGGTCACTTACCAAACAAATGGGGATACTGTTTCCTCATGCTATCCTCTGTTTCCCAAGTTGCTTCTTTAACTCCATTGCTCATCCACATAACCTTAACTAAGGGAATAACTTTATTTCTCAATACTTGGTCCTTACGATCAATAATTTCCATTAGTTCCTCGATGTACGATAAGTCTTCCTTCAATTAAATTGGTTGAGTTTTCAACTGATGAGATGGATCCGCCAAATACTTACGAAGCATCGATACGTGAAACACATCATGTAAATGAGACAACTCTGAAGGCAATGCTAATCTATATGCCAGGGCCCCAATTCTTTCCAACACCTCATATGGTCCAATGTATCTTGGACTTAGTTTCCCCTTTTTCCCAAATCTCATAACACCTTTCCATGGTGAAATACGCAGGAATACAAAATCTCCCTTCTGAAATTCCAATGGATGCTTCCTCTTATTTGCATAAAATTTCTGCCTGCTTTGCGCTATCTTTATCCATTCCCGAATCATTTTGATCTTTTCAGTTGTCATATCTATCAATTCAGGACCCAAATTTTTCCTTTCACCTACTTCATCCCAACACAAAGGCGTTCTACAACTCCTCCCGTATAAGGCTTCATAAGGAGCCATACCAATGGTGGACTGATAACTATTATTATACGAGAATTCCATCAATGGCAAATGATCATCCCAACTACCTTTGAAGTCAAATACACAAGCTCGTAACATGTCTTCTAATATTTGAATCGTCCTTTCAGATTGCCCATCGGTTTGTGGATGAAATGCAATGCTGAACTTCAAACTTGTGCCCATGGCATTCTGTAAACGAGGCCAAAGCTTAGAAGTGAATGTTGGATCTCTATCTGATACAATTGACACCGGTGCCCCATGTAAACGGATAATCTCATCAACGTACATACGTGCATACTTGTCAACAGTGTAGGTGGTCTTAACTGGGAGAAAATGAGCTGACTTCGTCAATCGGTCTACAATAACCCAAATAGAATCATGCCCCTTTGGTGACCGGGGTAATCCTGTAACAAAGTCCATCGTTATATGCTCCCACTTCCATTCCGAAATAGGCAAAGACTGCAATAATCCTGCCGGCTTCTGATGCTCTGCTTTCACTTGCTGGCATATTAAACATTTAGCTACTAACTCTGCAATCTCACACTTCATATTGTTCCACCAGTAATATTATTTTTCCTTTTGTTTTCGATACATCGGAGGAAAATACTTATCATACAAGGCTTTAACAAAAGAATCCCATGAGATCACATTACCACCTCCTGGAGTAATCAACAAATGTTTGGTGGCATCCCACCAATATTTAGCTTCTCCTTTTAGCATGTACGTCGCCAAGATCACTCGTTGATTTTCAGGCATTCTCATCACCCCAAAAATAAGTTCAATCTCTTTAACCCATTCTTCTGCCTCTGCTGGATCAACTGCTCCTTCAAATGAGGGTGGGTTCGTCTTAATAAATTTCTCATGTGAAGTACTCCTTTCTTCCCGGTGTATCACCTCCTCAGCCCTAGCCAAGGCTTGTGCCTCCAGTTGCCTGGTCTGTTGTTCTTCCACATGATCCATAAATCTAGCTTGTTGCTCTGCCATTAGAGTCATAGCACGCGCCATTTTTTGCATGTCTGTCAATTGTTCCTGCTCGGGTTCTACATTTCCATGAACAGGTTGCTCAATCTCTGCTTCTGCTGCCATATTTGAAGCCTCATCTTCTATTCCCACATTCACATTCCCTCGTTCCATTATCTTATATCTGAAATGAATCAAAGATATAACAACATGCAGATATACATATCTTTCCTAACATGATCGTTAGTATCAAATAAAATATATTTATGAAATTCACTGCCAAATCTAGACTCTTCTCACTCCAGAACCTCCAAAAACCTAGGATCTGATACCAAAAGCTGACACAACCCAACCCAGTTACCTATAATTAAGTTTGAAAGTCAAAGTGAGTCAAACCATGATTAATTTAACCAAACCATAAACAAGAGTTTTAATTTCAGAGTCATCATTGTAAATCCATATATCTGAAAACCTTTTTACAACCTCAGAGTAGTCACACTTGTACAAACTTTCTTGAAGGAAAATTTAACTTAATTACATCATTTACATTTACACAAAATCATAGTTTCTCCCATTCCTGGCTAACCCAATCCGACCTCCTAGATTTGGCAGTGACATCGCGTTACCTGAAAAATGTGAACATAGGAACCATGAGCAAAATAGCCCAGTGAATGCATCACTACTATACTACTGCATAAATTTACATGCAATATATCATGTCCATATAATTATGAATTAACTTATCCGGCTCATTCATAATGAATGACCAACTTTTCCGAATCATGATTCACATATCATGTCTAAATAGACAATTCTCCCCCATTCCTGGTCGAGGAGTAACCCCTTGTCATTAATAGACAAATCTCCCCCATTCCTGGTCGAGGAGTAAACCCTCATTTCGGTAAACCGAAATGAACAATTTCATATTCATTATATTATGATCATATCAATAACACGATACAAATATCTCTTTCCAATGAGTACACTCACCTTGGTTGATAACTATGTATTCACGTTTTCTTCTGGTGGAGCTGAACTGGATTGATTAGACCTTACACCTGTCAATCCAACTAAATCAGTACTGAACCTCAATCATAAATATTATCGAAACATAATTATGTAACTTTCCATGACTATACATCAACAATATAATTCCAATTAAGTCACATTCCATAAAACATAGGTAAAGGCAAAACAATGATATACATGTTTATAAAGTTACGGACATTCAACCGTAGGAAATACCTTATGAGGAATTTATAACCAAAGTCAAGTAAACATGAAATTATAATCCTCAATGTATATACACATGAAACATGTACTCAAAGTACCCTTTGTAAGGACGAAATACAAACATTCATTCAAGGGGTACCCAGTATGGCCTGAAATTATTGTCTTACACACTTAACCATCCTATATTCCTAAATTGTACAAATACAGGGGTCCAACCTCATCAATACGAAAACATATATGAATATACTATCCAGTACAAGTGACGGTGTAATTTTTCAAGCTTCCTAGGGCAAGTTATGACCATTTCTCTACAACACAAGAAATCTTCCCTACAAGCTCCTCTTTTGTTCCTTCGAATTCCCAGAATTTTCATAATTTTTCTACAGCATAACATTCCATGATTTTTAACTCATTTTTAGAACACATACTTAATAGTACATAATTAAAGTTTCATAATTTTTTGACTTCATTTTCTATCTCAAAAGCTCGACTAAACTTAGGGCATACCGAAATCAAGTATACAAACAGCAACCATGTACCAACTTGAAATCATCATTACGGCCTAACCACAAGGAGATAAATTCTCATTTTCGGGTATGATATGAATATATGAGTCTAATTTCATATCCAATTGGAATTTCTCAATTCCAGTAAGCACACAAAGAGATATGAAAGTTTGAATGCAAGGGGTTTCAATACAAAGCAATTTTAAGGGTTTCTACATTCAACTTAACATAAACTTGCATCTAACCATACATACATATAAAGGGCTGAAACTTTCGTAAACCTATGATGATTTATATCATATAAATCAGTAATATAAGATAAATGACAAGATTTGCAATTAAGAGTACCTTCGGGACTTTTACGTAATTTCCACGGATTTTTCTACACTTTTTCTCCTCACTTTTCCTTCCTAAACTACCTAATTCTCTTTCCTCAAGGTGAAACCCTTTCATGGATGATTTTGGCTGAAGGATAAATCTATTTCAAGGGTATAAGGTCGGACAATGCTGCCTCCAAAGCCAACCAATCAAATTAAACCATTTGGTTTAATAAAAGACAAAATACCACTTAAAGGGAATGGACAACTTTGCCCTTTGTTCGTAAATTCTGTATAACTCTTTACTCGGGCATACATTTGATGATCCGTTTGTTGGGTTACAACCCTAACTCACATGTCTAAAACTATCTAGTTTTCACCTCAAGTCATTTATAATGTTATAAAGGTCAAAACTAGTCTCTAACAGGAACCTTTCTACCGAAAACAACAAAATTTGTGTTTGTAAATAATTCGACCTTTCATGATTTATGAAAGTAGGATTATAATAAACATAATCACTTAACATTAGATATAATAATATCACATTATTCATATCACATAAGATAAGCATGATTTAAATATAATTCATCATAATTATATCCGGGTTGTCACATATATAATCATAAAAAATATATAAATGCCACTTTTGTAGGGAACACGATTGCATTTAGCATATGAAATAAGTCGTTAAACCCCTAGGTTACCCTAGTGGACGAATGTTGTCTCATGAGGTTTTTAAGGGATGAAACCCACAAACATCAATGTTTTCTCAAAATGTGCCCAACTAACATGGGACAAGCCCAACAATAACGAAAAATATTTAGCAAAGTGAATGAATTCACACACAAGTCTATATTATTAACATTATAGAATGAACTTCGTAGAATTAAAACCTTAAAATATGGGAGAGGAGCGAGCACATGCAAAGTATGACTTGGCAAAAACTTAAATAAATTAGATTAGCATTATAGCGTGCATATATCAATCCTCACTGGATATTACACTCAACAAATGAAATCACTATGGATGGGAGGTAATACATGGGACATGAGGGCATAAAGAGTAAATGTAAATGGAAACTAGGTCGCGCACATGTCACTAATTAAGAATGCAATATATAAAATGAAAAACATGTTATCTCAATGAAAGATACCGTCATTAAAGGAGGCGAAATGTATTTTCACAGATTATTAAAACTATTCAAAATTTTGAATTGAATTCACCCTAGGATCACATAGGACTTTTATAGGGTTGTAGTGTAGGTTTGGGGTTAAGGTTAGAAAAGGAAAGGATTATTTACGGATTCAAAAGTGTTTGGAGATGAAAATTCGGGATAAAGGAAAATTGAGAGCAATTTCAAAATTGGACAATGATTCCATAACAAGCATTGGATATAACAAAGAAGAGAGTGAACAAAGCTTATTGAACACTATGTACATAAATGAAAAAAACTTTCTCTTAATTTTTTTTCATTTTTTTCTCACTTTTTCTCACTTTTTCTCTTGCTTTTATTTTATTTGCGTTTTCTTTTCTTTTTCACTTCACTTTTTTTCCTTCACTTTTTCACTCTCACATGCTTAATTGCAATAACGTAACACGAAAATCATTCAATCCTAAGTATCATTCCAAACAAAGGTATGGAAGGTAATATATGTAGTTTATAACTCCAATTTGGAGTTGGTTATGCGATTTTGGGTCATGAAACTAAAGGCTGTATTAAGGCTCATACGGGTTTACAAGGGACAACATTTAAGGTGAGGTCAAGGTTAATATGGGTGATATCACAAAGAGGGACGATGATCATTTTCTAAAGTTTATGCAATTCTCGAGTCAAGACAAACATTGAAAATCATGCTCAAGTAACACATTTCATAAATGAACCCAATTAATGAACAATCAATGAAAGAATAATGAGATTACTAACTGTAACGTCTTTAAGGAGGAAAGAGTAGTGTATAACACTCACAAACGAAGAAAAGCACAAAGCTCACTAGGTGTAAGTATATACGATGCAATAAAAGATTATCGAGTTATAAAAATCTTAAACGAAATCAATTAAATAAGAAAAGTGCATGTGCTCATAGGATTAAATTTTTATTCATAATATCAATAATTGAGGGCTAAAGTCTAATAACTTTTAAAATCGAGAACATGAATCATTGAATTGTCAATTGGATCGGCCATTTATTGAAATTTATCATCAGAAACGAAGTCAAAATGACCAACAAAGGAGAAAAAAGAAAGAGAATCTTTTTAAAAATTTTAATTTTTACATCAAAAGCATGCTTGGGAAAAACATAATATCGAATCAAAGAAACTACCAATGAATGACACCAATGACTGGATAGAATATCCCATACCCCCTAACTTAAACCTGACATTATCCTCAATGTGAATTAAGAACTAAGTTAAAAAGAAGAAAATAGTGATATTACCCAAAATGGAGCGATCTCGTGAAAGTGCAAGTCCAATGATTCTACAAAACATGTTAGCACCACGCATAAGAAAAACAAATAACAAAAACTTAATTAATTACGCTAGACAATAAGTAAGAATAAAGAAAAATAAGAAAAATAAAAATAAAATATCTATTTACAACCTTCAATTTAAACTTCAAACTAACTATACTCTAGAAGTTGAAATTTTTGAGGATCCGCCCAAAAAATAATTTGACTTTGAGAGAAAATTAGTGTACCCTCATTTTCATGCATACCTTCGAGAAAATAGGCATTCCGTGCAAACAACGGAAGGTATGTATAAGGCGGAAGAGATGAACCATCATCAATTAAAATTTTTTGGGGGATGATGGGGGATTTGGATTGAACTAGTGACAAAAACACATGGGATCCAAGAAAGATAGAATTGCCTCCCAATGATTTTACAATTGGTATAGGAGGTGGCGCACATGGAGGCAAAATTTGATAAGCACCCAAAAGTGTATATTTTATAACCCAAATAGACATATTTTAATTGCTAATTCTCGACAAAATTGGGTTTTATGTGCATAATTGTTTATTGTGCAGGTTTGATTGCACTTGCAATTTCAAAAGCATTATTTCGAGGCAATTTGCAGCAAGAAGTGGCTAAATAACCAATCCCGTAATCCTAGCCTACCCCAGACTGAGCCTAAAGCCACACCGAACCCTGTGTGAGTTGAGTTTGTACTTTTATTAATTTTTTATAATTTTATTTTGAGTCGTTTTTATGTTTAGAATTTATTTAGGATTTTTTGAATTTATTTGCAGTTTTTTATATTTCTTTTTATTTAGTGTTATTTTATTTTGATTTTTAGTTTTTATTTTATTTTTGTTAGGATAAGTTTTTTTTAGGAATTTATTTTTTAGTTTTATTTGATTTTGTTTTTAGTTTTTATAGATTGTTAACTTTTATTTTTCTTTTCTTTTTATTTAGAGTCTTTTTAGTTTAATAGGTTTTATTATTAGTTTCTTTTTAGTTTGATTTTTTTAGTTAGGATTTTATTTTTATTACTTATTTTTTTGGTTTAGATAATTTTAATTTTTACTTCTTTTTTTAAGGTACGAACACACACAACATTCCATACACTTAAAACACACTCAAACATAACTCACATAACTTACACACACACTATCCTACACCTTACACACACCATAACAACACACCCTCATCTTCAACCTCCAACTCTACCACACTCTCTCTCTTCCCCCGTAAACACACACTATCCTACACCTTACACACACCATAACAACACACCCTCATCTTCAACCTCCAACTCTACCACACTCTCTCTCTTCCCCCGTAAACACACACTATCCTACACCTTACACACACCATAACAACACACACACTCTCTCTTCCCCCGTAAACAAAACCCCCATGGCAGCCCCCTGACCACAATAAACCCTTCAAATCCTAACCCACATGCTCTTGTCACAACCCTCTCCAAACTCGGAAACGGAACACAAGAAACACGACTAACCCTTGACTCTGACCATCAACCAACGATTCAATTCAAAATCTCGACAGTGTCCATCTTCACAACCCAGCCACGACCATCCATACCCTTACTCGCGACCTTGGCTGCCCAATCTCGACCTCCGACCAACACCCTTATCAGTCCCAACCCGTAAACCCATCTCATACCTGCCTACCCTCCAAACCCAACTCCAGTCAACCCAAAAACCATCCGCCCTATTAAACCCGATTCCAACCTTCCTAACCCGCTTCCAACCAGAAAAATTCGAGATCCATATACCCCCTTCTACAAGTACCGAACCAACCTGACATCGTCACGACCTCCGATCCTAGCCCGACGCCAAACCCAACATCAACCCGGAGATACCCCACTTCCTACACCTAAAAACTCGAGATCCACCTTCCTTTTTCCCATGCCATTAGCCGATTTCTACCACCTGCCAAAACAAAGACCAAACATTAAACCCACACATGTTTAAAACCCATTTAACCCACATGCCCTTTAAATGAACCACTTAACCCCATTTTCCCATTATACCCCCAAACTCTCTACCCACTTTATTCCCTCATGTCTTCCCATTATACCATTAACCCTCACTCACCCCATGCACATATGTCTTCATTACCTATCCTACACTACCAAATTACAAAATATCTAAACTTAAGTGTGAAAACATTCCGTTAGAGGGGAGAAACCATGAACACCCCCCAAACGGCCCCGTGAGAGGCGGAAAAACCTCCCACAGGACCAACATATCTCATAGGAAATGAAAGTGTGGCCACGGGACCACCGGTTTGAGAGCATGGCCCAAATTTCAAAATATCTACACTTAGTCCAGAAAACCTACCGTTAGAGGGTGGAACCACGAACCACCCCCCAAACGGCCTAGTGAGTGGCGCAAACACCTCCCACAGTGCGTGGCCACGGGACTTTCGATTTGAGATCACGGTCCAAATTTCAGAATATCTACACCTAGTCTTGAAAATATGCCGTAAGAGGGAGGAACCATGAACCACCCCCCAAACGTCCATGTGAGCGGTGCCAACACCTCCCACGGAACCAATACATCTCGTATGAACTGACTGTGTTGCAATGGGACCCCCGATTTCAGATCGCGGTCCAAATTCCTGAATGTTTGTACTTATGCCTGAAAACATGCCGTTTGAGGGTAGAACTATGAACCACCCCCAAACGTCCCTGTGAGAGGTGCAAACACATCCCACGGGACCATCGTCTCTCGTAGGAACCGACTGAATGCCCGTGGGACCTTCGATTTGAGAGCATGACCCAAATTATAGAATATCTACTCTTAGGCCTCAAAATATTCCATTAGAAGGTGGAACCATGAATTGCCCTCAAATGTCCCCGTGAGCGGCACCAACACCTCCCACAGGACAAAAATATCTCATAGGAACCGATCGCGTGGCCACGGGACTACAATTTTGAAGCATGACCCAAATTTCATAATATTTACACATAGTCCTTAAAACTCGGCGTTAGAGGGAGGAACCACGAACCACCCCCAAACGGCCCAGTGAACGGTGCCAACACCTCCCACGGGACCAAGATATCTCGTAGGAACCGACCACGTGGCCATGGGACTCCCGATTTTAGATCACGGTCCAAATTCAAGAATATCTACACTTAGGCCTGGAAATATGACATTAGAGGGAGGAACCATGAACCACCCCCCAAACGGCCCTGTGATCGATGCCAACACCTCCCAATGGACCAAGATATTTCGTACGAACCGTCCGCGTGGCAACGGGACCACCAATTTCAGATCACGGTCCAAATTCCAGAATATTTGCACTTAGGCCTAAAAATTTGCCATTAGAGGGAAGAATCACGAACCACCCCCCAAACGTCCTTGCGAGTGGCGCCAACACCTCCCACGGGACAATCGTATCTCGTAGGAACCGACTGCATGCCCACGGGACCTCCGGTTTGAGAGCACAACCCAAATTCCAGAATATCTACACTTAGGCCTGAAAACATGCCTTTAGAAGGTGGAACCACTAATCAATCCCAAACGGTCCCGTGAGGGGTGCCAACACCTCCCGCGGGACTGATGTATCTCGTAGGAACCGACTGCATGGCCATGGGACCCCCGATTTGAGAGCACGACCCAAATTTCATAACATCTTCACTTAGGCCTAAAAACATGACGTTAGAGGGCGAAACCACGAACCACCACCCAAATAGCCCCGTGAGCGATGCGAATACCTCCCATGGGACCCCCAGTTTTAGAGCACGACCAAAATTTTAGAATATCGCCACTCAGTCCTGAAAACATGCCGTTAGAGGGTGAAACCATGAACCACCCCCCAAACGGCCCCGTGAGTGGCAATTACACCTCCCATAGGACCAACGTATCTCATAGGAACCGATCACGTGGCCACGGGACCGCCGATTATTAGGCACATATTCTTCACATTTATCCCCCTTAATTTTGATATTTTTATGATCCCGTGCAGTGTAAATAGCTTAGATTTGTCTCAAATTTATGCTACTAAGCTCTTTTGGAAAGTATTTTATGTTTTGTGTATTTCTCATGTGCTTTATAGGTATTTCATGCAAGTTAGTGCGAAGGAGAACTCAAAACAGTGAAAGAACCCAAGAAATGAAGAGTTGAAGGGCATTTTCGTAATTTTTCAGCCTTAGTCCGGAGGTGGGTCCAACTAGAAAGTTGAATATCTATAAATTACAAGAACATTAGAAAAACGGCACCCCAATCTGAGCTACGGTGAAGAAGTTATGGCCATTTAAAGTTGGAGACAGAAAGTCAAAAGTTGAAATTAATTCTGAAAGCTGAAGAGTCAAAACTCTTGAAATTTCTTGTTTAATTCGTTTTTATTAGTTGTAAAACGTGGAGAGGCATGGGAAAAGTCATTTTTTTAGGTGTATAAAAGGCCAAGCCCTACATCCTTCCAAGGGAGTCGAATAGAATTTTAGAGAGAGAATTAGATTTTAGAGAGTTTGTAGTAGACAAATTTCTTATTTTTAGAGAAAACCCTAGTTTATAAGTTTGAAGAAGAAGAATTTTTCTGGATTCAAGTTCATCTCTTTTCCCTATTGCTGAATACAAGTATCAATTTTTCATTCTCTTATTTATTCTTTACTTTATTTCCAATTCAATTCTCAATTGTTTTGCAATTTGTTAACAATGTTTGTTAGATCCATAATTCCATATATTATTATGAATTTGTTTTCTAATAAAACCATGTCTAGCTAAATTTTCAAGGGTTGGGGTGCATGAACCCAACCCGATGTGGTATGCATAGATATAAAATTTGTCCTCTAAATTAAATAAGTGATTAGATCGTGTTGTATTGGTTCATAACCATTGTAGACCTTTTGACCTCGTTTGCCCTAGGTAACCGGGGTGCTTAAGGATGCAACGTGCGTGAACTATTGCAACACTGCTTTACTCATTCTTTGATTATGTATGATGCGGGCTTGAACCTCATATATGTAATGCTTTGGAGTACTAAAGACTGGGTCTGATCAATTATCTAATTTATGACTAATTTTGTACTGGCATACACACTAGGGTTTGGGGGAGTGTATTCTTAACCCATTTCTTCATTCATATTAATTCCTTCTTAGTTAGTTAATCTTGCATGAATAGGTTAATTTAATTGAATTTAGTTAGTTCATAAATAAAATATAAAAATTAATCATCTTTTTATTTTCTTTTCTTTTAACATCAACTTTAGGATTAAACTACCTTACCTTTGTCGTCACGTTCACACGTCCTAACTCCCTGTGGATTCGATACCCAGACTAGCCACTATACTCCTTAAGAGTGTAGTTAGAAGTTTAGTTTTTTTTTGTATTGAGGTTGGAAGCCGATAACAACGACTAGCGTATTACACGGACGCTCGGTTTACACCTCGATCAAAATGGCTCCGTTACCGGGGAATTAGGTAGACTTTAGGTTAGGTTGGTTAATCCTAAATTTGACCTTAAAAAAAATTCAAAAAAAAAAAATCAGAAAAATGTGTGTCACATTTTTGAATTGTCCACTTTGAAATGTCTTATTTTAACTCTTTTGGTGGCTTTAATTGTTCTGCTAATAGTGAGGAGGAGAATGAACTCACGATTTATGAACATTGGATCAATATCACTAAAGATGAGTCTCATAAATACAAGCCCAGTGCTAAGGCCATCCAAATTTATGAAAATGAAAGACTTGAAGAAGAAAGGCGTGAAAAAGAATATAGGGAAAAAAATCGTGTTGGGGAGCAAGAGTTGGATGCATTATTCGAATCCAATGACGACTTTTCTTCCGATATTTTTTAGACTAAAGAATGTTTTCAACCAAATGAGGAATCCAATGAAGAATCACTTGAGCTTGAATTTATTTCCTCACCATTCTCATTCACTGTTATCGAACCATTAAATCCATCCCAAGAACTGGATGAATGTCTTGAGATTGTTGATCCGATTCTTGTATGGGAATGTTTTTTTTAGATGCTTCATATTACGGGCCATACACTTAGATGTGTCACTCCACCAGATCCATTTGAAAATTTTGGGGGAGAAGATTTTGAGGACAAGGACTCTATGCTTGAATTGTTTTCCATGATGGACTCTTTCAGTTTGTGTGCTCCGCTTCCCATACTTCTTGAAAAATCTTTGAGAAGAGTTTTATATTTTGCTTGGATCCCAATGGTACTTGTCCCATATGCACCCAAATCCTTCATTATCCCCCTAAATTTTTTAATAGGTGATGGTTCATTTCTTCCGCGTTCTACATGCCTTCCATTTTTAAAATGAAATTCTTATTTTTCGGGAGGCATGCATCCTAATGAGGGTACACTGATTACCCCTCAAAGTCAAATTGTATTTTGGGTGGACCCTCAAATTTTTCGACTTCTAATGTATGAGTTATTAGAATTTCAAATCGTAGGTTGTACAAAATTATCTTTTTCTTTTTTCCTTTTTTTTTTTATAGTTTAGAGTAATTAGTTAAAGTTTTTGTTATTCTTTTTGTTATGCTTCGTTCTAACATGTTTTGTAGATTCAGTGGACTCGTATTTTTCGGGGATCGCTCCATTTGGGTAATATCTTTCTTTTCCTCTCTTTATGTTGTGTTCTTGATTCGCATTGAGGACAATGCAACATTTAAGTTAGGGGGTGTGGGATATTCTTCCCATTTATAGTTTAGATTCATTGATTCAATCACATGTTCTTTCCAAGTGTGTGTTTTTTTTTAGAAAATTCGACCCAAATTCCAGAATATCTACACTTAGTCCTAAAAACCTGTTGTTAGAGGGCGGAACCACGCCCCCCCCCCAAAATGGCCCAGTGAGCGGTACAAACACCTCCCACGGGACCAAGATTTCCCATAGGAACCGATCGCTAGGCCACGAGACTCCCAATTTGAGATAACGCTCCAAATTTCAGAATATCTACACTTAGGCCTTAAAATATGCCGTAAGAGGGAGGAACAATGAACCACCCCCAAACGGCACTGTGAGAGGTGCCAACACCTCAAACAGGACCAAGATATCTCGTATGAACCGGCCGCATGGCAACGGGACCTTCGATTTCACATCACAGTCCAAATTAAAGAACATTTACAGTTAGGCCTGAAAACATGCCTTTAGAGGGCGGAACCACGAATCACCTCCAAACATCCCTGTGAGCGGCACTAATACCTCTGATGGGACCATCGTATCTCGTAGGAACCGATTGTATGTCCACGAGATCGACCTCCAGTTTGAGAACACGACCCAAATTCCAGAATATCTACATTTAGGCCAAAAAACATGCCGTTAGAAGGTGGAACCACAAATCACCCCCAAAACGGCCCCGTGAGTGGCACTAACACCTCCCACAGGACCAACGTATCTCATAAGAATCGATCGCGTGACCACGAGACCCACGGTTTGAGAGTACATCCCAAATTTCAGAATATAACCACTTAGTCATGAAAACATACCGTTCGAGGGCGGAACCATGAACTACCCCCCAAACGGCCTTTTGAGCGTCGCCAACACCTCCCACGGGACCATCGTATCTCGTAGAAACTGAATGCGTAGCCACGAGACCCTCGGTTTGAGAGCACGACCCAAATTTCATAATATCTACACTTAGGAATGAAAACATACCGTTAGAGGGAGGAACCACGAACCACCCCCCCAAATGCCTCCGTGAGCGACCCGAACACCTCCCACGGGACCAACGTATGTCGTAGGAACCGACCACATGGCCACGGGACCCCCGCCTTGAGAGAACGTCCCAAATTTAAGAATATCGCCACTTAGGCCTGAAAATATGCCGTTAGAGGGCGAAACCAAGAACCACCCCCAAACGGCCCCATGAGCGGCGCTAACACCTCGTATGGGACCAACGTATCTCGTAGGAACCGATTGCGTGGACACGGGACCCCTGTTTGAAAGCAAGACCCAAATTTAATAATATTTCTGTTCTAGGCCTGAAGACATTCTGTTAGATGGCGGAACAACAAACCACCCCCCAAACGGCCCCGTGAGCAGTACTAACACATCGCACGGGACCAACGTATCTCGTAAGAACTGATTGTGTGGCCATGGGACCGCCTATTTGAAATCATGACCCAAATTTAAGAATATTGTCATTCTAGGCCTGAAAACATGTCGTTAGAGGGTGGAAGCATGAACCACCCCCCAAACGGCCCCGTGAGCATCTCCAACACCTCCCACGGGACCAACGTATCTCATAGGAATCGACCGTGTGGCGACGGGATCCCCGATTTGAGGGTACGATCGAAATTTAAGAATGTCAACACTTAGGCCTAAAAACATGCCGTTAGAGGGCGAAACCACAAACCAACACCCAAATTGCCCCGTGAGTGGGGCCAACACCTCCGACGGGATCAATGTATCTCGTAGAAATTGACCGCGTGGCCACGGGACCCCCAGTTTGAGAACACGACCCCAATTTCAGAATATCATCGTGTTAGGCCTAAAAACATGCCATTAGAGGGCGAAACCATGAACCACCCCCCAAATGGTCCCGTGAGCGGTGTCATCTCCTCCCACGGGACCAACGTAACTCACAAGGACAGACTGCATTGCCATGGAACCTCCAATTTTAGAGCACGACCCAAAATTTTTGAATATCTACACTTAGGCTCGAAAACCTATCGTTAGAGGGCCGAACAACAAACCACCCCCCAAATGGCCCCATGAGTGGCGCCAACACCTCCCATAGGGCCAACGTATCTCATAGGAACTGACCGTGTGGATATAGCAACCCGGGTTTGAGAGCACGACCCAAATTTTAAAATATCTACACTTAGGCCTAAAAACATGCCGTTAGAGAGAGGAACCATGAGCCACCCCCAAACGGCCCTGTGAGCAGTGCCAATACCTTTCACGGACTTACGTATCTTGTAGGAACCTATCGTATGGCAACGGGACCCTCGATTTGAGAGAACGACTCGAATTTCGAAATATCTACACTTTTGCTTGAAAAACATGTTGTTAGAGGGCGAAACCAGGAAACAACCCCAAACGGCCCTGTGAGCGGGGACAACACCTTCCACGGGACCAACATATCCCATAGAAAGTGATAGCATGGCCACGGGACCCCCCATTTGAGAGCATTGCTCGAATTTAAGAATATTTGCACTTAGGACTGAAATCATGAAGTTAGAGGGAGGAACTGAGAACCACCTGGCAAACGGCCTTGTCAGTGATCCCAGCACCTCCCATGGGACCCACGTATCTCATAGGAACCGACCGCATGGCCACGGGACCCTCGGTTTGAGAGCACGTCCCAAATTTTAGAACATCCCCGTGCTAGGCCTAAAAACATGCCATTAGAAGGCGAAACCACAAACTAGCCCCCAAACGGCCCCGTAAGCGGTGCTAACACCTCCCACGGGACCAACATATCTCATAGGAACCGACCCCGTAGCCACGATACCCTCGATTTTAGAGCACGACCCAAATTTCAGAATATCTACACTTAGGCCTGAAAACATGCTGTTAGAGGGAGGAACCAAAAACAACCCACCAAAAGTCCCCATGAGTGGCGTGAACACCTCCCATGGGACCAACATATCTCGTAGGAACCAACTGTTTGGCCACCGAAACCCCTCTTTGAGAGCACAACCCAAATTTCATAATGTCCCCACTTAGGTCTGAAAACATGCCATTATAGGGAAGAACCACGAACCACCCCATAAACAACCTTGTGAGCGGCGCCAACACCTCCCACGGGACCAACGTATCTCATAGGAACCGATCGACTGGCCGCTGGACCACCGATTTGAGAGCACGACCCAAATTTCTGAATATCTCCCTGCTAGGCCTGAAAACATGCCTTTAGAGGGCAGAACCACGAACCACCCCACAAATGTCCCCGTGAGCTACATCGATAGCTCCCACGGGACAAACATATCTTATAGGAACCGACCGCATAGCCACGGGACCCTTGGTTTGGGAGCATGACCCAAATTTCAGAATATCTACACTTAGGCCTGAAAATATGCCGTTAGAAGGCGGAACCACACACCGCCCCCAAATGAACCCATCAGCGGCACAAACACCTCCCATAGAACCAATGTATCTCATAGGAACCGATCGCGTGACCACGGGACCCCCAGTTTGATAGAATGACCAAAATTTTAGAATATCTACACTTAGGCCTGAAAACATACTGTTAATTGGCGAAACCACGATTCACCCCCCAAATGGCCCAGTGAGTTGCACCAACACCTCCCACGGGACCAATGTTTCTCGTAAGACCCAAATGCCTGGCGACGGGACCACCAGTTTGATAACACGACCTAACCTTTAGAATATCGCCACTTAGGCCTGAAAACATGTTGTTAAAGGGGAAAACCATGAATCACCCCCCAAACAGCCCCGTCAGCGGTGCCAACACCTTCCACGGGATCAACTTATCTCATAGGAATTGATTGCATGGCCACGGGACTCCCGATTTGAGAGAACGACCCAAATTTTAGAATATCGCCACTTAGGCCTGGAAACATACCGTTAGAGGACGAAACCATAAACCACCACCCAAATGGCCTCGTGAACGATGCTAACACCTCCTACGGGACCAACGTATCTCGAAGGAACAAGTCGCATGGCCACAGGACCCCCAGTTTGAGAGAACATCCCAAATTTCAGAATATCAACGCTTAGGCCTAAAAACATGTCGTTAGAGGGTAGAACCATGAAACACCCCCCAAATGGCCCTATGAGTGGAACCAACACCTCCCATGGGACTAACGTATGTCGTAGGAACTGACCACGTGGCCACGGGATCCTCAGTTTGAGAGTACAACCCAAATTTTAGAATATCACCACTTAGACCTAAAAATATTCTGTTAGAAGGCGGAACCATAAACCACACCCCAAATGGCCTCGTAAGCGGCGCCAACACCTCTCACGGGATCAATGTATCTCGTAAGAACCAGTCGCGTGGCCACAGGACGCTCAGTTTGAGGGAATGGCCCAAATTTCAGAATATCGACACTTAGGGCTGAAAACAAGCCGTTGGAGGGCGGAACAACGAACCACCCCTAAACGGCCTCGTGAGTTGCGCCAACACCTCCTATAGGACCAACATATCTCGTAGGAACTGACCGCGTGGCCACGAGACCCCCGATTTCAGAGCACAACCCAAATTTCATAATATCTACACTTAGGCCTAAAAACATTCCGTTAGAGGGCAAAACCATGAACCACCACCCAAAGGGCCCCGTGAGCTGTGCAAACACCTCCCACAGGACCAACATATCTCGTAGGATTGAACTGCGTTGCCACGGGACCCCCGATTTGAGAACATGGACCAAATTTTAGAATATCATCGTGCTAGACCTGAAAACATGTCGTTAGAGGACGGAACCACGAAACACCCCCCAAATGGACCTGTGAGAGGCACCAACACCTCCCACGGGACCAACATATCTCGTAGGAACCGACCACATAGCCATGGGACCCAGAGTTTGATAGCACGACCCAAATTTCTTAATATATACACTTAGGCCTGAAAACATAATGTGAGAGGGTGGAACCACGAACCACCGCCCAAACGACCCCGTGAGCGATGCCAACACCTTTCACAGAACCAATGTATCTCGTAAGAACTGACCACGTGGCCATGGTACCCACGGTTTAAGAGCACGATCCAAATTTTATATTGTTGTGCGAGGCCTTAAAACATGCCGTTAGAAGGCGGAATCACAAAACACCCCCCAAACATCCCCGTGAGAGGCGCAAACACCTCCCACGGGACCAACGTATCTCGTAGTAATCGATCGCGTGGCCTCTAGATCCCCAGTTTGAGTGCACAGACCAAATTCAAGAATATCTACACTTAGGCTGAAATACATGCCGTTTGAGGGCGAAACCATGAACCACCCATCAAATGGCCCCATGAGCGGCACCTACACCTCCCACATGACCAACATATTTCATAGGAACCGATCGCATGGCCACATAACCCCCGGTTTGAGAGAACGACCTAAATTTTATAATATCTACACTTAGGCCTAAAAATATGCCGTTAGATGGTGAAACCACCAACCACCGGCCAAATGGCCCCATGAGCAGCGTAAACACCTCCCATGGGACCAATATATCTCGTAGGAACCGACCGCGAGTCCATGGGACCCTCGGTTTGAGAGCACGACCCAAATATCCTAATATCACCACTTAGGCCCTAAAATATTCCGTTAGAGGGTGGAACCACGAACCACCCCAAACGGCCCCGTGAGCGGTGCCAACACCTCCCACAAGACCAATGTATCTCATAGGAACCGATCGCGTGGCCACAGTACCCCTGTTTTCAGAGCACGACCAAAATTTTAAAATATCACCGTGTTAATCCTAAAAACATGCTATTAGAGGTTGGAACCCCAAACCAAACCCCAAACGACCCCGTGAGTGGTGCCAACACCTCCACGGGACTAACGCATCTTGTAGGAACCAATCGTGTGGCCACGGGAGCGTCGATTTGAGGGCACGACCCAAATTTCAGAATATCATCATGCTAGGCCTGAAAACATGCTGTTAGAGGGCAGAACAACGAACCACCCCCCAAACGAACCCATGAGAGGTGCCAAAACCTCCCACGGGACCAACATATCTTGTAGGAACCGATAATGTGGCTACCGGACCCCCATTTTGAGATCACCACTCAAATTTCAAAATATCACCATGCTAGGCTTGAAAACATGACATTAGAGGGAGGAACCAAGAACCAACCCCCAAACGGCCTCGTGAGTAGTGACAACACCTCCCACGGGACCAGTGTATCTTGTAAGAACCGACTGTATGCCCATGGGACCCCCGGTTTGAGAGCACGACCCAAGTTTTAGAATATTATCGTGTTAGGCCTCCAAACATGCCATTAGAGGGTAGAACCACAGACCATCCCCCAAACATCCCCATGAGAGGGGTAAACACCTCCCACGGGACAAACGTATCTCGTAGGAACCGATCTCATGGCCATGGGACCCCCGATTTGAGAGCACGACCCAAATTTCAGAATATTTACACTTAGGTCTAAAAACATGCTGTTAGAGGGAAGAACCATGAACCACCCCTCAAATGGCCCCGTGAGTGGTGCCAATACCTTCCATGGGAACAATGTATCTCTTAAGAACTGATGGGTGGCCACGGGACCCCCGGTTTGAGAGCACGACCCAAATTTTAGAATATCGATATTTAGATCTGAAAACATGCCATTAGAGGGTGAAACCATGAACCACCACCAAACGTCCTTGTAAACAGCGCTAACACCTCCCACGGGACCAAGGTATCTCATAGTAACCGATTGCGTTGCCCCTGGACCCCCAGTTTGAGAGCATGACCCAAATTCTAGAATATCGTCGTAATAGGCTTGCCAACATGTCGTTAGAGGGCAGAACCACGAACCACCACGCAAATGGCCCCGTGAACTACACCGACATCTCCCACGGGATAAATGTATCTCATTGGAACCGACCGTGTAGCCACATGACCCTTGGTTTAGGAGAACGACCCAAATTTCAGAATATCTACACTTAGGCTTGAAAACCTGCCGTTAGAGGGTGGACCAACACACCGCCCCCTAAATGAACCCATGAGAGGCTCAAACACCTCCCATAGAACTAATGTATCTAATAAGAACCGACCGCGTGACCACAGGACCCCCAGTTTGAGAGCATGACCCAAATTTCAGAATATCTACACTTAGGCCTGAAAACATGCTATTAATGGACAAAACTATGAACCACCCCCTAAATGGCCTAGTGGGCTACCCCAACACCTCACATGGGACCAATGTATCTCATAAGACCCAAATGCTTGGCGACGAGATCACCGATTTGATAACACGGCCCAACCTTCAGAATATCGCTACTTAAGCCTAGAAACATGTCGTTTGAGGGAGAAACTACGAACCACCTCCCAAACGGCCCCATCAATGGTGCTAACACCTCCCACGGGATAATGTATCTCGTAGGAACCGACCGCGTGGCCACGGGACCCCCCGGTTTGAGAGCACGACCCAAACTTCAGAAAATCGCCACTTAGGCCTGAAAATATACCGTTAGAGGGAGAAACCACAAACCATCCCCCAAAAGGCCTCATGAGCGACGCCAACACCTCCCACGGTACCAACGTATCTCGAAGGAACCAACCACGCATCCATAAGACCCCCAGTTTGAGAGAACAACTCAAATTTTTGAATATTGACACTTAGGCCTGAAAACATGCCTTTAGAGGGTGAAATCACGAACCACCACCCAAATGGCTCCGTGAGTGGAGCCAACGCCTCCCACGGGACTAACGTATATCGTAGAAACTAACCACATGGCCACGAGATCCTCAATTTGAGAGCACGACCCAAATTTCAGAATATCACGACTTAGGACTAAAAACATACTGTTAGAGGTCGAAACTATAAACCACCCCCAAACGGCCTCGTGAGCGGCGCCAACACCTCCCACAGGACCAACGTATCTCATAAGAACCATCCGCGTGGCTACATGGCCCACGGTTTTAGAGAATGACCCAAATTTTAGAATATCGACACTTAGGGCTGAAAATAAGCCTTTGGAGGGCGGAACAATGAACCACCCCCAAACGGCCCCGTGAGCGGTGCCAACACCTTCCACGAGATTAAGATATCTCATAGGAACTGATCGCATGGCCAAGGGACCCCCGGTTTTAGAGCATAGCCCAAATTTTATAATATCTACACTTAGGCTTGAAAACATGTCGTTAGAGGGCGGAACCACGAACCGCCCCCCAAACGGCCCCGTGAGCGATGTCAATTAAAAAATCAATCTCTCGGGCTAGTGGCACCCTAGAACCCCTTCAAATACGTCAAAAAATATATATGAGAATGGTATTTGAATATAATGAAATGGTAGTCCCCTTTGGTATTTCCTCATCAATAAACTACCGGTGCATAATGGATCCACCCTTTGGCCTAGGCATAGCCACAATATACATCTCCTGACCTGGTATAGTATAAAGGATAACTCAGTCACTACAATCTATATATGCTCAATAACTGACCAAACAGTCCATACCCAAGATCACATCATAAGAGTGGAGGTCTAAAATTAACAAATCAAATTCAAAACAAAATCTACCAATGTAAACGTCCACATCATCACAAATCTCCAAGATACGAGTAGATATGCCCAACGGTGTAGCGACCGATAAGGCTGTATCACAAGATCTATGAAGTAAACTAAAAATCTTCGTAAAACTACGTGATACGAATGAGTTTGTAGCACCGGTGTAAAAAAAAACTTTAACTAAAGTGCCAAACACATAAAACGTATTATCTAGCACCTAAACCTGCCTCTGTTCCTCCTACTGGGGCTGCGCCATCTTATAAACTCTTATACTAAAGTTGGAGAAACTACTGTGTGACTAGTGGTGCGGGTAGAGCTGCTACTCGATGTGGCCTCAGCACTGTATACTTTTTTTATTAGTCCCATTGGACATGTTGGAACTGCTTCTGAAATTGCTCATAGTGGACATGCTCCTGGTTTGGATGACCTTAATATTGTTGCCCTTGAATATCAACACTAGGGAAACCCGAAATCTATTACTTCTTCCTACACATTTAAAATGTACTACCTCAAATGGGTCTAATGAACTTTTGATGTTGTTCTTATTACTTACGCCTCTCCTTACCTAGTCTGAAATGCCATCTTTTAACCTCTCTCTCTCTCTCTCTCTCTAATCTAATAATAAGGTCTGCAGGCTACTACAAGTGGTATCTTATGCTTGGATTCCACCAAGCTTGCTTTGACTGCCTAGATTATCAAACTATGACAAACTATTTTGCCCCAAAGTAATATTTTTCCTTAGCATCACGGTGAGAATGCCCAGTATAATGGGCACCTATGGTGCGGGGGCTATAAAATCGGCCTACCCAACTAGCTTTGTATAAAGGAAAATTTCCACTTAAACAACATTTAAATTTAAGATGGGCATTCTATCAGTAATGAAACATAAATGAGATTACAAGGAAATGCATGTATCAAAGAACTCTACATTGAAGTTTAGGAGGACTTATAACACTCGAGGCCTAAGACCATACTCTGATATCAACTGTAATACACCGTGTAATAATCACTTAGGTTGATCAAGTCTAAAAATAAAATCATACAGGATATTAAAACAATATAATACCATTCTGAGCATGGAGAGAATAAATGAATGAATATCCAGGTAATATGGAAATGATATGTAAATACCAAGATGAAAAACTCGTATAAAATTTCCATAATCATTAAAGAGTTATAATAATGTTTCAAAAATAATACCTTAAAATAATCCCAAGGAATCTCTGAATAATACAAGCCAATTAAGTCCAACATACAAACTAGAACGTTTCCAAGATAAACTAAGACTAAAAATTTAAAAATGATATTTAAATAAAATAGAGACCCACAATGTCTCTGAAAATGATATCATGGGTGAAAGAGATGAATAACAATGACCACTAGAATAAGGAAGCTATGTGACAGATCCATAACTAGCACCCGAGTTCCATGTAAAGAGATGGGTCAAAACCCTAGCAAGTAACTTAGCTACGCAACTCAAAGTAGTTATATGAATAGATGATAAAGTCACAGTTCAATAATTTAATGAGCGACCAAACCCATAAGCGTAGTCTCACGATGTATTAGAATAATCCAATTCATTTAGTTAGTGTTACTATATTTAAGAAAACGTAACCGACATGTGACCCTTCCTCTCGACCATCTCATAAACATATGTTACGCTGAATTTAAATCATTGCAATGTATTAGAATTATCATAACACATCAAATTAAATCATAATCATCAAATTCCATGCCCTGACGTTACCTAGTATTCGCATGGCCTGGAATTTACATATCACAATATCGGGGTGTCCCTCCACGGTGCCCACCCATTCATTTCCATTTCACAAGTTCATTTCACATTGATACTTTTAACACATCTTTATTCTCTCCGAACACTCTACCCAAAACCCAATTACCCTACCGTTGAGTCATATCATTTATAATTATTATACATTTTAGTTCATTTCATAAGGAGCTCCGAGATCACTATCATTACACATAACCTTCCGAAAAGTAAAGAATTTAGGTAAGGGTATATTAGTTTGATTAAGGTTTCGCGTCATCACAACTACCCTTATTTATACCCCGTGCGTGGGACATCTCACCAATGTGAAATCCAAAAAAGGAACCCCCCGATACACTTAAAGTCTAGATAGGGTAATTATTAAGACACATTAATGAGGGTTTATTATGCGAGAGTAAAAATAAGGATTTATGTATCTACAGATCATTTTACCAACCAATCAAAAATTACTATTAAATAATTAAGCCAACAATAAGTACTTTACCATAATCCTTCTATCCTCTACGTAAACAAACAAATAATACCATTTAATAGGGTCTCAAGTAGGGATCGTCTATCGCTCTTGCATTAATGTAACATGTAATAATTTTACTAGAGTAAATTACGTCATGCAGAGGTCCATTAATATTTACAAGTGCCCCAAGTCATTTATATTATTATTACATAAGGTCACATAGCATGAATGAATTTCGCATAATAAATATACTTTAGAATGGACAAACGTGTCAAAAGGGCTACTTCAAATGCATGAGGTATAACCCTACTAAACAAGAACAATTTTTAGAATTTCATGTGTCTAAATTAAATCTGCATCACATAATTTTAAATCTCAATTGTCAATTTCACAAACGGTTCCGAAACCTAAATATCAATGCTCGTGATTTAGGCCTATAATTATCTTCCACATAGGAATAAAGTTCAACAAGTATTATCGGATAATTATCACAATTTAAATTTACACAATCGGGATGCAATTAGGAATGCACAAAAATAAGGGTTATTAGTAAATTTTAACGTAAAAATTACTTTAGACAAATTTACCAACTATGCATATAAAGAGGAGAGTAGAAAATTACTTGCTTTATAAGGGTGTCCCGAAAAATCCTTGAATTGACTTTGAGATGCCTCTGAAAAATAAATGTTAGGTTTGGTATGCAATTTTATCTAAATTTAGGTGAAGTGATGAATGTGATAAATGACTTAGGATAACAGGTGACTCTTAGTATAATGGAGGGAACAAAGGTTAGACAAAATTAATTATCAACAATTGGCAAATGAAGGAGATGGACCCGAAAATAAATGTCGTTCCATCTTCTTTGACTATCGAACTCAAAAGCCAAGGCTCCCCCCTTTCTTTTCCTTCCCTTAATTGCCATCGAAAATCCCAAGGTTCCCTTTCAGTTGCCAAAAGGAACTCTCGGCCTTTGCAAAACCAAAGAATAAATTATCTCCCTCTCTCTTCTTAGGGCCATCTTTTTACTCTTCTTAATTCCACCCCCATAAAATAAATTCCCAACCTATTACCTAAGGAAGATGATGTATGCACTGAAATTGTACATCGAAAATTTACCGAATGCGCTTTAACAGTAATGTATTATAATGTGGGTCCCGTCAGGGTACAAACCCTTAAAGCACAATTTCGATAATTTTGGGGTAATTTTGGGGTAAGTGTATCATGACCCATTACCTAAATCGTGCCTACTGATTTGTTTTTCCCCTTTTTAAGGGTCTTAATAACACGTGTCCCAAGGGCACACATTAAGAACCCAAAAATAGTAGGGACAGAGTTCTGACATACATTTAATTGGGCACATATACTCATGTGGTGCTCTAATACTTGGAAAATGATATTGGCACCGAAAAAATGACTGAAAGTGGAGATACTGAATTAGGTGGCGGGTTTATATTGGTTATTTTGTAAGGTCCGCACTAGCGGATCCAAAAAATCAACCAATAACACGCTGCCACGTGTAATTTCAGTCAAAATTTATGTCATTTTTTCAGTTACAATAGAAATGTTCCTAATACTTACTATTTTAAGGTTCATAAAATGTACCCTAAGGGCACAAGTTACCATTTCCTTTTTTAATTCAAACATAGAAAACATCTCCTCTTATAGAAATCAGTAGGGGAGCAGCCTTTTTCAAACGAAAGAACAATGTATTTCTTTTCTTGTTCTAAATTCTGTGCATAGCACTGGGTTTTCCCTCTTTTTTCATTTTGTTCCTTTTCAAGCTTATACCCCACATATATACATGCGTACGAACTCCCAAAAAGAAACTCGAGTTTCCAACGTTATACACCACATACATACATGCATACAAAATTCCAAAAAGGAAACGTAATCCACCTTTCCTCAACGTAATCCACCTTTCCTCAACTTACCCTATCCTCCATGATTCAGTCGCCTAAAGCCTTAATGTTCCTATTTATATGTTACTTCCCTTATCTACTAATAAGAGCATCCGTAGTGGTGTATATCGGCGAAATGTAAGTTTAACAGCGTGTGAGGCGCGTGTGTGTGTTTTACCTATCGCCCAAATGGGCAGCAAGTAGTGGTGGAGTTCTTACGAACTTCTATAGTTCGTAAGAACTTCTTACGGATAAATGAAGTCCGTAGGAAGTTCTTACGAACTATAGAAGTTCGTAAGAACTTAACGGTCACATTCAAACGGTAACATTCCTCCGTTTATATATTCAGGAGAGTTCTTCCTTCTTCTTCCTTCTTCTTCATTCTTCCCAATCCGTTTATTTATTCAGTTCCTCTTCTTCCTTCTTCATTTGTCTTCTGCATCTTCTCCATTTTCATCTTCCTCCATTTTCTTTTCTTATTTACTCAATATTTGTATGTACCAGTCTCATATAATTCAGTCCAAATATTTTATATATTTTTCCGAAATTTATTCATATACTCTCAAAAATCATTCCATTTATTCCCAAATATAATTTCAAATCAGTCCCAATCTAGATATAGAAAATCCTCCAAATCAGATCTTGTCAACACAATGGAATTAGGTAGAAAATGGAAGAAATATATTAATATCGGGAAATCGAAAAAACACGGGTCGACTTCAACGATAATTCCCGATTCTTCCGCACCGATTCAATCGTCAAATCCCGCAATTGACAACTATACCCGTATTTACGACGGAGTATCACACGCATCGGACGGCGAAACTCCAATAATAAATGGAAACAAATTAAAATTTCGGGGGAATTGGGCGGGCAAATGAAATTGTACAAAATAATTCAAGAGAGAAAGCCCGATATCAAAACAATTATCGACAGTGTCGGTTTTATGTCGAATTTCTTTTCTATGGTGATGCCCAATTCTGATCAATGTATTGTGACGGCGATGATCGAACGTTGGTGGGACACGACGCATACCTTCCAACTACCATATGTGGAGCTTGCGTTCACTCCGCTGGACTTCACAATGCTTTCCGATAATAATTTATGGCTTATTTCATTCTACTTATATTCATAATTGTTTAAAAATGTGAAAATAATATGTTGTACTTAAATTCATAATTAAATGTTTGAAATATATTTCTAGGTAATTATATTCATAATTATTTCAATATACGACAAAAAATTGAAAAATGTATCCGCATTCCGATTGTGTCAATATATGAAAATAATTATTTATATTCACTTAATGTTTCAATATGTGAAAATAAATAGTTGTACTTAAATTCATAATTGATTGTTTGAAATATATATTATGATTTTCATATTTTACTTAATGTTTCAATATGTGAAAATAATTAGTTGTACTTAAATTCATAAATGATTGTTTGAAATATATATTATGGTTTTCATATTCATAGTTATTTAAATATATGACAAAATTTTAACCTTCGTGCAGGCATTCCAATTGGACAAGGACAACCGATTGAAAATCTACGAATTGAACAATATACAAATTTTGTTAATACCATAAACGAATTTTTCCCAGAAATTCATATACAGAGATTTACTGGTGCTGGAATTCCAGTTTCTGACCTAAAAAAATACATAGAAAATTTTGTCAAGGTTGAACCGTTACCAGATTATATGTCCCCAATCATAGCTCGGGCATTTTGGTTTTATGTATTGGGGAGTGTATTTTTTCCAAATGCTCACTCCACTGCCGACCTCGGTTATTTACATTATCTTGAGGATATTCCTGCCATCGGCACATACGACTGGGGTTCGGCTATTTATGCCCGTATTTTATGGTCTTTGGACAAAGCCAGTCGACGATCGTTGACTACCGTTGAATGCATGTGGCAAATACTCGAGGTATATTATCGTTTCATCTTATTTATTAAAATTTATGTTTCATTCCAATATACGTCAACTTATTCTAATGAATTAAAATGTATTGAAATTTTTTGCAGTATTTACATCACGAGTACATGGCCACGGCATGTCCTATTCTCGTCGATCCGTCTATCGATGCGTGGCCCCGCATATTTCGTTGGTCGAGGGGGAACAGAAAGAAAGTAAAGGGAGCACATCGGTTTAACATCTCAAGCAGTCAACATCAGCTTGAGATGCGGTCACCCGAGTCCATTATATGGCAGCCATACGAGACTTCTGCCTACCGTGACTCTGATGTCATCTTATATGCTCGAGAGATATCGGGGTCACGGATGATTTTTTGAGATCCCCTATTTAAGGGTTTTTGGTACTTAGGTGATCGGGCCATCCGGCAATTGATTGGGAGGATATGTATCGCATACAACCCACCATCAAGTTTGTGTTGTGCCTCAGAACAAGATTTCCAAGCAGCTGCCGCCTAAAATTGGCCTATCGCAAATCAATACATAAGAGATGTGTCACAAGAAGAGTATAATGCATATTGGAAGGCAGTAGCACTCGGGCCAATACTACCGCCGATTGCCAGATATGTTAATGTAGATTTGATTGGAGTTGGTTCAGTGGAACCTTCGACGTTGCGAATCCCGCAAGCACCAGCACCGACAAATGATCCGCATGTGTATGAGACACAGTTCTCTGTGGGTGGTTCTACGCACATCCAACCACCGAGGCAGAATTGGACGGTTGACGTAGGCCTATCGAAGGGGGCTTCATATACTATAGATGTGTCGAGACCTGAGTTTTCAACCAACGCACCTCCAGCTCAATCTTTGACGCAGTTAGAATGGCGTCAGTCTTACGTCGAGGCAGCAGATAACATTTGAGGTCTACGTCATTTAATATTACACGAGACACGTCAGCGAGAGGATCAAATCAAAGCACATGATGATCGCATTGATGAGTTGGAGCGTAGACTAGCACGTTTTACTATGCCTAGTCGAGGGTTTGAGGAGGGTGGTACTAGTTCTAGTCGTCCGAGTGTTTACAGACCACACCTAGACCCACCCTCTGACCCGGTCCCGACATATGAGGCCCAACAAGGTTGGGGTAATTTATTTGGGTCTGACCCTTACACGGGTTCACATGCAGATTTAGGTGCTGATTTTGAGTTCGGCCCGGGGCGCCAGTGATGTATAATGTACAATTGAAAAATGTTAAGAATAAATTTCCTTATTTTTGTCTCAATGTAATTGTGATGATAAATGTTATGATGTATAATGTCTCATATTTATGAAAAATGTTATGATATAATGTCTCATATTTATTTTCACTTATTACACATAGAATTATTGCGATTGCTGTGAAAAATGTTATGATATGATGACAAACAATTATTGCGATTGCTCTGATATGATATAATGACAAACAATTATTGCGATTGCTCTGATATCATTTTTTATTATTGACTTAAGTAGTAAAAACAATAATACACGATCAAAATGATTATTAGGAGTATGTGTTCAAACGCTTAGGTCGAACCTAGTAGAAGTACAACAATATGGTTTCCCATTTCCCACTAAACATTTAGGTAAGTAAGATCGTTGCGTATCTGAATCAACATATTCTTCGTTGTAGTTTGATATATTTGGTTCGTACTCTTCCCCATCATTTTCATATATGCATTCCGAAAAGTAATCATAACCGGAATTGGTGTAGTCTGAAATATCGTTATCTGATGCCAACGTAGAGTCGTTATATATGTTAATTAATTGTTCTTGAATGTGATGACCTGATAGCATCGCGCGTTGTGCTTTGTGATAACGTTGTAGGCGCCTCTCCATCTGCCATATCTCTTCCTCCAATAAATCAAGACAAAACATATCCGCTTCTTCGGGATACGATATTGGCCAAAGTGCGGCAACCCGATTTTTTGGCACGGATATGTGATGGTAATGGCAAAGAACCTCCAGGTCACACCTTTCATCATATTTATCTGGCCATGTGAGGTGTTCCCAAGGATACACAACTTCGTCTTCAGGTTCCGAATTGGGAGAGATTATGAATATATAACCAAAGTCATTGAGAAAACGTCGAGAAGTATCAATTGAATATGTTTGGAAAATTATTTTTTTCCCATACCAATCGTTACCAACAATATCTGTGTAAGAGCCATTGTAAATGGATGAATAGTAGGGAGATGAAGCCATTTTTGAAATATAAGACAATGGTAGATAAAAAATTGTTGCAATCGTTCTAATTTATTTATAGGTAATTTTAATCCTTTGAAGATATAATTTTAATTTACAATGATATAAAGGTACACATACCAATGTAAAAGTAAAACTATATAAAGGCACACATACCAAGGGACACATAAAGATATCAAATTATCACGTAGTAATTTTATAAATTTATAAATTATAAAAAGGCACATATAAAGGCACAATTATAACATGCAGACGATTGAAGTTACCACATAGTAACTTTCTAAATTAACTATACAACATATTGATTGCTTGAAGAACCTGAACCCAAAATGAAGCACACTTACCAATAGCGCTGATAATATCAGTAGCACACTTACCAATATCATACAGTATATTTACATACAGAAGGACACATATATTATTGACGCTGAATGAGCGCACTGATCTAGATAAATTTGTATTGTACACTTACTAATAGGACACATAAATTAACATTTTACCTATATTATCTGTAGCACACTTATCTGTAGCACAGTTACATGTAGCACACTTACCCATATAAGATTTTACCTATAATTATAAATACCTGTGTACCGTAAAACTATACAGGTAGAGTATAATATTTCATCTACATCAAAATTAATTTATTTATAGGTAATTTTAAACCTTCGAAGATATAATTTTATTTTACAATGATAAAAAATATTTATAATAATACAAAGGCACACATACCAATGGAAAAGATAAAAAATAGAAAGGCACACATAGCAAGGCACACATAATGCTGAAAAATTATCACGTAGTAATTTTATAATTTTATAAATTATAAAAAGGCACATATAAAGGCACAATAATAACATGCAGACGATTGAAGTTACCACATAGTAACTTTCTAAATTAACTATACAACATATTGATTGCCTGAAGAACCTGAACCCAAAATTAATCACACTTACTAATAGCACTGATAATATCAGTAGCACACTTACCAATATCATACAGTATATTTACATACGGAAGGACACAAATATTATTGACGCTGAACGAGCGCACTGATCTAGATAAATTTGTATTGCACACTTACCAATAGGACACAAAAATTTATATTTTACCTATATTATCTGTAGCACACTTATCTGTAGCACAGTTACATGTTGCACACTTACCTATATAAGATTTTACCTAAAATTATAAATACCTGTGTATCGTAAAACTATACAGGTAGAGTATAATTTTTCATCTACATCTAAATTAATTTGTAACCATATTACATCATGGACTCCTCTAGTTCTAGCGATGAGGGGCGGAATATTTTGCTCCAATATGCACAATTTAATGAAGGTGGATCATCCGATGATTCAGACGAGGAAATTATTATTATGATGGAGATTACCCGGTGGTGTGCTGAAAAAAATATAATTCGCAATGGGAAAGAACTCGAAACGAGACGTCGAGTGAATCGTAGGAGAGAAAGGGGACATGCAACACTATGGGAAGATTACTTTGGGGAAGATAAGGTATACAACGAGTATTTTTTTCGAAGGAGATTCAGGATGCGATAAAGTGTTTTCAATCGCATACTTGAATCTCTTTGCCTTTATGATAACTACTTCGTTCAGAAGAATGATGCTTGCGGTCGTCAAGGTTTAAGCTCTCATCAGAAAGTGTTGGGGGCAATTCGACTGTTAGCTAATGGGGGTTCCCATGACGTGTGGTCTGAGTAGTACGCTATGAGTGAAACCACTCTATTAGAAACTGTTATTAGATTTACAGAGGCAATTGTACGAATTTTCGGTCCCCAGTACGACAGAAATCCGACACAAGGCGACGTTACAAGGTTACTCGAACAAAATGCAAATAGAGGTTTCCCAGGAATGCTAGAGAGCATAGATTGCATGCATTGGGGTTGGAAAAATTGTCCAACAGCATGGCACGCTCAATATAGTGGTCGTAAAGAGTCACCAACTATAATCCTTGAAGCGGTTGCCTCTTACGATCTTTGGATTGGAAATCATTCTTTGGGGTGCCTGGTTCTTACAATGATTTGAATGTCTTGCACCGATCTAATGTCTTTCAAGAATTGCGCAATGGGACGGCAGCTCCCGTTAATTACAATGTTAACGAAAATTCTTACGACATGGGCTACTACCTTGGAGATGGCATTTACCCTTCGTACGCTTCAATAGTAAAAACATTTAGGAACCAAAATGGTATTACACAAAAACAGAAATTATTTTGCAAGTACCAAGAAGCGTGCATATAAGATGTTGAACGTGCGTTGGGTGTATTACAAGCTCAATTCGCTTTTGTTCGGGAACCTTGTAAATTATGGAATAGGGCGTCACTATCAACCATTATGAAATCGTGCATTATAATGCAGAATATGATTATTGACGATGAACGTAGAGATTGTCCATGGCAAAATTAGTAAGAACAGAATGATGAAACACCTGTAATTATGAGGGGCCAAACTAATTTCTACGACTACCTCATACGGGATACTAAGATAAGAGACGTAACTAAACATCACCAGTTACGGAATGATTTGGTAGAGCACATTTGGAACACCCACGGTGATGAAATGGTCGGTTGATGAATTTATTATATTTTTTATTTTAATCGTGGTTAAATGTTATGTTTGTTCCATTTTCAATTTGTATTTGTAGGATTGTCGTAGTGATCATATAACTGTTATTCTATATAAAATAATGGTTTAACCGACAATATTATATAAGCGGAAAATTATTAAACAATACTCACATTTCATCTATTTAAGGGTGGCATTTCATTTATTAAGATGGATACTGAATCACTCTCCATATACCAAAAAAAAATTGAAATACAATTATGAGGATTCAATACATCATTTAGAAACACTACTAATCATTAATTGAACCGCTTGGACCAAACGACCCGGCAGAGTTCGATTGCAACTCAGATATCGCAACTTCGGTCGCAACAACTATCGTTGTTAGGTCATTGAACATTTTAAAATGAAATTGCTTTTGTATTTCATTCATATGGGTCATATCCAGCTCCATGATGTACGATTGCTCTCGTCCTAGGTGCATGAGTTGATCCTGCTTTTTGGTGAGTTGATCAACTCGCTTCACCTGAATGAACGCATCTATCTGAGAGTCAAATTTAAGGTCACGATTATTCTTCCACTCTTGCTTGCTTTTAAACATTGCATTGAAGTCTTCGCAATGTTTGAGTACTGCCATGTTACAATCCAAGCTGTCAGAATGCGCTCGTTGACGTGCACGTTGTTTCTCACCCTTCCTGCCTGGGGGTCTATCCGGTACGTCTCATACCCCCGGAGTATCATCTTCGCGTACAGGTGTAGGGCTGTCGTCGTTCCCTGATGTATTTTCCAAGTCAAATTTTGGTAAATCTTTTAAAATTTGATAGCAGTTATCGAACGTAAAATATTTGTTGGTTTCGGCGCGATACGCGTCGCGTGCATTAGTAACCGCTTGGAATTCGTTCGTCCCGCTTCCCATATTATTCATTTGGTGAGAAAGCTTTGCAATATATAGCATTATTTGATGTGATATATGATTATAACATGTTGATAGCATGGATCTCGTACGAGTAGTTGTAATTCCATGCGTGACGTTATACTCATCTTTCACAGTGTCCCAAAATATGCCCGATGATATTGAGTTTCCTTCAATACTTCGAGCTGTATATTTTGCATAAATGATACATAATACTTCATCCTCAAAAGGAGTCATATTAGGTTGTCGAGATGTACCAGAAATAATTGGTTGAGAAGAAGACATATTTTTTTATAGAAATATAATATATTTAGAATGAAAATAAGAAAATGGAAGAGAAATTGGAAGACTCTAAAAATTTATAAAGGGGGACAATAAGAAATTGGAAAAAACTTGGCCCTAGTTATAAAGAATTCTCTCAAACGGTGTTAGATTTTACAGTGAGTAAAAAGGGTTTCCCGCGAACTTCTTTTCTTCGTAGGAATTCTTACAAGCTTCTGAAGTTCGTAGAAACTTCCTACGAA
Source organism: Sambucus nigra (assembly GCA_949130495.1). Taxonomy (NCBI): domain Eukaryota; kingdom Viridiplantae; phylum Streptophyta; class Magnoliopsida; order Dipsacales; family Adoxaceae; genus Sambucus; species Sambucus nigra. The sequence goes on along the minus strand of OX422224.1, from coordinate 249,999,377 downwards.
CTTCTTTTGTTCGTAAGAACTTCTTACGGACAAAAGAAGTTCGTCGGAAGTTCCTACGACCATCAGAAGTTCGTAAGAAGTTTTTACTGAATCATTAGACAACCGGTAACTTTACAAATCCCTTACCATTCCTCTCTCCAGTTTTGGCAAGTGCCTATCCCCATTGTACGTCTACAAATTTGTAATTTTACCATTTTTTTTGTCCAAACCCTCCACCATTATGGATGCTCTAAAAAGGCTTGAGCCCAAAACAGTTAACAAATATCCACACAAATATCCTAACAATTAGGCCCAGAGGTCAATTAAACTGAATTAATTAATTAGCTCAAATATTTTATTACCCAAAATAAACCCACAAAACCATTTAACTAATTAAATATATTGGTCCTACATAAAATACTTAATAATTAGATTTTGTATTAAAAATTTCCACCTTACATGTATCAATTAATTAAGACAAACATCAATAAAACTAAAATTTTACTTTCATTAATTCCATAAACCCATCTTATGAATTTAATTTACCATAATGGCTCATAAATAAATATGTTTTCTCCCAAATAAATACAGTTGCCATTTTAATTAATTAAGTTATTATTAATTAATTAAATTGTAAAAAAATAACGAGGTATTACAAAACCAATGCCGCACAGGTGTCCCATAAAGTTTGCATTAGAAAATCATGTAGTCATGACAAATAAAAAAGGTACTTTATTAAAGCAAAGACATTTTGGCTTCAACGAACTAGGTCAAGCCTAAGGCTCGAGTTTTGTAAGGACATATTTTACATAGTCCGTTTTACATTTGAGTATATCGTATACAGCTACACCCGTCGAAGGAAGATCAAGATCATATGTTCATCAAGACGGATCCGAATATCAAAGTTCTTCAACAAACAAGCCTATGAGAGATTAATTTTGGTAAGGTTGTGTTTAAAGTTCGTTATTATTTCATTTAAAGTGTTGGGATATTTTTCTAAAATGTTTTAATTAACCCGAGGCATTTTATTGAGTCAAAATAATTTTTCTAAGACATGTAGGTAGAGTTTTAAAGAAAAAGAAATTTTCATTTTAGCCGTTCAAATGACTACTTCAAACAACATTACACGTTACGCGAAGGGTCGCTTGAGGCTTGCTCGATAGTTTTATTTAATGGTAGCATATTGTTTCATGTTTTAATACGTCATTAGAAGGTCGCACGATCTAGGATCAAATAACACCGTATGTTGTTCGAGCATCCTGCACATATCGTTCGAATGATCCCGACGATTCAAATTTTTTATAAATACCTGATTATTGATTCCTTTTCCACAAGAAGACCTGAGTTTTTTTTATTCACGAAAACTACAATCTGCAAAATTTTTATCTTCTCATTTAGGGTTCAAAAAGTTTTTTTTGATTCACAAATCATCCCAATTAATTTGGTGAATCATTTTAGAACCCAAGATACAATTTTGTTGAAGTTTCTCTTGTAAGGAAGATCTCTCTACTGCTGACTTGGTGGCTCTTGAGGGAATTACTGGCTGATAACTGCAGTCACTTGGGAATGCTTAAGGGTATTTCTTGCTGAAGACATAGCTACGTTTCTTGTGGGTTCGATGCGGTAAATTTAATGTTTTTTCTAGGTTGCGGCTTACGTGAGTGTTCTGCGGAATATTCATTACAGATTTTATTGTTTATGTAAGTTCCGATTTACTCTTCATAGTGAAATAAAAGATTTTACCCGAAAGGTTTTTTTCTTGAAATTTGTGTATCCTGTAATTTATGATTTGTGTGATTGCATAATTTATTTCACCTAGGTGCATGTGTAAGGGTTTTAAATAAACTTGAATTCAATTAATTTGGATAAAAAATTGAATCTAATTAAATAAGTTTAATATTTGAATATTTGCGAATACAACGATCAATCGATATCACGCTTACATTGTCAAATTGGTATCAGATCTTTTTAAGTGACTTACATTTTACAACTTGGTATCAGAGCAGGTTTCACCAATTTACCGTGAGATCCTTTTTTCACAAAATTTTTGTGGTATAGATTTTATTTCTAAAAATTTGAATTTGAAAATTTGCAATTTTTCTGATGGAGAACTTATATAATCAGATGCCTAATTTTTATGGCACAAATTATGCCTACTGGAAAGCCCGCATGAGATCATATTTAAAATAAATTGACGAACGTGTCCGGATTATGTGTGAAATAGAGTGGAATCCTCTTACCACCACTGTTGAAAATGTCACGAGTCTCAAACCTGTGTCTAATTGCACTGAAGAAGATTTAAATGGAGCAATTTTGATTCCCGTGGCTTTAGTGCTATTTTTGTGGCCATCACCCCTGACGAGTTTCATCATATTATGACGTGCACCACATCTAAAGGGGCATGAGTAATCCTCCAATTGACAAATGAGGGTACTAACACAGACAAGGCGTCTAAGTTGCAAAATTTGACCACCCAATTTGAGACAATTACGATGTCTGTATCTAGGTGTTTTGATGATTTTATGCAAGGTTGTCGGACACAGTCAATACAAGTTTTAATTTGGGGGGTTGTTTGAAAGATTTTGTGATCACTTCCCTCCCGTTTTATTCCTACCATCACTTCTTTGAATTCTTTAAGGATATTAGATACACTTAAGTTAGAAGAACTCGTAGAAGACCTTTAGACTTATTAGATCGACATGTTTCCTAAGACCGTTAGGCCTAAGGATATGGGGATTGCACTTAAGGCACAATCTAATAAGAATGAGGAAGTGTCTAGGAAGAGAGAAAAGAAGAAGAAAGAGAGAGTTTGTGACTCTGATTCTAAGGGAGAATTTACTATTGATGATGTGGCCATGCTTGCTAAAAATTTCAAAACATTTCTTAAATTTTCAAACAAAAATATTTCCATTAATTTTTTTTGAGAAAAATAAAAAGAAAGACGAGGCCAAAGAGAGCGGAGAGAAAGAGAAAGAGAAAGAGGAAGATGAGAGATGTTTTGAATGTGAGGGTAAATGGCACAAGGCGTTTGAGTGTCCCACTATGCTAAACAGAAAGCGCAAGAAGATTGCCATGCCAGCCACTCTTAGCGATAGTGAGGAAGACGTGAAGGATTCTGGGGATGAATCGTCAATGGATGTGTGTTGCATTTTTGGCTAGTCGTGTGAGCCCATCTTGTTCGTCCCATGACGGTGAGTAAAATTGTGTACGTGAGAGTCCCGATGATGATTTGAGTGTTTTGAGTGAGAGTGATGGTGAGTTTGAGAGTGAATGACACACCCCAACCCAGTTACTTATAATTAAGTTTGAAAATCAAAGTGAGTCAAACCATGATTAATTTAAGCAAACCATAAACACAAGTGTTAATTTCAGAGTCATCATTGTAAATCCATATAACTGAAATCCTTTTTACAACATCAGAGTAGTCATGCCCATAAAAACTTTCTTGAAGGATAAGTTAACTTAATTACATCATTTACATTTAAACAAATCCATGTCTCTCCCATTCTTGTCTAACCCAACCCGACCTCCTAAATTTGGCAGTGACATCGCATTACCTGAAAAAAATGTGAACATATGAACCGTGAGAAAAATATCCCAGTGAATGCATCACTACTAAACTACTGCATGAATTTAAATACAATAAATCATGTTCATAGAATTATGTATTAACTTATCCATCTCGTTCATAATGAATGACCTAACTTTCTGAATCATGATTCATGTATCTTGTCTATAATAGATAATTCTCCCCCATTCCTGGTCGAGGAGTAACCCCTTGTCATTAATAGATAAATCTCCCCCATTCCGGGTAGGGGAGTAACCTCCCATTTCGATAAACCGAAATGAACAATTTTATATTCATTATATTGTAATCATATCAATAACACGATACAAATATCTCTTTCCAGTGAGTACACTCACCTTGGTTGACAACTATGTATTCACGTTTCCTTCGGGTGGAGCTGAATTGGGTTGATTAGACCTTACACCTTGTAAACACCTTATTTTCTTGGAATTTTTTTTCTAGATTTTCCTTGTAACCCTTTCTTCCTTAACTTCTACTTCTCTTTCCTCAAGCTAATAACACTTTAAACTGAACCTAGGGACTTATTTGCTGAAGAAATAGGTTAGAATAAGATTTTTAGGTCGAAAAAGGCCGACCTTCTTTCCATCCAATCAAATTAAACCATTTGGTTTACTAAAAGACAATTTACCACTCAAAGGGAATGGACATATTTGCCCATTGTTCATAAATTCGGCCTAACTTCTTACTCGGACATCCGTTCAATGCATCGTTTGTTGTGTTATAACCATAACTCACATGTATACAACTATATAGTTTTTACCTCAAGTCAATTGTTATGTTATAAAGGTAAAAACTAGTCTTAAACAGGAACATTTCTATCGAAAATAACAAAATTTTGTGTTAGTACATAACTCGACATTTCACAATTTATGAAAGTAAGATTAGACTAAACATAATCACTTAAAATTAGATATACTAATAACACATTATTAATATCACATAAGATAATCATGATTTAAATATAATTTATCATAATTATATCCGGGTTGTCACAACTTCCCCCCTAGAAAATTTCATCCCCGAAATTTAATATAAATGTTACTTACCAAACAAATGGGGATACTGTTTCTTCATGCTATCCTCCATTTCCCAAGTTGCTTCTTTAACTCCACGGCTCATCCACATAACTTTAACTAAGGGAATAACGTTATTCCTCAATACTTTCTCCTTACGATCAATAATTTCCACCGGTTCCTCGTTGTATGACAAGTCTTCCTTCAGTTTAATAGGTTGTATTTTTAATTGATGAGATGGATCTGCCAAATACTTATGAAGCATCGATACGTGAAACACATCATGTAAACGAGACAAATTTGAAGGTAATGCTAATTTATATGCCAGGGTCCCAATTCTTTCCAGCACTTCATATGGTCTAATGTATCTTGGACTTAGTTTCCCCTTTTTCCCAAATCTCATGACGCCTTTCCATGGTGAAATACGCAGCAATACAAATCTCCCTTCTGAAATTCCAATGGATATTTCCTTTTATCTGCATAAAATTTCTGCTTGCTTTGCGCTATCTTTATCCTTTCTCGAATCATTTTAATCTTTTCTGTTGTCATATCTATCGATTCAGGACCCAAAATTTTCCTTTCACCAACTTCATCCCAACACAAAGGCGTTCTACATATCCTCCCATATAAAGCTTCATATGGAGCCATACCAATGGTGGATTGATAACTATTATTATACGAGAATTCCATCAATGGCAAATGATCATCCTAACTACCTTTGAAGTCAAATACACAAGCTCGTAACATGTCTTCTAATGTTTGAATCATCCTTTCAGATTACCCATCGGTTTGTAGATGAAATGCAGTGATGAACTTTAAACTTGTGCCCATGGCATTTTGTAGACGGGGTCAAAACTTAGAAGTAAACGTGGATCTCTATCTGATACAATTGATACTAGTGCCCCATGTAAATAGATAATCTCATCAATGTACATACGTGCATACTTATCAACAGTGTAGGTGGTCTTAATTGGAAGAAAATTGGCTGAATTCGTCAATCGGTCTACAATCACCCAAATAGAATCATGCCCCTTTAGTGATCGGGGTAATCCTATAACAAAGTCCATCGTTATATGTGCCCACTTCCATTCTGGAATAGGCAATGACTGTAATAATCCCGCCGACTTATGATGCTCCGCCTTTACTTACTAGCATACTAAACATTTAGCTACGAACTCTGCAATTTCATGTTTCATATTGTTCCATCAGTAATATTCTTTTAAATCTTTATACATTTTGGTACCTCCTGGATGCATAGAGTAAATAGAACTATGTGCCTCTTCTAATATATCTTTCTGTAAGGGTGGATCATTCAATACACAAATCTCGCTTTTATAACACAACGATTCATCATTCTTACTCTCAAAGTCACTCTCTTTACCATCCAGGACATCTCGTTTCTTCTTCTCAAGGAATGGATCATTGATCTATAAATTTCGTATGCGTTCGGCCAATAAAGGTCTCACTGGAACATGTGCTAATAATCCTCCACTTTTTGAAAACTTTAATTCAATCCCCATCGATGCCAAGTCAAGAATATTTCCAACACGTGCACACTGTATGCAACCTAGAATCCCTGATGATTTTTAACTCAAAGCATCTGTTACTACATTGTCCTTCCCAGGATGATGATGTATGTTACAATCATAGTCTTTAATCAGCACTATCCAACGCCTTTGTCTCAAATTCAGTTCTTTTTGTGTAAACAAGAATTTTAAGCTTTGATGATCCGTATATATCTCACACATTTATCCATACAAGTAATGTATCCATAACTTCAAAGCAAAAATAATATTTGCTAACTCCAAATTGTGCATAGGGTAGTTTCGTTCATGTGTCTTTAATTGTCTGGAAGCATATGCTATTACCTTCCCATTCTGCATAAGAACACATCCTAACCCCCGAAATAAAGCGTCTGTATTGATCACAAAAGACTCATTCCCACATGGAATAGTAAGTATAGGGGCTGGAACCAACCGATTATTTAATTCTTTAAAACTCCTCTCGCATTCTTCATCCCATACAAACTTCACTTCTTTACGAGTCAACTTTATCAATGGTAATGCTATTGCTGAAAATCCCTTAATGAATCTGCGATAGTAACCTGCCAATCCTAGGAAACTCCTAATTTCTGTCATATTCTTAGGGTTCCCCCATTCAACGATTGCTTCTACTTTATTTGGATCAACATATATCCCATTTCCCGAGACAACGTGCCCTAAAAACACAATTTCATTCAACCAGAACTCACATTTGCTGAATTTAGCAAATAATTTCTTCTCTCTCAAAATTTGCAATACAAGTCTAAAATGTTTCTCGTGTTCCTCCATGCTATGCGAGTAAATTAACACATCGTCTATGAATACAATCACAAATGAATCAATTAAAGGGTGGAATACCCGGTTCATCAAGTCCAGAAAAACTGCTGGAGTATTAGTCAATCCAAATGGCATCACCAAAAACTCATAGTGCCTATATCGAGTCTGAAAAGATATTTTAGAAATATCACTATCCTTTACTTTCAATTGGTGGTAACTCGATCTCAAATCAATCTTTTAAAATACTGTGCTCCCTGTAATTGGTCAAAAAAATCATCGATACGAGGTAGATGGTACTTTTTTCTAATGGTCACCTTATTCAATCGCCGATAATCAGTACATAATCGCATTGTCCCATCTTTATTTTTCACAAATAACACTGGGGCTCCCCATGGTGAAACACTAGGCCGAATGAAACCTCTGCTTATCAGATCTTGTAATTGCACTTTCAATTATTTCAACTCCATTGGTTTCGTCCTGTATGGAGTAAGGGAAATTAGACTGGTGCCTGGAATTATTTCAATGGAAAACTCTACTTCCCTATCGGGTGGCAACCCTAGCAATTCCTCTGGAAAGACATAAAAAATTTCTCTAACTACCGGTATTTCTTCAACTTTAAGAGACTCCTTACTGACATCAACAACATAAGCTAAACACCCTGTACAACCTTTACTCAATAACTTTCTGTTCTTAATTGCTGATATAAGACAATTAGGAACAACATTCCTTTCCCCTGTAAACTAGAACTCGGGTTCACCAGACAGATGAAATGTAACTTCTTTTTGAAAACAATCAATGGAAGCATGATATGATGATAACCAATCCATCCCTAATATAATATCAAAATCCAAAATGGCCAACGGTATCAAATCAACATAGAAATCTCGCTCACCTATTCGTAAGACACAATCTTTATAAACATGCTCCACCAGAATTACACTTTCTATTGGGGTAGAAATATATAAGTCACAATTGAGAAATGAACATGGTCTGCCCAAATATGAAATAATATATAATTCTACGAATGAATGCGTAGATCCAGGATCAATGAGTTCCCATAAATCTTTATTTACAATAGAGAGTTTACCTGTAACCACTTCTGGTGTAGCATGGGCATCTTGCAATGTCATCGTAAACACTCTTCCTCCTGCCTTCGATCCACTTGCTTGTCCTGTATCTCTTCCCTAGGTTACAGTCCCTGGAGACGATCCTTCATGAGGCCCCACACTACTAACTGAAATCGCTCTTGATAACATATGATAATTCTTTCTCAGATGGTCCTTCTGATGACATTTAAAACATTCAATATTCAGTAACTTTGGGCAATTTTTGTTTATATGACCCGATGTCCCACAAAAGAAATAAACATTTGGATCTCCTTTTGCTAAAACTCTTGAACCTCTTCCACCACTAGCTTCACCCCTTTGCGAACTACCTCCCATACCTCTACCATGCTCAAATTTCTGCCCTCTAAGTCTCGAATATTCTACACCACTACATTTTTGATAATTCGGATAAAATCTTCTTCTCTTTACACCTCGTTTTCGATTCCCTCTCGCTTCATTCATTTACTTTTATACCAACATGGCTTTGTTCACCAAGGTTGAATAATTAATTGTCTCTAAAGCCGACAATCGTGATTTAATGACTAGCTCAAGTCCATTGAGAAATCAGCTGCACATATCTTCGTCATTATGTATAAACCTCGAAGACCACTGAGATAAGGCTGTAAGTTTAGCTCCGTATTCTCTAACTGTCATACTCGTCTGATTCAACATGAAATATTCCTTTTCCTTTTATTTTCGATACACTGGGGCAAATACCTATCATACAAAGCTTTGACAAAAGCATCCCATGAGATCACATTCCCACCTCCTGGAGTAATTAACAAATGTTTTGTGGCAACCCACTAATACTTAGCTTCTCCTTTCAGCATATACGTCTCTAAGATGACTCGTTGATTTTTAGGCATTCTTATTACCCCAAAAATAAGTTCAATATCTGTAATCCATACTTCTACCTCTGTTGGATCAACTGCTCCTTCAAATGAGGGTGGATTCATTTTAATAAATTTCTCATGTGAAGTACTCTTTTCTTCCCGGTGTATATCCTCCTCAGCCCTGGTCGATGCTTGTGCCTCCAGTTGCCTAGCCCGTTGTTCTTCCATATGAGCTATTGTAACAACCCTCACTTATGAGAGCCTATTTTATATTTACTTACTATGTGAGGTAATTAAATATAAAATGTTGTAATATGGAGTGATTATCAATTTAATGAAGAAAAGTTAATATTTACTGACTTGTTGTATATTTACTATATGAGTATGTAAATATCCTTATGTGGAGTTTTATAGTGTCATATGAGTTAAAATGACCCTATGGTTTAAAAATGAAACCGGAACTTAAAGTGAACTATAAAATGTCCAAATGATAATTGGAGGCCGTAGTTGATTCCGGAACGTGCGAGATAGTCAAAATATGTGCTATATTGTATTTTGAGGTTTTGGGCATTTTTGACTGATTATACCTTAAATATGCAGTTGCGTGTTATTTTATCGCGGTATTGGTCATTTAAGTTGGGATTGTTGACTAAAGGCGTGATTTAGTCTTGTTAAGTCTTCTATTCTCCCTAATTTCATTCCTAAACCTAGAGAGAGCTAGAGAGAGGAAGAGAAAGAGTAGAGAAAAGAGAAGTGATTGAAGATTGAGGAGGAATTCTTACTACTACACAAGGAAAATCTGAATTTTCTAGATTGAGGCAAGTTTTCTACTTGCTATATGTGGTTTAAGATAAATGATTAGTTGTGATAATTGTGTATTAATCATGGTTTAACTAGTTTAGGGTTTTTTATGGATTTGGGGTTCTTGAATCACTCAAGAATGATTTGGGTGATAAATGAGGTTTATGGTGGTAGTTAGAGGTACTTATATTGCATTGATGACCATAAATGAGATTGGGTTGAAAGGATTTGAGTTGGGATAAAATTTGGAGTCTAAGACTCCATAGCCAAAATTGGCGAAATTCGCAGGGCCGAATCGATTCGCCCAGGGACAGTTTCCAGGTTTAGGTGAACCGAATCGATTCGGTTTAGTCCAAATCGATTCGGTATTTATGCAGAAACCCCATTCCCCTGACTGAATCGATTCAGATGGGCCGAATCAATTCGGCAATTATGCAGAATCCCATATTTCCTGGCCGAATCGATTCGGCTAGGCCGAATCGATTAGAAAATCTTGCATTTTTAAATTGTTTTATTTTTTATTTTTAAACCCTTTTCTCTAGGCTTAGGACTTAGGAACCTTATTGTATGAAGTCAACTTAGAGTCCTAGAGGTCTAGGTGATTTAGTTTGTTACCCTAGGCTAGAATTGGGTTTTTGGGAATTATTTCGAGGGAGTGTGAAGTGATGTTTAGGCATTACTTCCTTTTATAAACTTGTAGGAGTCTAGGAGATTACTAAGTCTTATTTGGAGACTTTAAAAGTCAATTTGAGGTATGATTCTCTATTATAAAGTCCAAAAAGGACGTTTGGGAGAAATAACTGGGAAGTTTACATATTCATCGAGGTTATTATGATGATGTGAAGCACGTATAGTTCCGGATAACCTTAATGCATTTGATAAAATGTAAACGGATAAAGTAAATGATAATTTACTAAATCATGCAATGGAAATTAATAAAATGGTTTAAACACACCTCTCTAAATGACATCATAAGGAAAGTTCGTGCGGAAGGTGAAGCCCCCTGGCTAATGAATGCAGGGTGGATATAGTCCTAGGCCATATGAGCGCTTATTTTATATTTTCTGCGATGGGTAGGAGATTCCAGGTGTGGTCTTGACTATCCCGCAGGCATATGGCCGCTTCTCGACGTTTCGTTAGGATCCCAGGTTGTCTTGATGATAGGCCCTGGAAGATGATGGTCATTTAGGGGCGCGCACAGTGGGGAAACCAGTACGGGCGGTCTTAGAATCATTATATATATATATATATATATATATATATATATATATATATATATATATATATAATTAAAACTATTCTAATTATCAAGTTGGACTTGATGGATATTAATGCCATAAAAAGCATAGTACATGCCACAAAGAACATACAATTGAGATACGTGCCACAAAGAGCACATGATAAAATTTGTATTTCTCATAAGGAATGGAAAGATAAAATGAAAAGGATGAAAGATGAAAAAGGTTTATGATTATTCTTATTCTCTTATATAATTATATTTCACTTTATAATCATTCAATTGTCTTAGTTCATTATATGATATTATCATGCTAGAATATCATCTTTACCATCCATGATTAACTGTTCATGATTGTCATACTTATCATTTATCTGGTGATCACATAAAATCAGGCCCTGACCCGTTCTTCTTTCTTGTTGTGCATATATATAATATATTCACTCAGATGCTCCCCCGCAAGGTCGCCTGTAATGACTTCCCCCATTCCAGTGTCTTTCGAGAAGCCGTGACATTTTGCGGATCTCACGGGATATTTTGTGTAGACGCCTTTGTTATTGTTTTCTAGTTATGATCGGGGCTTTACTCGGGCGTGTGGCCCAAACTGTTGTAATTGTATAATGAATGTAATATGTAAATTATTGAACTGGTCGTACATTGTATGAAATTTTGCTGACCGATATCACATTCGGTCCTTTTATTGTTGCTACTGTTATTGTATATATATGATTTTGGGGTTTCCACCTTCTTTTCTGTTATGGGTTGTTGTCAACGCTTTCTTTAAATTACAAAATGAAAACTTTTGACAACCCGTTTTCTGATATATTGGGTGGTTATTTCGTATACTCTTTATGTTGTTACGGTGCTGAGAATGATTCCATCCATGATTCCTGTATTTTTAGAGTATCGGGCTAGCCACCCCTTATTTCGGATTACCGGGTTGTCATAGCTATAAATCTAGCTTGATGCTCTACCATTAAAGTCATAACACGTTCTATTTTTTGCATGTCTGTCAACTATTCCGGGTCAGGTTCTACATTTTCATGAACAGGTTGCTCAACCTCCGCCTCTACTGCCATATATGAATCCTCATCTTCTATTCCCACATTCATATTCCCTCCTTCCATTATTTTATATCTGAAATGGATTTAAGATATAACAACATACATATATACATATCTATCCTAACATAATCGTTAGTATCAAACAAAACACATTTTTAACATTCACTGCTAAATCTTGACTCTTCTAACTCCAGAACCTCTAAAACCTAGGCTCTGATACCAAAAGTTGACACACCTTAACCCAGTTACGTATAATTAAGTTTGAAAGTCAAAGTGAGTCAAGCCATGATTAATTTAACCAAACCATAAACACGAGTTTTAATTACAGAGTCATCATTGTAAATCCATATAACTAAAATCCTTTTTACAACATTAGAGTAGTCATGCCCATAAAAATTTACTTAAAAGATAAGTTAACTTAATTACATCATTTACATTTAAACAAATCCATGTTTCTCCCATTCCTGGCTAACCTAACCCGACCTCCTAGATTTTCCAGTGACATCGCATTACCTGAAAAAAAAATGTGAACATAGGATGAAGCCCTTATACTCTTGACTCACTTGAGTCTATATTGTATAAGAGTTCATCTAGTTTGGAAATTAAGACAAAATTATGTCTATCCTAGAAACCAAAGAACCTCGAAGATTGGATTGCTATTTCATTCATTTATCTTGTAGTGATCAAGACCAAATTACCAACACTCACACACGGTAGAATGCATCATAAACATGTCATATTGGATATTTATGTGTGTATATATGTTAAGTATGTTTAAATCCCTAAATTTGATTTTTAAATATTTTTTGGGATTTTATAAACATTTTTTAATAAAGATTTTTTTAATTAAAACTAGGTTTTAAAAGTTTGTGGGTTCATTCTATAATTATGGTTTAAAGGGTTTATTGGGTTAAAGTTGGTTTGGGTAAAAACCAAAAGCGGTAGAGAATTCAGGGTGTGGTTTAAATTACTTTTAGACGCGCGTTTTATATCGCCTTACTGATCAACACCTGTTGCTTGCTGATTGGTGCATTTTGTGTTTCTTTACTGAGTATACAATCGCGTATCTTTACAACCGCTGGATCAAACTTTATCAACGTCCTGCATGCTTTCTTTGGTAATCCCTGTGTATCCCTCCTGAACTAATCAGGTGACTTTTAATCACCCCTTTCTGTGAGCCCTTGGATTTAAGTCAATCCATCTTGACTCAATCCTGACCCTTGTTTTTGAACCTGCTTCTCGATCCTTCTCTCCGTCCTATAAAAGGGACCCTCCTCTCAATCGTCTAAGACTTTTGGCCAGTTCATTCCTGAGAGTAAAAAAGAGAGAGTGGAGTGAAGAGAGAGAGAAGAGAGAAAAGAGAGAAACCAGAAAGAAAGAGAGAGAGTTAGAAACCCTAACCCTAACCCCTGTTCGTTAATCCTCTTTCAAACCAAACACTCCACAAAAACTCCTATATATCCAAAACACTACCCTGAGTGTTCTTAAGTTTTTGAGAGATTTTTGTGTTGCTGTAACCTCTTGTTCGTTAGATCTTGTTCCAAACTTAAACTGTTTACTTAGATCTATTTTCTTTTTCATAGAAATTTCAGATCTATGTTTTGCATGTTACATCACCCTTAGATCTACATGTTTTATTTCTCATCTTGAGAAATATATTGTTGATTCTTTTCTAAAAATTGCTTTTAACTTTGAAATCATCAATAAATGTTTTCTGTTTATAGTTCTCTTAAAACTAAACCTTTGACCTAGTTTGGAATCACACTTGGAGGTTTTCAATCGCGAAAATCTTTTCAAAACTTTGAGATTGATTAAGATCTTGACTGTCTTCTAAGCAAGATATCCGTGGATTCTGGGATTGATTTAAAGGTCAAACAGGTTCAAAGTTTTATGAGAAGAGAGAAAAAGAAAAATCACTGCATATAGCCTTATATGTAATTTTCTAGGACTGTTTGTACTTAATAAGTGTGAGTGTGTGCATGCATGTGTTAGAGAGCACCTCCACAAACACTTTCACCCTACAACACGAAAAGTGTTGGTAATAAGATCTTGTGAACAAGAGTCGACGTAAAGTGCTGGAACAAATCATAAGTTAACAAACTGGGAGAACAACATCTACAATTAGAACTGCAGAGAAGTTATAAGGACAGCAGAGGGTACATTCCTAAACTTATATAGGTCTGAGTTGTATGCATGTTAGTTATATAGTTTGTAACTCATAAATTTGTTTTAGTGGATTTTTTTTTCATTTTACTCCGTAGAGGGAGTCGTGGATGTTTCCTCAATTGGTGAGGTTTTACCACGTAAAAAATTGTGAACTTAATCTTTCTACATCCCCTCATCTCATTCTTGGTTGTGCTGAGTTTAAAGTTTGTTTAAACTGTTTTATAAACCTGTTAGTCAAATCTTGAATAGATCTCGTACATACTGTTTTGTTAAACACATCTTCTGTTCAAATAGTTTTGATTTTTAAGAAAAGAGTTTCTTCAAAAAATAACTCGGAGTTACTTAAATAGTTTATTTTTAATAAACGGCTTTAGTAACATATTTTCAATTGGTATCAGGGCTTGGTAAACTTCTTTTAAAGAGATCCTGTGTTTCTGAAATTATTTTCTGAAAATCAAATATGGATGAGAAAAATGAAAGATTTGGTAACTTGACCAGACTTCCTATCTTTGATGGAACCAATTTTGCTTACTGGAAAGTAAGAATGATTGCTTTCATTCAAGGAAATCTGGGAGATGATGTCTGGGACATTGTTGAAAATGGTTACACTTTTCCTACAAAACCAGCCACTGAAGGAAGTAATGAGAGGGTTAAGAAATCATTAAGTGAGTTCACTCAAGAAGAGAAACAAGTTTCTCGAAATAATAACAAAGGAAAGAATGCCATATTTATGTCCATAAATGAACATGAGTTCAAAAGAATATCATCTTGTACCACTTCTAAGGAAGCTTGGAACACTTTGGTTACTGCTCATGAAGGTGACACTAGAGTTAAGGCTGCTAAAACTCAAATGCTCATTCAATAGTATAATTCCCTAATTATGTCTGAGACTGAGTCATTTGATGACTTTTATATGAAGCTAACTAATATTGTGATCAAACTGCATGCTAATGGGATAACTTATGATAGACAAGAAATTGTATCTAAAATTCTGAGATCATTACCACAGAAATTTGATAACAAAAGATATGCTATTGAGGAAATGTGTGATATTAATCTCACTCCTGAACTACTCAGTAGTAAATTAAGAACTGTGGAAATGGAACTGGAATTTAAGAAACAACTGACCCAGTCCCATAGAAAACAGACTAGTTCCAATCTAAGCTTTTCTTCTAAATTGATTAAGCCTGAGTTTAATACTTCCAATGATGACTCTGATGAGGAATGCGATATAGGGAGTTTGGACAATCAGATTGCCTTAATGTCAAAACAGTTTAAGAAAATCATTAAGTTTAGAAACAAAATGGAAAATAAACAAGGCAAGACAAATTATCCAACTCCCTCTAATCACAGACCTCATGAGAAAAGCCATGACAAAAATCACAAGGACTCTCACATTAGACCTAACAGAGACCTTAAGAAGGCTGAATGCTATAGATGTGGTAAACTAGGGCACATTGCACAAGATTGTAGAGTTAACTTGAACGCTCAAAACAAACACACTAGAGCCAACATTTGCAAAATATGGGATGATTCAAGTGACTCTGAAAATGAGGAACCTGAGTCATCTGATGTTTTTGATCCTTGCATGTCTTTCTTTGCCAAGATTATATATAATGATGATATATCTGTACTTGTTAGTGAGGATGAATCAAATAATTCTATGTCTGATGGTTTGAATATTGCTATTTCTGGTTTAGATGCTTTGATTACTGAGAATATTGCTATCTCTTCTTTGGGGTGTGTGAGTCAAAGGGAAATCGATAATGACGATGTCAATGGGTGTTCGAGTTCAAAGAATGAAGCCTTAGGGGTCACTTCACACACTACACTTAGTGACTCGGACAATGAAGACTTCCCAAACATTCACACACTTTATGCTAAAACTCTCAAGAAAAGCACTAGACTAGAAAGAATTGTGAAAGATCTCACCAAAAAGTTGGAAGACCTAAGCCTGATGGCCAAACTGAATGCTGAAGAGTATACCACCCAATGTTTAACTCATGAAAGTGAAATTAAAGTGTTTGATGAAAAACTCAGAAATTTGACTGAAATAAATGAAACTCTGGAGAAAAAATACAAAGGGACATTGTTAGAATTGGAACAAACTAAAGAAAAGACAGCAACTGTTTTCAAAAAATTTACAAAATTTGAAAATAATTCTAACTGTTTTGATGAATTTGTTGTTGAATCTAAAATCCATTCTGATGATCGAACTGGAATAGGGTTTTGCCCCAATTTGAAGACACAAACAAAATCTTTTGAACCTATCAAGTTTGTGTCAGGAGGTAAAAGACCTATTGAAACATGCCCAGATTTTCATTCCTTAAAAACTGAGTTTGATTCAAAACGTCAAAATTCTAACATTGGGGAATCAAGTTGCTCTAAACATGAAAGTTCACCTAAGGCTAAATACGTCTGCCCCTTCATTAGAAAGAGTGAATCTACTTTCAAACTTGTACTACCTAGGAATAGAGTTCAACCTCAAAATTCCGCAAAACCTTTGTTTAGAGACTTTCCTAAGGAGACCCCAATTTTGAGCAATCTTTATTGCTCTTACTGCGACATATATGGTCACTCTTTTGATGGTTGCTATGCTAGGAGACTTGTCAAACCTGTCTGTAATCCTCATATCTATCAGAATTTTAACTATTCTAGGAGGAGCCGCAACAATTATGTACTTTCTAGACAACCAGACAAAAACTCTAATTATAGGAAGAGAAAGACCAAACCTAAAAGAACATTTCCTAGAGGGATGCCTAAGAATCTTTCTAAAACAAATGCTCAAGTTTTTCACAAAATTCAAAATCATGCGCAGAACATTTTTCAGTAAAAATCCAATGCTCGTAAATTTTATCAATTGAGAGCTAATAGGCACAAAATGAAAACTAGAGCAATTTGGGTTAGAAAAGATGATCTATTACCTCAGATGAAGTGTAACATAGTTGTTACTGCTTTAAAAGCTGAACACACATCATCTGGTTGGTATTTAGATTCTGGATGTTCTAAGCACATGACTGGTGATGATACAAAACTCTTAAATAAAACCAGCTTTGCTGGTGGAAAAGTCATTTTTGGTGATGGAGTATTAGCCCAGATCATAGGCAAAGAAACTCTCCAAGAAGATGGACTTCCCATTCCTGAAGATGTTCTTCTAGTTAAAGGTCTTAAGGCCAATCTACTTAGTATCTCGTAATTTTGTGACTCAGATCATACTGTTACCTTTTCAAAGAACAATTGCAAAATTTTAAATGAAAAAGGTGAATGCATAATTACAGGATTCAGGACTCCTGACAATTGTTATACTGTCATGAACAAGTCTGAAATCTGTAATGTTGCCAGAATGGATGACAACGAGATATGGCATAACAGAATGGGTCATATAAATTATGATAATCTTAGTAGACTGACCTCTCAGGAAATAGTTAGAGGAGTTCCTAAAATCAAACTCATACCCAACATTGTCTGTGGTTCTTGTCAAAAAGGTAAAATTGTTAAGGCACCTCATAAGAAAGTTAATGATATTCTTACCTCTAATCCCTTGGAGCTCATCCATATGGACCTAATGGGTCCCTCCCAAACTGTTAGTCTCTGTGGACACAGTTATATTCTAGTTATGGTTGATGACTTCACCAGATTTACTTGGGTAGCCTTTTTAAAACAAAAGTTCGACACTTATCAAACTTATCTAAAAATTCTTCTTCGGATTGAAAATGAAAAGGACACTCAAGTAAATAGAATTCGTAGTGATAGAGGTGGTGAATTCAAAGACACTGGTATTATTGAATACTGTGACTATAATGGTTACAAACATGAATTTAGTGCTCCTAAGACTCCTCAATAGAATGGAATTGCCGAGAGAAAGAATCGTACTCTTCAAGAGATGGCACGAGTTATGTTACATGCCAAGAAATTACCTAAATACTTTTGGGTAGAATCTATTCGTACTGCATGTCACATCATAAATAGGGTCTATCTTAGAAAGAATTCCAAACAAACTCCTTACGAACTTTGGTACAATAAAAAGCCTAATCTTAAGTACCTTCGAACTTTTGGCAGTACTTGTTATGTATGCAAAGATAGGGAACACTTATCCAAATTTGAGAGTAGGGGAGATAAAGCTATATTTCTAGGATACTCGCCTAACTGTAGAGCCTATCGAGTGTATAATCTTCGCACTAAAACCTTGATGGAATCCATAAATGTAATTGTAAGTGACACTACTGTAGAGAACAAGACTGGTGAATCAACTATTGAGGAAGAGTTTACAAACATTTTAGAAAATGACTCTTCTGAAATAGATAATTCATTACCAATTGAGATTCCTGAAGTACCTAACTGGGTTTCTAAAGATCATCCCATAAATAACGTAGTTGGTAACCCTAGTGAGCCAGTGCGTACAAGATCCCAACTAAGAAATTATGCACATTATGCATGTTTTGTTTCCCTTGTGGAACCAAAGAATGTAAATGAGGCATTGAATGACTCTCACTGGATTTCTGCTATGCAGGAAGAACTTCTTCAATTTATCATTCATGATGTTTGGTATCTTATTCCTCGTCCTGATCACAAAAAGGTTATTGGCACACGTTGGATTTTCAAAAATAAGACTGATGAAAATGGGATAATAATTACAAATAAAGCTAGATTAGTTGCTCAAGGATACTCTCAAATTGAAGGAATAGATTTTAACGAGACTTTTGCACCTGTTACTCATTTAGAATCTGTTCGTCTGCTCTTTGCTATAGCTTGCCACTTGCATTTTACACTTTACCAAATGAATGTCAAATCTGCATTCCTTAATGGAATATTGACTGAAGAGACCTATGTAGAACAACCTAAAGGGTTCATTGACCCTCAATATCCAAATCATGTATTTCGTCTTAAAAAGGCTTTGTATGGCCTTAAACAAGCACCTAGAGCTTGGTATGAGCGTCTTTCCAGTTTCCTCTTAGATAAAGGTTTCAAAAGAGGTGGAAATAATCAAACTCTTTTTGTCAAACACTTTGACAAACACATCATTATTGCTCAAGTTTATGTTGACAATATTATCTTTGGATCAACTTCTCCCTCAGAAGTAAAATCCTTCTCTGAAACTATGCATAAGGAATTTCAAATGTCCCTTATGGGGGAGTTACAATTCTTCTTAGGCCTTCAAGTCAAACAAAATTCAGAAGGATTATTTGTATCGCAATCTAAGTACGCTTTAGAGATAGTAAAGAAATTTGGCCTATAGAGTGCTAAAGATGCTAGAACGCCCATGAGTACTACGCTAAAACTTTCTAAAGATGAAAATGGAAAATCCGTAGATCCTACTCTATATCGTAGTATGATAGGAACCTTACTATATCTTACTGCCTCGCGTCCTGATATTATGTATACTGTGTGTGTATGTGCTCGTTATCAAAATAATCCTAAAGAGAGCCATTTAAATTTTGTTAAACGTATCATTAAATATGTGAAAGGCACTCTGAATCTAGGACTTTGGTACACTAATGACACACCAAGCACTATAATTGGGTACACTGATGCTGACTGTGCTGGGTGTACTGATGATAGTAAAAGCACATCAGGAGCATGTTATTATATAGGTAATAACTTGGTAGGATGGAGTAGTAAGAAATAAAACTGCAAATCACTCTGGACAGCTGAATCTGAATACATAGCCGCTGGCAGCTGTTGTGCTCAATTACTGTGGCTTAAACAAATGCTAAGTGATTATGGTATTCAAGAAAACCAATTGCATCTCTATTGTGATAATCAAAGTGCGATTAATATTTCTAAAAACCCTGTTCAACACTCGCGAACAAAGAACATAAAAATAAGACATCACTTTATACGCGAATTGGTTGAAACTAAGGAATTAGAAATCAATTATCTTCCTACTGATTTGCAACTCGCAGATATGTTTACCAAACCTCTAGATTATAATAGATTCATTTCTTTGCGGAAATCTATTGGTATGGTTTGTCCTGAGTAATACCTTTGCTGATTATCCAAGTTTTTCCCTTTGTCCATTTGAGACAAAATAGGGGAGAAATTTGAGTCGTTATGAATATTTGTATATATGCTAAACTGCTTGATCTTAGAGATTCATTGCAGGTTTTTGTACAGTTTTTCTCAACTGATGTAATAGGGTATTCAATTGTTAATAGTTGAGTTATGTACTTTTGTTTTCTAGGATTTGGGTAGATAGAATCTTTATAGGAATAGGTTTTTCTTATTTTTTTTGTCGTCCTACGAGTCCAAGTTGACTCAAAGGAGATTTTGTCTCATATTTCCAAAGGGGGAGATTGAAGCCCTTATACTCTTGACTCACTTGAGTCTATACTGTATAAGAGTTCATCTAGTTTGGAAATTAAGACAAAATTATGTCTATCCTATAAACCAAAGAACCTCAGAGATTGGATTGCTATTTCATTCATTTATCTTGTAGTGATCAAGACCAAATTACCAACACTCACACACAGTAGAATGCATCATAAACATGTCATATTGGATATTTATGTGTGTATATATGTTAAGTATGTTTAAATCCCTAAATTTGATTTTTAAATATTTTTTGGGATTTTATAAACATTTTTTAATAAAGGTTTTTTTTAATTAAAACTAGGTTTTAAAAGTTTGCGGGTTCAATCTATAATTATGGTTTAAAGGGTTTATTGGGTTAAAGTTGGTTTGGGTAGAAACCAAAAGCGGCAGAGAATTCAGGGTGTGGTTGTAATTACTTTTAGACGCGCATTTTATATCGCCTTACTGATCAACACATGTTGCTTGCTGATTGGTGCATTTTATGTTTCTTTACTGAGTATACAATCGCGTATCTTTACAACCGTTGGATCAAACTTTATCAACGTCCTGCATGCTTTCTTTGGTAATCCCCGTGTATCCCTCCTGAACCAATCAGGTGACTTTTAATCACCGCTTTCTGTGAACCCTTGGATTTAAGTCAATCCAGCTTGACTCAATCCTAACCCTTATTTTTGAACCTGCTTCTCGATCCTTCTCTTCGTTCTATAAAAGGGACCCTCCTCTCAATCGTCTAAGACTTTTGGCCAGTTCATTCCTAAGAGTAAAAAAGAGAGAGTAGAGAGAAGAGAGAAAAGAGAGAAACCAGAAAGAAAGAGAGAGAGTTAGAAACCCTAACCCTAACCCCTGTTCGTTAATCCTCTTTCAAACAAAACACTCCACAAAAACTCCTACATATCCAAAGCACTACCCTGAGTGTTCTTGAGTTTTTGAGAGATTTTTGTGTTGCTGTAACCTCTTATTCGTTAGATCTTGTTCCCAACTTAAACTGTTTACTTAGATCTATTTTCTTTTTCATAGAAATTTCAGATCTATGTTTTGCATGTTACATCACACTTAGATCTACATGTTTTATTTCTCATCTTGAGAAATATATTGTTAATTCTTTTCTAAAAATTGCTTTTAACTTTGAAATCAACAATAAATGTTTTCTTTTTCTAGTTCTCTTAAAACTAAACCTTTGAACTAGTTTGGAATCACACTTGGAGGTTTTTAATCTCGAAAATATTTTCAAAACTCTGAGATTGATTAAGATCTTGACCGTCTTCTAAGCAAGATATCCGTGGATTCTGGGATTGATTTAAAGGTCAAACAGGTTCAAAGTTTTATGAGAAGAGAGAAAAAGAAAAATCACTGCATATAGCCTTATATGTAATTTTCTAGGACTGTTTGTACTTAATAAGTGTGAGTGTGTGCATGCATGTGTTAGAGAGCACCTCCACAAACACTTTCACCCTACAACACGAAAAGTGTTGGTAATAAGATCTTGTGAACAAGAGTCGACGTAAAGTGCGGGAACAAATCATAAGTTAACAAACTGGGAGAACAACATCTACAATCAGAACTGCAGAGAAGTTATAAGGACACCAGAGTGTACATTCCTAAACTTATATAGGTCTGAGTTGTATACATGTTAGTTATATAGTTTGTAACTCATAAATTTGTTTTAGTGGATTTTTTTTTCATTTTACTCCGTAGAGGGAGTCGTGGATGTTTCCTCAATTGGTGAGGTTTTACCACCTAAAAAATCGTGAACTTAATCTTTCTACATCTCCTCATCTCATTCTTGGTTGTGCTGAGTTTAAAGTTTGTTTAAACTGTTTTATAAACCGGTTAGTCAAATCTTGAATAGATCTCGTACATACTGTTTTGTTAAACACATCTTGTGTTCAAATAGTTTTGATTTTTAAGAAAAGAGTTTCTTCAAAAACAGCTCGGAGTTACTTAAATATTTTATTTTTAATAAACGGCTTTAGTAACATATTTTCATAGGAACTGTGAGAAAAATAGCCCAGTGAATGCATCACTACTATACTAATGCATGAATTTAAATGCAATAAATCATGTCCATAGAATTATGTATTACCTTTTCCATCTCATTCATAATGAATGACCTAACTTTCCGAATCACGATTCACGTATCTTGTCTGTAATAGATAATTCTCCCCCATTCCTGGTCGAGGAGTAACCCCTTGTCATTAATAGAAAAATCTCCTCCATTCCGGGTCAGGGAGTAACCTCCCGTTTCGATAAACCAAAATGAACAATTTCATATTCATTGTATTATAATAATATCAATAACACGATACAAATATCTCTTTCCAGTGAATACACTCACCTTGGTTGACAACTATGTATTTACATTTCCTTCGGGTGGAGCTGAACTGGATTGATTAGAACTTACACCTTGGAAACACCTTAAGGATTTTCTTGAAATTTTTTTCCTAGCTTTTCCTTGTAACCCTTTCTTCCTTAACTTCTACTTCTCTTTCCTCAAGCTAATAACACTTCAAACTGAACCTAGGGACCTATTTGCTGAAGAAATAGGTTAAAATAAGAGTTTTAGGTCGGCAAAGGCCTTTGTGCTTTCCATCCAATCAAATTAAACCATTTGGTTTACTAAAATACAATTTACCACTTAAAGGGAATGGCCATATTTGCCCCTTGTTCGTAAATTCAGCCTAACTTCTTACTCGGACATCCGTTCGAT
Source organism: Sambucus nigra (assembly GCA_949130495.1). Lineage (NCBI taxonomy): Eukaryota > Viridiplantae > Streptophyta > Magnoliopsida > Dipsacales > Adoxaceae > Sambucus > Sambucus nigra. The sequence continues at coordinate 249,976,252 of OX422224.1, read as the reverse complement.
GCACTGTTTGTTGTGTTACAACCATAACTCACATGTCTACAACTATATATGTTTTACCTCAAGTCAATTGTTATGTTATAAAGGTAAAAAATAGTCTTAAACATGAACATTTCTATCGAAAATAACAAAATTTTGTGTTCGTACATAACTCGACATTTCACGATTTATGAAAGTAGGATTAGACTAAACATAATCACTTAATATTAGATATACTAATAATACATTATTCATATCACATAAGATAAGAATGATTTAAATATAATTTATCGTAATTATATTCGGGTTGTCACAGTGAAGATCAAAGTGAACTCTAAAAAGCGTTTAGAGATTTATACGCCAAGACCTTAAAGATGAAGAAGTTGAATAAGGAGTTAGGTCTTAAGGTGTTAGATTTGGAGAGAGATGGAATTTTTGAGGGAATTTGAGGCATCGAAAAGACAACGCGCGAAGATTAAGGTTTATTTCAGTGAGTTGTTGATTATCGTAGGTCGAAAAAAGAGTGAAATTGCAGCCCGTGTGTTACAACTCAAGAGAGATCTCGAACGTGCCCAGGAGGTCAAGGTTACTTTAGACGATACATCAAATAAGGCTGGAAAGTTGCTCCTCAGTCCCTCTTTGGGTAATGTTGAGAGGACATGAATAGGTCATGACGATGCGCCTACTTCCCACGTTGTAACCGAGCCAGTTTTTGAGTTTGTGATAGATTCATATGGCTCTTAACCCAACCCACCTAGGCTTACCTTACCAGATAGGAGAGTTCAACCTAGATGATTTGGGATAGGTGTTCCTAGACCCGTTTATGCTTACACCCATTGTAAGAAGAAAGGACACCTTAAAGAATTTTGTTTTAAGTTGGGTAGTGTGTCACATATGTTTTTACCTTACACGTGTTCCCCCACACGCCCCCACACATGATAATTTTGATGCTCCCGGAGATTACATGAGAGAGTTTGCACATATTCGAGAGCAAGTTAAGTTTTTGGTCAAAAGTTTACATGATTTGATGTTAGTTTTTCATAGGATGTCACCACCTTTGAAAAACTCCTCCGCACCTAACGGTTAAGGTTTAGACTTGTTTGCTAGCATAGGATGATTTTCATGATGATATTTTATCCCTAATGTTAGTGTGTACCACTTTTGTATTTATTTTTCCATTTTGGATATATTTTTCAAAAAAAACCCAAAAAAAAAAAAATTTGAATTTTTTTGTAAAAATACAAAATGATTTCATATTTTTTTGAGAAAAAAATGAAAAAGCCAAAAAGATTTTATGTTGATAAAATTTTTGGAAAAACAGAAAAAATATTTTTCTATTTTGTTTTGCACCATTTATGAATAGGCATTTAGGATAACCAAGTCATTACATCATTCCATATCCATGTGACTATTTGATAGTGATTTGAGATGCATCTTAATTTCATTTTGTGCTTTTCAATGTGTGGAGTCATTGAGATATTTTTAGTTATTAGTACCTACATGTTTGACTCATGATTTTCTTTAATTCACATTTTCATAGATTTGTTTGATTATTGTACTTATCTATCACATATTGGTAGACATGTTTTCATCTCACTCCTGTCTTTAAAACGAACCATATTCGATAAAACTTGACAATGAAAGAACCGTTGCCAGTGAGGATTTTGTTTAATATGAAAAAATAATGAGTGAACACGGGAAATGGCTGCTAGTAAATAATAATCACGTCGTGAAAGTCACGATTGGAAAAGAGCCCCCCCAAAATTAAGGCAATAAGTTTAGATTACCTCAATCAAAAAATAAAAGATATATTAATTGTGAGAGTGTTTGGATGGAAATAAAACAATGGGTTTGCACGTCATGACAGAGTCTTGAAAAAGCATTATATAGTTTTAGACGTTATTGGTGTGAAAATCATTTCAGACTTTGATGTGTTGATAGATTGAGTCGATGTCATTTAAATTCAACATTTTTTTTGACACCTAAGGACGATTTTGACTTCATTCGTTAGGAGTATCCATATTCATCCTGCACATATATTATGTTTGATTGCATTGATTTTTCTATCGAATTGTTCACACCCATTCATTATGTATCCACGATTTGGTTATCTTAGTGTAAATTCATGGTGTGTGATGTTTTTGTAAATTATTTTTGCATTTTTTAGAAAAAATCGATCAATCAAAAATAGTTGGTGGATGCTTTTGAGTATTTTCTTGGATGAGTACATTTGATTTATTTTCTATGCTTATCGTGACACTCCGATTTATTTTGTTTATTCTTTTCCTTATCTATTTTGGACAAATGAAAAGGGGGGAACGAATTATGAATTATAGGGGAGATTTTACATTATGGGGGAGATTTGAGATTTGATCGTTGATTTTTTGGTTTATGTCCATCTCATTTTAAATTCTGTGCGTCACGAAGATATTTGATTTGTTTATTGTGTGTAGGACTTGATGTTTATTTGGAATGTACAAAAAAAGAAGCGCTAGGAAAGGAAAGAGATTTGAAGATTTTTTAAGAAAGTTTAAAGACTTACAATTTTAGTACCTTTTCACTTTTGGGTTCATGGGAGGGTATTAGATTTGTATAGAATTTTTGTTTTGATAATTCGATTTTTTTATTTTGTTCCGGCATAGACATAGGGGGAGATTTGTAAGGACATATTTTACATAGTCGATTTTACATTTTAGTATGTCATATACTGCTACACCCGTTGAAGGAAGATCAAGATCATATGTTCATCACGACATATCCGATTATCAAAGTTCTTCAACAAACAAGCCTCTACGAGATTGATTTTGATAAGGTTGTTTTTAAAGTTCATTAATGTTTCAGTTAAAGTGTTAAGATATTTTCCTAAATTGTTTTAATCTACCTGAGGCATTTTATTGAGTCAAAATAATTTTTCTAAAACTTGTAGGTGGAGTTTTAAAGAAAAAGAATTTTTCATTTCTATTGTTCAAATGACATATACATGTCATTCAAACGACAGGAGAAAGTCATTCAAATGACTGCTTCACACGACATTGCATGTCGCACGAAGGGTCGCTTGAAGCTCGCTTGGTAGTTTCATCTAACGACAACATATTGTTTCATGTTTCAATATGTCGTTAGAAGGTCACACGATCTAGGATCAAATGACATCTTATGTCATTCGAGTTACCTGCACATTTCATTCGAACGTCCCCGCTGACTCAACTTTTTTATAACTACCCGATTATTGAGTCCTTTTCCCACACGAATGCCTAAGTTTTTTTGATACATGAAAACTACAATCTGTAGAATTTTTGTCTTCTCATTTAGGGTTTAAAAAGTTTGTTTTTTGATTTACAAATAATCCTAATTTCTTTAGTGAATCGTTTTAGAACTCAAGATACAATTTTGTTGAAGTTTCTCTTATAGGGAAGATATCTCTACTGCTGACTTGGTGGCTCTTGAGGGAGTTACTGGCTGATGACTGTAGTCACTTGGGAATGCTTGAGGGTGTTTCTAGTTGAAGATAGAGTTGCGGTTCTTGTGGGTTTGATGCGGTAAATTCATTGCTTGTTCTAGGTTGCGGCCTATATGAGTGTTCTGTGGAATATTCATTACAAATTTCATTGTGTATGTAAGTTGCGATTTACTCTTCATAGTGAAATAAAAGGTTTTACTCGAAAGTTTTTTTTCCTGACATTTATGTATCTAGAAATTTATGATTTGTGTGATGGAATAATTTATTTCACCTAGATGCATGTGCTAGAGTTTTAAATAAAATTAGATTTAATGAATTTGCATAACAAATTGAATCTAATTAAATAAGTTTAATATTTGGAAATTTGGATATACAACGAGCAATCGATATCACACTTACATTCTCAAGTTTACCCTAATTTTGAGAATTTTACAAAACTTGAAATTTGCATCTCCAACCTATGAACCAAGTAAATTCCAAATATAAATTATATATATAAAGAATATATTACATCATGTATTTGGCAACCTCAAAAATCTCAAAGTTAAATTAAAATATTTTTCAATTTAAAAAACATATAACCAATGGGATACAATCTCTAAATCACTTTACATCCAACCACAATAAATTTAGTGAAGTATGGTCTCTCGAAATGATGAATGTGACATTTTTCGAAAACCTCTTAGACTAAGACTCAAAGTGGATTTATGCAACTGAATAAGACAACCCAAATTATCTGAGGACATATAAGCATGTATATTCTCTTATAATTGTTCACTTTGTCTATTCTGTGACAAAACACACAAATTAAGGCATTACAAACAAATGAATCAAATATATAACATATGAAATAAGATTGCATGGCAAGGCATCCAAGATAAAAAAGTAAGAGCAAATATTATAATTGCTCATAAATTTTTCTCCTCACATTTTTGGCCTTTGTTCTCTTCTCCCTTGAGGTGTGGGTGCTAGGTTTTGATTTTGATTATGTGTGGGGAGTTGTTTACCTTACTATTAAACTTATATTAGTCTCAAATTCCAAATTATGCCTTTTATCCCATTTTTGGACCCCCCAAGTGGGCCCAAACACATATTTAAACTAGCCCAATAACTTCCCAACTTATATACCTATAACCTGGGACCATTCATAAAAGTCTAAAACACCTAAACGATCCCATACAACCTCCAAAAATGAATCCCAATTATTTTCATTCCACTTGGACATTTTTGTTATGTTTAAACGACACACACCAATAAATTTCTTAACGTATGCTTTATTTTCACGGGTGAACTCATCACGCCAAATTGAGTCATGTAATTATATAATCATGAATAAAAATTTATTTTCAATTTAAATCTTACCCATTTTTATTTAAATCCATTCAATTTAATTTATTCCCAAAATTAATGGAGGAGGAAGATGTTCTCGGGGGCATATAATGAAATATGCTAGGATTGGTGATGTGTGTGATGTTTTTTATAGTTGTTTTTGTTGTAATGGTCACATTTTCCATGTTTCGGTCTGTGGTTGGATAGCGGTGAATGATTGTGTATGGAAGCAAATGTCAGGACTTCATTTTTTTCTTCATGTTTTTCAGTTATGTTAATGTAAATTTTGTCTATTGTTTAATGCGAAAGTACCTTAATGGTTATGTTGTTTCTGATTATGTATATTGTTTTATGCATTTTCTTTAGAAGTAAAACATATACTATTTTTTATGAGAGTATTCTTTAAAATTTTGTGCATGTACTTTAATGAGAAAATACATGTCAAGTGCATGTATTGTGTGTAAAATTATCACTCATGCGTGTACATTATGTAATCATGCATATGCTTTATTGTGTGTATAATGTTGTTAATTATAGACCTATAAATTAGGGGATTCATGTATTGATTTTTAATGCACATGTATGACTTGTATATGTTCATTTACTATGTTAATTTATGTGTGCACTTTTTGTAGATTATGTGTAAATTGTTATTTTTAATTTATGTGTATAGTGTTTGGCTATATTGATATCGATTATGTAATACTGTGTAAGAATTTGAGAGATGGTGTGTAGGTTAATGCATGTAACTTGTGTATGGGTATGTTTATTTTTTGTTGAGTATTTTGTGTAATTATTAATTTATTGAATTCGTGCCTGTGAGGGTTCAACATTTCCTATTTAGGTTTTTGAATGTTCATTTTTATTTGAGCTAGTTATATGATTGGACAATGTGAGTAAGTGGTACACGGGATTGGGCATAGGTTCATGGTTTAGGTTTGAGGGTATTGTAACAACCCGCGTAATTTTTGGGGTATTTTCGAAATAAAGAGGAAAATAAATTTTGAGATAAAATTATTTTTATTGCTCAAATATGTTGGTTATTATTTTTAAAGGCGAGAATTTCAAATGGTTTCGAAATCAGAATTAAAATGGAGTTTTAATTGAATTTTTATTATTTAGAAGAGTCCTCAAAACATAAAACTCTCTAAGAGTCCTCGGAACATAAAACTCTCTAGTAAAAATAATATTTTTAGAAATTCGACCGGTTGATCAAGCTGAATTTTTGTTAGCAGTCCTGTCTCGCCATTCGCTACAACATACTAAAATTTCAAGCGATTCCAACGGTTCGATCGTCCGGGAATTTTTTTTTTAGTGTTTGTATCTGATTAGAACTCTTTTCTAAATCAAACTCTTAATCCTTTATATATCAACAAATTCGTGGCTTGGCTCTTAAAATGATTTTTTCTCAAACTTTTTAACCAGAAGACCTCTCCAAAATTACTCCCTTTCATCTACAAACCATAGTCCCAAACTTATTCAAGATTTCAACCTTAGATTAGAATGCTTATTTGGTGTTTTCTCGAGTTTGGGATAGAAAGAGATTTGATTATTTTCGCGAGAGGAACGTGATGGTGTGATTAGATTTTGAGGCTTAATTATGTGATGATTCATGTTGGTTCTTTTTGGTGGTTTAAGGTATGGGGTTTTACACAATATGCTCCTGAAATCTCGCGAGTGTTTATTCCGTTGAATTCTTGTTAATTGAACTCATATTTTGAATTGTTAAATTCTTGGAAATCTGGAAAAATAATTGTTGGAATTATTTTCATTCATGGGGTATTATTCAAGTTGTTTTGAGCACGCTGTCATGAGATTTTAATATGGCACTGATGTTGGGCACCTGCCAAGACTCCTTTTTCGGCTACTTGATAAAGTATGGCGCGGTATGGTGAGGCCTGGTGACTCCGGGGAGAGTGAACGGAGCGCCACTGTCAATAAACTAAATCAATCCAATAATAACAAGGTATAGAGCATCTAAATCCCACAATAAAACAAGAAACCACTATTCTCATCTTCAAATTAATACAACAAATCTCTCAAAATAATAAAAATTCAATTAAAACTCCATTTTAATTCCGATTTCGAAACCGTTTGAAATTCTCTCCCTTAAAAATAATAACCAACATATTTGAGCAATAAAAATAATTTTATCTCAAAATTTATTTTTCCTCTTAATTTCGAAAATACCCCAAAAATTACGCGGGTTGTTACAGGTATATGATTTGTATTACGAAACCATATTCCCTATAAAATGTACCCTAAACCCTAGCCACAATGCATTAGACTTTCACTAACTTTGTTTTTAAGGTTCTCAAAATATATGGAATCTGTACCCATTATAGTTCACCATCCATAAGATAAGCTTAGTTTCTTTTGTTAAGTTATTTAATTTTTTTGGTTATTGTGAGTAGGTTCTCGAACTTTAACCTGAAAACTTAGTTCCTTTTGTTAAGTTACATTGGCTCGAGGCTTACCAAATCATGCTCTCTTGAAGCTTAACCCGAAAGCTCAACCCGAGGAAATTGGTGTTATATGAACTTTCGTTATTAGTATCGACACCTGATTTCACATATACTTTATTAAAGTACACATAAATTCACGTGTCTAGTACTATAATTGCATGTTGTTTGATATTTTTAAGTAATTAACACGAAATGAACTTTAAATGAATAAAACGTGCATGTACTTAACAAAGATAATGTTTATTCAATGTCACAAAGGTTAAATATCATGTAATGTAGCTAGATTTTACGTGTGACACTAATCAGTGTTATTAAATCACGCTGGAGAGATATATGGATCACAATAGTAAATTATTGTTTATATTTGAATGATATATAGATGGTAGTTTATTCCATTTCCTTTTTTTAAAAAAGGAGATTTTTCTGAAATATATAGTTTTGATTGAATTTGTTTTTACCCGAAATTGAGTTGTAAGTGAAGTTTGAATTTGAGAGTAGAGTAATATATGTTTGCGCAAGAAAGTAGTATAAATCTTTAGGAAGTCGTTCGCAATTTGAATATGTAAAAATTGAATTTGGGACAACGAGGAAATTATAAGTTTGTGTTTTGAAATGTGATATTCGTGGCATGTGCGTGTTTATTATACGAGAGACCTAAGAATTTAATTTCTTAAGTAGCGAAAGCTAACCATAATACCCTGTACTTTTGTAACTATTTTATTTCCACATGTGTATTAAATTATTAATGTAATGGGGAAATTAAATTGGGTTAGATAAATATTAATTACCCAGTTTCGAATTATTATTTATAATTATTATTATTTACTTGTCTGTAATAAGTACATAGCGATGCAAATTATTATATTGTTGCTTAATGAGTGAAAAACAATGGATTATTATTATTGTCGTTAGAGAGTTAAAACTATGGATTTAAATAGTTTAAGGGCGATGCGTACTGTACACACGTGTCAGGCCCGATTAACGATATGGTGGAATATTTATAACTAGGTGATTTGGATGACCTTTTTTAGTGCACTGGTGATCCGTAATGGGCTGAAATAATCCAAACTAGGTACCTGGGGGTTATAGTTGTGTTCCGAGGGCTTTTTAGATGTAGTATGGCCTATATGGGGGGTATGGTAATCTTTTTACCCTTAGAGCTACACCTAAAAACGAGATTAGGGATTAAGTAAGAGGTATTTAAGGTTAAGTGGGGTGGATGGCAGCCTCATATTTTCCCGTGCTTAGTGGAGATTAAGGGAGAGATATCGATCTCCAGAAATAATTCATCTCTACGTGTCGAGACATCGGATTTTAATCCAACAAGTCAAGTGTTTACTTGTGTAACACCTTGAAATTTTTGGGTTATTATCTTTATTTAATTAATTCAGTAATTAGTAATTCACTTGTGTAGTAAATTAATGAGAATTAATTAATGGGAATATTTAAAAGTAAATATACTTAAATAAGTTAACGGGTGAGAGTTAATTTTAGCAATTTATTCTGGAAGGTGATTTTGAGCGCGCAGTTGAGTCCGTTAGTGGTTGAAATAGTCTGATTTGAGTAGTTATATGCATACATTGGGTTTAGGGGCCTAATTAGACATATTAGAGTTCCATACAGAGCGATTGGACCTTTTTTATAAGACCCATAGTCCCAAAAATGCGAATAGGGTTTTAAACCCCAAATGTGTAAAGGTTAGGCAACATTATATCACATTAGAAGAGTGAAGAGGGAAAAATCTTAAGGGGAGAGCCAAAGAGAAGAGGAACTTGGGGATCGTGGAGAACTTGCTTCAATTCCAATTCAACACCTTCATTCAAAGCCTTGGATCTTCATTTGAGGCAAGTGGTTTAAATTGTGATTATTAAAATGCATCTACATTTTCATATTAAAAGAGGTGGAATTCAATTGAATTCTAGGGTTTGTTCTTGAATAAATTGGGGATTTCCCTTTAATGAGAGTTATAAATCTGTAGAGGTTTTAATAGTTGATGGAATTGATGAAATTGTTAGGGCTAGATTTGTTAAAACAAAAGAATGGACTTAGGATAAATTTGGGGGCGTTTTAATGCAGAAACCTATTCAGAACACAGGTTTAAAACTTATTAATGGCAAAGTGGGTTCTTTAGCAGAAGAGAGAGAGAGAGAAGAAATACCAGCATCATTCGAATGACATGGTATTTCGTTCGAACAAAACCCACTGTTAATTAAACAACAAGGTTCTTCGTTCGAACCATTTCTGATGTTTGCCAGATTTCTACAATTCCCCTGATTCACACCTATTGTGTTGGAGATTTATAGTTCCTTCCCTAACTGATTTATGAAATTGAGTATTGATTTAGGGTTTAAATTGAGAATACCTAACCTTGAATTATTTGGAGGACTAATGAAATTAAAGGGGTAAGTTTAAGATTTAGCATTTTTAATCTCATTATGTAAGTGATTAGATGTGAATGCATGGAATTGAAGATGTAGGTTCATGATTTAGCATATTGTAATCTTGTTGTTTAAGTAATGAAACTTGATTACATGAAATTCAAGGGTGGACTGAAACTATCGAATTTTGGGCTGAGATATGGAGAGTCCGGGTATACTTGAAAGGGATACACAAAAATAATGAGAATTAATTAGTATGTAATTAATTAAAATGAAGTCGGACCATAGACTTAAATGTTTTGGGCATGGGTATGGGCATAATACTCCGATCGCCTGGATTTCTAGAAATATGTTGACGCGTAGTACATATATGATTGATATATATATTTGTGTGAAAAATATATATAGTAAAGCCATACCAATATCAATGCTATCATAGGAGGTTGCATGATGTGGGTGAGCCCCCTGACTAGTGAATGCAGGGTGATTATACTCCCCTAGGCCATAGCGTCTGTAACTTAGGGGTGGGGCCATTATGGTATGGAGCAGACACTTTTATCGGGAACTATGGCCGCCTCCTATGCGTTCGGTGATAGCATTTATATCCGACATATGTGTAAATGTTGAGATATAATACGTATATATAGTGCAGAATTATATACGGAACTTTATATATATATATATATATATATATATATATATATATATATATATATATATATATATATATATATATATATATATATACATGGTGTGAAATGTATATATAATATAACTTGTGGAAATGACATATGATTTAAAGTGAGAAATGATTCTTTATAAAAGTTAATGTGAATAATAACTCATAGAAATGTAAAAATTCGCTTGGGGTATAATAGTGGGGCATTTAGTATAAAAATTTGGGACAAGTCTAGTTACGAGGAGAGTGGCTAGGTGTGTTATGCATAATTTATTAGGCGTGCACATTAGTTGAGGGGTGAGGTAAACTCAAGGGAGTTCGCGACACTAATTTAAATATGGAGAGAATTTGAATTTTTAATTTTTTCATTTAAATACACTTGCCAAATATTTTCAAATATTTTGGGTTCTAACCCATGATATAAAATATTTTCAAAAAACAACCTTTTAGGTGTCCTACCACAGGGGCGCTAGTTCTTATCCTTCCTATAGGGGGCGCAACTGCAGTTATGTGGATTGCTGCGGGATCTTTGTTTAGAGGCTTTCCTCGTTCTATGTTTAGATAGGAACTTTCTTAGTTGTACTATTGAGTTTGTACTTTAACATTCAGTCTTGGCATGTATCGGTATTCTTTTATATTTGCACTTTGTGGATTACTTATAGTCGATGATGCTCAACAAACACTTGCACTTATCTTGTGGCATGTTTAGTTTCCTTCTTGTAATAGTTAATTTGGTTTCCTAGTAGGTTGGCTGAGTTTGATTTAATTCATAAGATAAAATTTGGCATCAGCTTAATTTAAGACTGGGTGATTAGTAATTAAAAAGTTTTCAATAGTGATGTTAAGAATGAACCATATGAGATTCCTGTTTAATTTGGTACAGGACTGATCACCCGGTATTTTATTAAGCGGGGTGAACAAATGGTATCAGAGCATCAGGTTCTAATATCTTTAGGATCTTTGCGGCTTTTCACATTTTTGCGTACCGTTCTTTTCACATAGAGCAATATTGTTAGGACAGTCGCTTTTATCTTCACGAGTTGTGTTTTCGCTCTTCTGCTATTTATATATGGTTTTGAAGATAAACTTATACAATTAAATTTAAATTTCAGATGAGGATTGAGGGAGAATGACAAATTGAGATCACTGAAGAATTTATGAGCGGGCAAACACAGCAAGTTCTTCGAACACCACAAGTAACGATGACAGTCATGAAGATGTCCAAAATTATACCACAAGCAGTGACTACCACACTATTGCAGTATCAAGATGGTCAAATACAAAGGTCAGGGCGGAAGAGACCAAGGGAAGGAAGTCAAGAAAAAAATACCACAAATAATAATGATAGTGAAATCCCACATCTGGAACAGAGTTCTCGACAAAAGTAGGGGCATGATCAGACAAAGATAGATCACTCAGACTGTTGCTTCTCATGTGGGAGGAAAGGCCATCCAAAGAAGGAATGCCCCTTCAAGAAGCATTTATTTATATGTGGAGCAGTGAGTCACCAACAAATGGATTTCCCTCAACAGAATGTCGTACCAAAATTGAAGGTACAGAGAGGACAACAAGACCCAAAACAATAACAGGTTCTTTAGGGACGCAAGGTCCGGGGGAACAATGGGGGTGGCCATCAGGGCTAACCACCGGGATAGCCTCGCCAGGTACATAAGGGCCAACCTTAGGGACCACAGCGTCAGGATCATCCGGGTCAGTATCAGGGAAACGATCAGAAATGTTGTTTCATTTGTAGTCAAGTAGGCCATCTTAGGAAGGATTACCATAAAAAGTTAAGGACCAACAGTTGGGTGCCTCACAGGGATATCAGGCACCGGGACCTCGGGTAGAACCAACTTCCCCAATCCAACAAAAGTTGGGACATTTGCAGTACGAACGTGTGTGCAACGTTCGAGATGTTTCGATTCCCCAGCACCATCAGTGCCACCGACAGTAGAAGGTACGTTCCCCTATCCTTGATCTAGTTGGAACAATTCTTTTAATACTGGTACATCGCATTCATTATTAGGACCCATTTTTCTAGAGTGGTTGGGTTGCTAGAAGTGGCGGATAGTCTAATAATGAGTGTGGAGTCATGATTTAGGGGGTTTGAGTTTTGGCAGAGGGTCTCTTTGATTTTGAATTTAGAGGGCTATGATGTTACTTTGGGGAGGGATCCGACTAGAATGACAGGTGCCGTTGTCGTCAAGGTAGTACATTTGCATGTATTTGTATCAATACTCTTAAGAAATGGGAGCTAAGGGAGTTGGAGAAACTATCAGAATAATAAGATTGGATGGTTAGACCTGGTGAGGCATCAAGGGAAAGGATACCCAAAAGGGGACCCAAATGTAATACCCTGTAATTTTTATGACTTTTAAAATGGGTTATATTTTAACTTAATGGATTAGTTGGATTTTATTATTAATTAATTCATTTGGGTTTTACCCGAATTGTGGATATTAAAATGGATGATTCTGAATATTACTTAAAGATATTTAGGGAATATATGAATGTGATGTCATTGATATGATGGCATGATATAATTTCTCGGTAAATTGGATTTTTAGTCAGACGCGGTATGGGACGTGTCGGGACTAATTTGTTAAATTAAAAAGGGAACTTATTTTTATATCATCCTTATAGTCATTTTGACTGCGTCATTGCGTCCGGAAGGGTTGAGATAGTCAGAAAAGTCTATTTGGATGTTGATATTGGGTCTCGGGTCATTTGGAAATGAAAAGACAACCCAAAAGGGCATTTTGGTTATTTTTACAAGGGGGATGAATAGTGATTTCGGGTTTTGTCTTATTATAAGTATTTGGAGATTAGTTGAATGTGGGTTCATTCATCTCTTCTACACAAAATTGAAAGGTCATCTTCTTAGAGAGAGTGAAAGGTTGCTTGGGAAGAGAAAAGCTTGCTTGGAAAGGAGGAGAACTAAAGACCAAAGGTCACCACCACCAACCACCACCGAAAGTGGCCGGAAAAAGGGAGAACCACCTATGTTATTCAACTCCAAAGGATCAGATCTTCATTAGAGGCAAGTGTTTGATATTTGCAATTTAAGTTCGTATATTGTCCATGTTAGGATAGTTATAAAAAGAGATGATTTTCATGCTTGGAAGATGAAAGGATATAGTTGTTAATGGATTTTTGGAATCTAAAAATATATAGGAATTAAACTCATGTTGTAGGTAGTTAGTAATCCAATAAATATTCATCAATCTGTGAAAGAAATTATGAAAATAATTTACTGTTCTTGAATATAATATGTTGATAATTTTTTGGAAAAAGAGGCAAAAACGAGTGGAATGAGAAGAGCCAATTTAGAATGTTTAGATCTTCTTTTTGAGTGCATTTGGATGAGATTTAAGAAAAATTCAAAACACATACCTGACTCAATTTTTCATGTAGAATCCAAATCTGAAGTCGGATTGATGATTTGAATAATTTTTGGATCTGATTTTTCTGAGTATTTAAAATATGAGAATTCATGATGTTGTTTCTTTTTAATGTTGGTTCTTATCCCAAAACTTTTGTAGATCTTCGGTGATTATTACTTGAATATTATGGGACTTAGAGAAGATCAGTAAGCCTTAGTTAAGATTTGAATTAATTTGATTGGGATTTAATTGATTAGAATTATGATAATTAAAGTTAAAGAGATTTCGGTTGCTAGATTCATGTGTTGGATTCTAATCTATTTGTATGAGGATTAAGGATAGTTCAAGTAGGGGAGATTTAATATAACACCTGGGTAGCCTTAGGGTTACAATTTAAACATCAAGGACTGAGTTTAAGCTCATTATTGATTTCGCAAGGGCTGAGTGTAGTACAAGAGCGTAGTGGTATGGCTCTTGGATTGAGATGGGAGTTTAGAACACATTTGGTTGAAAGAGGGGATGAGGTTATTCCGATCGCATATTTGAAGTTGACGAACCTCCTCGATCGACAAAGTTAAGTAGTAGTGTATTGGAGGGGTTCCTTGTTTGGATTTCTCTTTGCGAGACGCTCCGCGCATGAACCTTAACGACGTCGGGAGTGGAGAGATGTTATAGGATGCGAGGATAATTAAATTATGAAGTAAAGATATGACATTTTAATACGTGGGATTTAAAGAGATATAATGCTACGTAAGGGAATAATCTAAGGTTAATGTGAGTACCTTGTTGTTAGTATACTATAGGTATGATAATACCTATTTGATTGATTGATGATTTATGTGTATGACATACCTAACTTACTTGATATCGGTGGGAGGTTTGCGCGTGAGGGCAGTCATATCCTGATGAATCCATGGGATCTTTGATTTGTCGCTCGAGAACATAGGTCTATGAAAGACTTATCGGGGAGTTGATAAGTCCGCTGACTGTGGGTACGTAGGTATGTGCGTGACCCATGGATACGAGAACTATGTTCGCCTCCAATGTTTGTGATGTTGTTCATGGTTCGAGGAATCTTTATCGAACCTTTAGTCCCCTATTCGGCGACCTGCGATGATGGGACATGACAGCAGAGTAATGCATTGCACCGCAGTTGTGACTCGGGGTGCCGTATTATATATGAATATATATATAATGAATTAAATGAATGAATGAATGGATATATGGTGGTTAAATCATCTACTGTGTGGGAAATTGTAGATAACGGTGAATAGAGAAAGATAATTGAATTAAGTTAATGAATGTTTATTGAAAAGCTTAATTCATATTATTGAGAAATGATTCATGTTAATGAGAAACGATGAGAAATGTAAATAAATAATAATGTGACGTATGGTATGGGACATACGGGGATTATGATATGGGAATGGAATTATAATATGGAGACTGGAAAAGAGGAACCATTAACTAGGAGGTTAATAGGAAACGTTAACTGTGCACTCTAGTTGAGAGGTGAGAATGGCAAGTGAGAGTTGGGTCTAACATGTACATAATAAAAGATTTATTGCACTTGTTAAATACTTGCTGTTTTAAAAATTATTTACACATTCGGGCTCTGACCCGTTTCCTTGCATATTTTCTTTTCTATTGTATCTTCTATATCAGGTGTCCAGCAGCAGGGATTGCAACCTTAGTTTATTTTGACGAGCTATGGAGCTATGGAGTATTGCTTAGATGCTTATCATCATGTGATTCACAGTGTTCTCTTAGTAGGGCATGTCGCCCAAAGGATTCAGTTATCATTTTCTATCGGGGTCAAATACTAATGTATTCGGGTCTTTTTAATACAGTTAATATTGTTGGGATTTCTGTAATGGATTAATATTATTTGGGAATGTTTATTCCAACTGCATTTAAATTCTTTTGTGTTATCTATTCAGTTAAGTGTTGTAGAATAAAATGTGTTGTGTTATTCTTAAACTGGAAATGGATTTTATTAAATTAAAATTTGGAAAGTTTTTAACACCAGCTTAATTGGGTATTGGGTGAGTTGTAAATATTTTCGACAGTGATGCTAAGAATGAGCCAACTGTATATTATGTTTTAATTTGGTATGGGACTGGCCACCCGGTATTTAATTAGGCGGGGTGTTACAGGTGGTATCAGAGCATCAGGTTCTAGTGTCCTTTAGGATCTGTACGGCTTACTGTGTTTTCAGCTTAGCGTTCTTTGATGTAGAGACCTATGTTTAGGATTGTTGATCGCTTTGGTTAGATTCCATATATATCAGTGAATCTTATTTATGATCGGGTGTGATCGAACAAAGAAGTATGTCAGATGAGGGCCATTGGATGGATAGCGGAGATCGTACTTATGAGGTTATGAAGTATGTTCGAGTATGATGACCGTAGTCGAGGTCACCACTATTAAGGAAAAATTGAGGAGAGTCATTAGTAGAAGTTCTTGAAATGCGGGAATTATGTGTGTTACCTAACGAAGGCAATATATTCAAAGGCTTGGGCATATAGTGGAGTGTGGTTAACTAGAACTGAAAATTTGGGGTAAAATTTTTCTTGACTCATCGGAGCAAAGTTATAATAGTGGGATTCAACAACCACCACCCACGAATGAGGGTATGTTTTCTATCTAAGGAATTATGAGGCGTATATTGATTTTTGTAGCGATTAATATTGTGTGGGCAAAAAGGATTGCTAAACTTAGACTATAGCACTGTTATTTACGTAGACTCACCAAGGGGTGTGGGACACCTATATATTACATGTTATCACGTGGGTTTGATTTTTATCATGGGATTACTCACTTTGGGCATGTTCGAGCATGATGTGACTATCGGCATGCATTGACTTGTGGTATACGAGAGCGTATGTACTACTATTAACCAGCATCTTGTCTTCTAGAGAAGAGTAGATGAGTAGCCTCTATTTGAAATCATTAAAACCTAAAAAAAAAATCGATAAACCTGATATGTTTTTTTCGATAAACCAAATTTTTATATAATTGACTAAGGACCTTAGGAGTTTCGATGACCGACTACTTTAGGAAGTAGTGTATCGGGGTGGTTCCTTGTTTGGATTTCGCTTACGAGACACCCCACGCATGAAACTAATAACCGTTGGGAGTCGAAATAAGATAGGTCTTTAGGATATGAGTTTATAACCTTTGCTATAATTATGGAAGTGGTACGATAGGGTGTATGGGCGGCCTGGATGATTGGATTGTAGTAGTTTTCATAATTGTGAAAAAGGTAAGTAGTTGGAACTTCAGGATTTATTTGTTCAATACGTGAGGATCATTTTTCCCAAAGATTTTCACGAGGACAGTATAGGGAATATTGGGTAAAGTTTAAATTCGGTTAAGTTGAAACTATATGGTGCGGCTTGGCATATAACATCAATAGGGATTTTCGTTAATGTACTGTATGGGCGGTACGTTTTAGATTTCTTGCGATGAGAGATTTATACTCGGAGTTGACCTTACCGGTATGATTTATATTCCTGAATTTCGGGACGAAATTCTGTTATAAGGGGGGAGTATGTAATACCCCGTAATTTTTATGACTTTTAAAATGGGTTATATTTTAACTTAATGGATTAGTTGGATTTTATTATTAATTAATTCATTTGGGTTTTACCCGAATTGTGGATATTAAAATGGATGATTCTGAATATTACTTAAAGATATTTAGGTAATATATGAATGTGATGGTATGATATAATTTCTCGGTAAATTGGATTTTTAGTCAGACGCGGTATGGGACGTGTCGGGACTAATTTGTTAAATTAAAAAGGGAACTTATTTTTATATCATCCTTATAGTCATTTTGACTGAGTCATTGCGTCCGGAAGGGTTGAGATAGTCAGAAAAGTCTATTTGGATGTTGATATTGGGTCTCGGGTCATTTGGAAATGAAAAGACAACCCAAAAGGGCATTTTGGTTATTTTTACAAGGGGGATGAATAGTGATTTCGGGTTTTGTCTTATTATAAGTATTTGGAGATTAGTTGAATGTGGGTTCATTCATCTCTTCTACACAAAATTGAAAGGTCATCTTCTTAGAGAGAGTGAAAGGTTGCTTGGGAAGAGAAAAGCTTGCTTGGAAAGGAGGAGAACTAAAGACCAAAGGTCACCACCACCAACCACCACCGAAAGTGGCCGGAAAAAGGGAGAACCACCTATGTTATTCAACTCCAAAGGATCAGATCTTCATTAGAGGCAAGTGTTTGATATTTGCAATTTAAGTTCGTATATTGTCCATGTTAGGATAGTTATAAAAAGAGATGATTTTCATGCTTGGAAGATGAAAGGATATAGTTGTTAATGGATTTTTGGAATCTAAAAATATATAGGAATTAAACTCATGTTGTAGGTAGTTAGTAATCCAATAAATATTCATCAATCTGTGAAAGAAATTATGAAAATAATTTACTGTTCTTGAATATAATATGTTGATAATTTTTTGGAAAAAGAGGCAAAAACGAGTGGAATGAGAAGAGCCAATTTAGAATGTTTAGATCTTCTTTTTGAGTGCATTTGGATGAGATTTAAGAAAAACTCAAAACACATACCTGACTCAATTTTTCATGTAGAATCCAAATCTGAAGTCGGATTGATGATTTGAATAATTTTTGGATCTGATTTTTCTGAGTATTTAAAATATGAGAATTCATGATGTTGTTTCTTTTTAATGTTGGTTCTTATCCCAAAACTTTTGTAGATCTTCGGTGATTATTAATTGAATATTATGGGACTTAGAGAAGATCAGTAAACCTTAGTTAAGATTTGAATTAATTTGATTGGGATTTAATTGATTAGAATTATGATAATTAAAGTTAAAGAGATTTCGGTTGCTAGATTCATGTGTTGGATTCTAATCTGTTTGTATGAGGATTAAGGATAGTTCAAGTAGGGGAGATTTAATATAACACCTGGGTAGCCTTAGGGTTACAATTTAAACATCAAGGACTGAGTTTAAGCTCATTATTGATTTCGCAAGGGCTGAGTGTAGTACAAGAGCGTAGTGGTATGGCTCCTGGATAGAGATGGGAGTTTAGAACACATTTGGTTGAAAGAGGGGATGAGGTTATTCCGATCGCATATTTGAAGTTGACGAACCTCCTCGATCGACAAAGATAAGTAGTAGTGCATTGGAGGGGTTCCTTGTTTGGATTTCGCTTTGCGAGACGCTCCGCGCATGAACCTTAACGACGTCGGGAGTGGAGAGATGTTATAGGATGCGAGGATAATTAAATTATGAAGTAAAGATATGATATTTTAATACGTGGGATTTAAAGAGATATAATGCTACGTAAGGGAATAATCTAAGGTTAATGTGAGTACCTTGTTGTTAGTATACTATAGGTATGATAATACCTATTTGATTGATTGATGATTTATGTGTATGACATACCTAGCTTACTTGCTATCGGTGGGAGGTTTGCGCGTGAGGGCAGTCATATCCTGATGAATCCATGGGATCTTTGATTTGTCGCTCGAGAACATAGGTCTATGAAAGACTTATCGGGGAGTTGATAAGTCCGCTGACTGTGGGTACGTAGGTATGTGCGTGACCCATGGATACGAGAACTATGTTCGCCTCCAATGTTTGTGATGTTGTTCATGGTTCGAGGAATCTTTATCGAACCTTTAGTCCCCTATTCGGCGACCTGCGATGATGGGACATGATAGCAGAGTAATGCATTGCACCGCAGTTGTGACTCGGGGTGTCGTATTATATATGAATATATATATAATGAATTAAATGAATGAATGGATATATTATGGTTAAATCATCTACTGTGTGAGAAATTGTAGATAACGGTGAATAGAGAAAGATAATTGAATTAAGTTAATGAATGTTTATTGAAAAGCTTAATTCATATTATTGAGAAATGATTCATGTTAATGAGAAACGATGAGAAATGTAAATAAATAATAATGTGACGTTTGGTATGGGACATACGGGGATTATGATATGGGAATGGAATTATAATATGGAGACTGGAAAAGAGGAACCATTAACTAGGAGGTTAATAGGAAACGTTAACTGTGCACTCTAGTTGAGAGGTGAGAATGGCAAGTGAGAGTTGGGTCTAACATGTACATAATAAAAGATTTATTGCACTTGTTAAATACTTGCTGTTTTAAAAATTATTTACACATTCGGGCTCTGACCCGTTTCCTTGCATATTTTCTTTTCTATTGTATCTTCTATATCAGGTGTCCAGCAGCAGGGATGCCAACCTTAGTTTATTTTGATGAGCTATGGAGCTATGGAGTATTGCTTAGACGCTTATCATCATGTGATTCACAGTGTTCTCTTAGTAGGGCATGTCGCCCAAAGGATTCAGTTATCATTTTCTATCGGGGTCAAATACTAATGTATTCGGGTCTTTTTAATATAGTTAATATTGTTGGGACTTCTGTAATGGATTAATATTATTTGGGAATGTTTATTCCAGCTGCATTTAAATTCTTTTGTGTTATCTATTCAGTCTAGTGTTGTAGAATAAAATGTGTTGTGTTATTCTTAAACTGGAAATGGATTTTGTTAAATTAAAATTTGGAAAGTTTTTAACACCAGCTTAATTGGGTATTGGGTGAGTTGTAAATATTTTCGACAGTGATGCTAAGAGAGAGCCAACTGTATATTCTATTTTAATTTGGTGTGGGACTGGCCACCCGGTATTTAATTAGGCAGGGTGTTACACCAGATAACTGATCGAGATCAATAGAATTTCTACCGAGTGAGGGTGGGTTCGGTAGGGCCTTCAAGGCCATCGACAAGTCCCAAGGGACCATTGGGTCCAAAAGGGCAATTAAGGTAGCAATCAGGTTCGAGACTACCCGGTCCTTGAGAAGGATAACCCCGACATGGATGGCAGGGCTAGAAAAAGGGGAATGAAACAGTGATGTGTCTTATGTGTGGGAGAGTAGAAATACTTGGGAGAATCTTGTCCTTAGCGAGTTAGGGGACAGGAGTGGGATGTCTAGCGAGAGCATTTGTTAGAAGAATGTTATATTTTTGTTAGGGTGAGGGTATTATGTCTGATAATCTTTGAGCTGGCAGTGTTATGGGAAACTGAAAATACGGGTTTATTTTCGAGAAAATTGAAGTTTGTTTTGTGTGACGTGAGTGAATCACATGAATGTATTAGTACTAGATTCACGTGAGAAACGAATTTAGAGGAAGTATCCTTAATATTATTGATATGTGTGTTTTACCATGGAGTGGAGGGGCACTCTTTAGTCCCACTTGTAAAGGAAAGGATAGGTAAGTTGATATGGTATATTCTTCTGAGGATTAACTCATTTGAGGGGTGATATTCGAGGTAAGGTTTAATCGTGGGTGCGAACGGGTTTGCAATGATGGACAGTTATAGCAAGGCTATCGTGTTCGTTGTTCCAGGGAAGGAGGTATGTTTGTGCGATGTTCTACCTGAAAGAGGTTGAGCTTGCGAGAATATTTTAGTGTTGTAGACTTCAGAGGGTATGATGGGTTATTATGGAGCCAAGAGATTTAGCTCGTTATAGATATCTAGCGCTAAGGGCTCAGTGATAGAGTGATCGCAATGATATATAGCCCTCTTAGATACGCAAGAGTCCATGATAGATTTGTGAGTATAGGGGCAAGGTGTGAAATTTCCCGTGGTTATGCTTGGGTTCTAAGGAGATCAAGGACAGACAATACAAAGGAATAATTCATTGAGAAAAGTTATTTAGGGATTTCCCGGGAGGTGTCATAAGACATCACAACCTGTCAAAAGTGTAGAGACGTCATTTGATCCTAGGTCATCGGATTTAATGATAATTTGAGAACATGTGGAGAGACTAAGTTGAGCAAAGGGCCACCAAGAGATAAGCCAGTGGAGCTGAAAAGTGTTGCGAAAGAAACACCGCAAAGCTTCAGCACCACAAGTTGCTAGGTTGTGCATATTGTTATGTGTTCTGTATGATTTATTTTAGCCAATTTTTCCATCGTAGGGACCCAAAGGTATGGGAATAAGGGAGTATCTTGAGGATCTCACATCGATACTAAAGCTGGGGTAATATCGGGGAGAATCGAATGGTAATGAATAAGTTATGGGAAAATAATTGGAGGATATAGCCACACCGATGAGGCGGGGGAGGAAATTGAGAAAAATATGGGTACATAATTGTTGATTGGAGGTTTGTACAATTAGGCTCGGGTTAGAGGGTGTATGGGCACCCTGGGAGGAGCCAGAGCCTCTACGGTGCAGATACTTAGCAGATTCAGGGAGAAGACGCAAAGGCAATGATTTGGAAATATTTTGAAGGAATGGGAATAAGTTGTCTCCCGAATTATGGAATGATTAAGCATATGTGTTTGGAAGTGACAGTGACTACGTCACAACCTATAATTTGCTATCACTAGGATTCGTGAGTGAGATGGATATTAGTGGATGTGTTGGCCGTAGTAGCCATAATATATATATATATATATATATATATATATATATATATATATATATATATATATATATATACATACATACGTGGAAAGAAGGGTTCTTTGGTGTTAACAACGGAGGGTGGGGGTTACACTAAGAGGATGGTTGCATTATACGAGATATTTCTACTTTCGAGGATTGTGGGAGTAGTGTGGATGTTTTTCCAAGTTTCAACCGTGTAGATATAGTTTGGGGGCTATAGTGGATAGCTATAGTAAGATTGGGTGTTTGCGGTACCAGGGTATGAATTGTCGATCCTAGGTTTCACCTGAGATAGGGTCTAAGGTATATATACGGTGATGTATCTTAAAACGTGTTGCATGTCAATGTACTACTGTTGTTAAATTGGAATCTCGGGAGTAAGGACATTTCTGATGTGATTCAGGATGGTTGGATTGATTGTCGAGCGGGAAGATATAGTCCAGGTCTTATTTTCGCATAAGGAGACTAGTGATAGTAAGGGAGCGGTAGAAGGTATTGTATTTTTACATAAGACTGGGTATGTATACTTTCATTCCGAGAGGAGGGTCTTGGGAATGTTATAACTGTGGGATAAGTTATATTACGGATTAAGGACTAGTAAATGTCGTATTTCATTTAGCGTGCTTAATCGTGGGTACAAGGAGGATGGGCGCTTTAGTTAAATACATTCGCTCAATAACTTTGTGTAGCAATGCTAAGAGTAAGTGGTTGCGGGACTAGTTGAGACCGGGAGTACTTGGCTTATCTGAATTTCAAGGACGAAATTCCGTTATAAGGCAAGAAGTATGTAACACCTCGAAATTTGTGGGTTATTATTTTTATTTAATTAATTCAGTAATTAGTAATTCACTTGTGTAGTAAATTAGTGAGAATTAATTAATGGGAATATTTAAAAGTAAATATATTTAAATAAGTTAACGTGTGAGAGTTAATTTTAGAAATTTATTCTAGATGATGATTTTGAGCACGCGGTTGAGTCCGTTAGGGTCGAAATAGTCCTAAATGAGTGGTTATATGCATACATTGAGTTTAGGGGCCTAATTAGACTTGGAGTTCCATATAGATAGCTTGGACATTTTTTATAAGGCCCATAGGCCCAAAAACGTGAATAGGGGTTTTAACCCCAAATGTGTAAAGGTTAGGCAACATTATATCACATTAGAAGACTAAAGAGGGAAAAATCTTAAGGGGAGAGCCAAAGAGAAGAGGAACTTGGGGATCGTGGAGAGATTGCTTCAATTCCAATTCAACACCTTCATTCAAAGCCTTGGATCTTCATTTGAGGCAAGTGGTTTAAATTATGATTATTAAATTGCATCTACATTTTCATATTAAAAGAGGTGGAATGGAATTGAATTCTAGGGTTTAATCTTGAGTAAATTGGGGATTTCCTTTTAATGAGAGTTATAAATCTGTAGAGGTTTTAATAGTTGATGGAATTGATGATTGGATTGATGAAATTGTTAGGGCTAGATTTGTTATAACAAAATAATGGACTTAGGATAAATTTGGGGGCGTTTTAATGCAGAAACCTATTCAGAACAGGGGTTTAAAAGTTGCTAATGACGGAGTGGGTTTTTTAGAAAAAAAGAGAAAGAGAGAAGAAATACTATCGCCATTCGAACGACATGGTATTTCGTTCGAACGAAATCCACTGTCGTTCGAATCACCGGGCTCTTCATTCGAACCATCTCTGATGTTTGCCGATTTCTGCAATTCCCCTGATTTAGACCTGTTGTGTTAGAGATTTACAGTTCCTTCCCTAACTGAATTATGAAATTGAGTATTGATTTGGGTTTTAAATTAAGAATACCTAACCGTTAATTAATTAGAGGACTAATGAAATTAAAGAGGTAAGTTTATGATTTAGCATTTTTAATCTCGTTGTGTAAGTGATTAGATGTGAATGCCTGAAATTGAAGATGTAGGTTCATGAATTAACATATTGTAATATTGTTGTTTAAGTAATGAAACTTGATTGCATAAAATTGAAGGGTGGACTTAAACTATCAAATTTCGGGCCGAGATATAGAGAGTCCGGTTATAGTTGAAAGGGATACACCAAAATAATGAGAATTAATTAGTTTGTAATTAATTAAAATGAAGTCGGACCATAGACTTAAATGTTTTAGGCTTGGGTATGAATAATATATATGATTTATATATATTTATGTGAATAATATATATAGTAAAGCTATAATACTCCGTCCTAGAAAATAAGTATTTAATGATAATCAAAATATTATATTCAAAGAAGAAATTGAGGAATAAATATATAAGGGGATTACGCCAAATGGCACGAAAAGTGGCGCATTACGAAAAATAATTAAGGAGAAAAAATCCCCATGTAGCATGGTTTGCTTGGATGCATATTTAAGTTCTAACAATTTTAGTAAGTACGTTGGTTAAGTTTGAAGCAAAAATACCAATGAATGATTGTAACACGATCATGGTTAATAATGCGATAATTTGGGCGGTACTCAATGCGCATGATAGGTAACTTTGCGCGATTTTTGTAGGATGCATCGCGGTCCCAAATATCAAAATGACCACTTTTATATGGTCCAAAAAATACATATAAAAATACCATGGGGTCAAAAGTCAAAAGTCAAAAAATAAATAAAAAATATTTTTCGTCAAAAAAATAAAAGTGCTCAGAAAATTATGAAAATCTCTAGATTGACTTAAAATTTAATTTCGAGCAACTTTCTCTTCTTCAACGTATTTAAGAAAAATCATTTAGATCCATTTTACGCGAATTTTTATCAACACGTGTCGAGGAGGACACGAACTTGTGCGAACTGTTTAGGACAATCGGTAAGTCAAAAAAAATATTCCGACCATAAATTTAGACTCGTAAAAATATAGGGAATATTACAATGTGAAGAAAAATCGAAAAAAATATGTTTTGTGCGGAGGTCCCGATTCTTGCGCCCCTTGTATAGGACAATCCGGAAGGCCAAATGACTAATGTAAATATGATATTTTAGCCAACAAAATGCAAGGAATATGAACCTCAAGTTAAAAGTTAAAAAAAAAAAGAAAAAAAGTATTTTTTAGAGAGAAAGTGATGCAAATCAACATTTTGTGAGTGGTATTTGGGAAATTTAACCCCTTAGGGTTTTAAGGCGTATATAAGTGTATGTTAGCCCATTTGGGCATGTTGAATCAGATTTCTCCTCTCTCTCTCTAGCCTGGAGAGCTCTCCCACCATTCAACCACCACAAACTACCCTACACCACCATTCCACCACCTAATGCCACTATATTTTACTTGTGTTCCACCATATATATGCCTTGTACACCCATTTTCACCATTGATAAGGAAGAGTTTCGAATTTTGTAGTTATATTTGGGGTTTTGCTTGGAGAAGATGAAGTGGGTTTTAATGGAGTTGAAGTGGGTCTTGCTTTGGAGCTTAGGAGGATGCATTTGATAACCCCTTAAGGCCACCATTGGAGGTGGGGGTTG
Organism: Sambucus nigra; assembly: GCA_949130495.1. Lineage (NCBI taxonomy): Eukaryota > Viridiplantae > Streptophyta > Magnoliopsida > Dipsacales > Adoxaceae > Sambucus > Sambucus nigra. The sequence continues at coordinate 249,950,644 of OX422224.1, read as the reverse complement.
ATCCTCCTACACAAACACCACCATTGGAGAGCTTAGAGATGGGATCTACTAACCTTGATTTGGTTTTAATGATGACTAAACTTTTAGTTAGTTATTTACATATATTAGGCTTAATATATGTAGGATTTGTGAATAGTTTGCATCCATGAGATAGATAAGTGAGTTTTGATGATTTCATAGGTAAATGGGTTTAAAAGGATGATTTTTAATGAGTTTGAAACATGGAAAATTTTCAGAATATATGATTTAGCATTTTATGAAATAAAATGTAAGGAAATGTTATTTATGTAGTTTTCTTGTAAAATTGAAAATAAATATTTTTATTGAATGAACGTGTTAGAAAAAGGGTTATTTTTTGTATTCCTAGTAAGAAGGAAATAATGGACATTTCTATGGTGATAAAAATGTAAGATGATATTATTTAGTGCGTTTGCCAATAAATTTGATAATAAATATTTTTATGAAATGAAAATGTAAGAAAATATCATCTTGGTGTATGTTTTGGTGAAATGGAATAATAAACATTTTTATGGTACTAAAAGTCTTAGAAAAATATAAATTGTTGAAATTATAGAAAAAGTTAATATTTCAATGTTTTGGATGTTATGAAAATGGGCATTTTTAGGAATATTGGTGTTAAACATTTTATGAAATAAAATGTTTGGAAATAATGATTCGTTGGTAAATATGTGGTGAAATACATGTTCAGACCGTGTAATGGGATTTTTGGGTTAAAAATCCATTTTCTCATGAACATAAACTTGTAGTATTTTGAGATTAAATGTGTAAGCAAGTTTAAAGGAGCGTTTGTTGGATTTAACATAAAATAAGAAAAATTAGAATTTTAGTCTTCAAGTGTGTGAAATTGAGACTAAATAGTATGAGGTTAAAAGACTACATATTAATTAAAAAGGAAATGAAAATTTTCTTATAAAGTGGTCCTAAGTGTGGATGTATTTCTCGAGTTAAAGGTAAAGAAATATTTTTGAAAAAAAAAGTGGTAGAAAGTATTCGTTAAATGTTAATGGGTAAAACATGTAAAGGGGGTTTGTGAGTATAACCTACTAACGTTGAGAAATATTAGCACTTAAGGGATTGTAAAAGGGTTAAAGGTGTAAAATTATTTCCAATCAAGTAAATGATCACTCCTAAATTTAAAAAGGTGAAAAATTGTTAAAAACACCTAAGTGGCTAATGTGGATGGCTAAATTGTGTTTTGGGAAACACCTGTGAAATGGAGTGAAAGGTGATTTTGAAAACAAATGGGTAAAATGATAATTTTACTTAAAGTACAACATTTTATGCAATAAAGTGTTAAAGAGTGTTTTGATACGTATGAAGAAAGAATGAAATAAGTTCTTAAAGAGGAAATGATTTTTGGTTTAAAATCAACGTGAAAGAAAACAAAAGGACTTCAATGGAATTTAATGATTTTTCCTAAATGAATAATGGGAAAATGGACGATTAAGTCCAAGGTTTTGGCATCGGCTCAAAAGGAAAAATTAATATGAACGTAAGTAAATTTTTAACACATTGGCAAGATAATGATATTTGAAGATGCCGGGATAAATAATTAAGCAGGGCTATACTGTCCCTAGTGGTGAAAGACCCCAAACCAACTGCAGTATACTTGGCATTCGGTGCCGGACGTTGAAATTCTGTGAAACCGTGGGTATGTGTGTGTTGGAGGATTCCCTAAAGATAATGCTAAGTAATGAATCGAATATTCATGAAAAATGCATAAATGGATGGTAATGATCCAAATATTTATTAATTCAAGAATAAGGCATTAAAATATTTAATGTTCATGTGGTAATATGGGATGGTTAAATAGGGTGACTTAATGATATTAACATACCTAATAAGACTTGAATCATAATAAACACAAGCGTGTATTACATAAGGCTTCAAAGGAAAAGACTATTTTTCTAAAACACGGTATGTTCTTGTGTTAAATGAAAGTCATGAAATGTGGTTAAGTAACTTTGGCGTGAGTTAATGAACGTTGAGCAATAAACGTTTCGATAGTATAGCAGAGGTTTTCCTAACAAATGCCATTTGTTTAACAACGTGAGTAATGGTAATGAATGCTAGTCTTAAAACCATGATAATACATAATGACTATTTTGTAAGGTCAAGTAGCATTAATTAACGTTTTTGGAATAAAACGGTTAAATACGTTGGTACATGTATTTTCAAGGGTATATATGTAGATATATACATATTTTCACATGCATGTAGTGTAGCGTGTGAGTACTCCCTTCTGTCGCTTGTTTCTATATTGCATTTGTATATGATCCCATTGAGCATTAGGCTCACATCCCTTCTTTTGTTGCGGCAGGTTGCATGATTTTCCTACTTTGAGAGCGTTATACAGGTAAGTAACTATTTGACTTTGCGATTACTAGATCTATTTACTTGGCCTTGGGGGCACTTACCTTGGGTCCTATCACGTAGTTAATGTAAATCGGACTCGCATGCTAATAAGTGTAACGTTAAATACTAATAAAACTGGATTAGAAACATTATTTAGGGTGTTACATTGCACTTCATAATTAACGTGCGAACCGGATCGGGTTAGTCCTTTAATAGCCTTTGAAATCGTGTCGGGTCGTTACAAAATCCATACCAATATTAGTGTTATCATAGGAGGTTGCGCGATGTGGGTGAGCCTCCTGACTAGCAAATGCGGGGGGATTATACTCCCCCAGGACATAGCGTTTGTGACTTAGGAGTGGGGCCATTATGGTATGCAGCAGACACTTTCGGTAGGAACTATGGCCGCCTCCTATCCATTCAGTGATAGCATTTATATCCGACATATGTGTAAATGTTGAGATATGATACGTATATATAGTGCAGAATTATATACGGGACTTTATATATATTTACATGGTGTGAAATGTATTAATAATATAACTTGTGGAAATGACATATGATTTAAAGTGATAAATGATGCTTTATGAAAGTTAATGTGAATAATAACTCATAGAAATGTACGAAATTCACTTGGGGTATAATAGTGGGGAATTCAGTATAAAAATTCGAGACAAGGCTAGTTACGGGGAGAGTGGCTAGGTGTGTTATGCATAATTCATTAGGCATGCACATTAGTTGAAGGGTGAGGTAAACTCAAGGGAGAGCGCGACACTAATTTAAATATGGAGAGCATTTGCATTTTTAATTCTGGCATTTAAATACACTTGCTAACTATTTTCAAATTTTTTGGGTTCTAGCCCTTGCTATAAAATATTTACAAAAAAAAACTTTTAGGTGTCCTACCACTTGGGAGCCAGGCTTGATCCTTCCTACAAGAGGCGCAACTGCAGCTTATGTGGATTGCTGCAGGATCTTTGTTTAGATGCTTTCATCGTTCTATGTTTAGATAGGAACTTTCTCAGTTGTACTATTGAGTTTGTACTTTTACATTCAGTCTTGGCATGTATTAGTATTCTTTTGTATTTGCACTTTGTGGATTGCTGGTAGTCGATGTTGCTCAACAAACTTATCTTGTAACATGTTTAGTTTCCTTCTTGTAATAGTTAATTTGCTTTCCTAGTAGGTTGGTTGAGTTTGATTTAATTCATAAGATAAAATTTGGCAAGAGCTTAATTTAAGACTAGGTGATTAGTAATTAAAAAGTTTTTCGATAGTGATGCTAAGAATGAACCAGATGAGATTCCTATTTAATTTTGTATAGGACTGATCACCCTGTATTTTATTAAGCGGGGTGTTACAACTTGCTTTATATTTGAGATTTTATGCAGTTAATTAGTAATAAAGCTGGGATTTTTATGATGAAATTATGAGGATTAATTAAGAGGGTTTGAATTGCGTTTAACATATTAATGTGTTTGTAAATTAATATGGAAGAAATTCATGGTATAAATCTGGGAGTATGATTATGAACATGATGAATATTGATAGGGTGTCAGATCAATGGGTATTAAGGTTGTATTAATTCTAGATTGAATGAATTAAATTGATGATTAGGAATCCTTAAGATTTGATGTTGGATTCGGGTTTAAATTAGGGTTAAAAAACTAATGGGATGATTATGTATTGAATTCGGAGCTTAGTTTATGGTTTTGTGAGGCTTTAGATACTCTATTAATTGGTTTGGGAGGTGAAAAACCGAGGTTGAAGACAAAAGATAATCCAATAAACCGAATCGGTTCGCTGGGGGAACGAATTGGTTCGTTGGCCTAACCGATTTGGTCAGTCAGCGAACTGGTTCTATTTACTGATCTGTCTCAATTTTGATTATGCCTTGTTTTGACTCGTTAGCGTGGGATAAATGGGAATATTGTTTTGGTATAAATTAGGATTACCAGGGAACATTCTAAAGGGTTGGTACGTGTTTTTGGCCAACTGTTAGATGGGCTCCAGTGATACGAATCGGATTACAAGTGAGTCAACTCTTAATAGAAAAATCAAGAAGTCGGTTCGAACTTTGGGATTTGTAGACTAGTACGCTGTGGAATTTATGTACATAGTAAGTTCTTATATATATATATCTATATAATAAAGTATTAAAATTATGTATGTCATAAGATCAAAAGATGATGTCATCTTTATGGGTTTCTCCTGCACTACCTTTTTTCCCTCAATTATTTGATTTCCCCCTCTTTTTTTACTTACTAAATTTACACTTCAATTTAAAATTGGGGGTAATTTTGTAAAACCCATTTTATCAACTTCTCACACTCTTTCACTTCTCACACAAACTTTTAATTCTCCGCTCTCACTGATTTCGATTTTTCTACCAAACCTTCCCGCTGCTATTCAACTCCAATAATGCCGGCATCCGACTCCAAGGTTGACACCATTAGGTAATCTCTCACTCTCTCTTACTCTCTTACACATGCACACACTCACCTTATGATGTTAGTGTTGGATGTTATATCGGTTTCTTATGTGTCAACAAACCCATTTTGATTTCTTATTTGTCAACAAATCGGTGATCTCATCAAATCGATTTTGGTGTCTTATTTGTTAGTTTGATATGGATTTGATAGGTTTACTTTGGAAGAAACATTTGATATTAGGGGGTTTGGTTCATTTCTTATATAAATTTGGAAATATTGTATGATTCCTAGGGATTTGTACTATTTTGATGAATTTTTTGTTTCCATATTTTTTCAGATCTAATTACTTTTTTTGCAAATCTAAACAAGTATTTTATGACAAAAATATTTTTTTGCAGATCTAATAAGGTATTTTATGCCCTCCTGCGATGAGTTCAGAACCACGTTTGCTTCTCATCCTGAACAGTTGAGGAAGGAACATACGGTCAACACTGTACCTAAGGTTCTCCTATAGGCATAGCATTCCACTTCTAAAATTGGTGGTTGACTCCAACCATTATAATTTCGTCCCGAAAGCCAAGAAAATTTTCTCTAAATTTTCACTTTCAGTTTGCCACACTCCGTCCTATATTTAAGCCTTTGGATACTTTACCTCCTTTGGTAAACACATACAATTTTCGCATTTCTAAAATTTTCCACTGACAGTCTCTACACGTTTTTGTAATACGTTGGGTAAGTTTACCCTCGCACCTCATTTGACTATAACAGCATTTGAAAATCATTGTTGCACCTTAGTCGCCTTTCTAGTCGTGGCTTCTCGTGCCATAATGGAGGTGACCTCGACTACGGTCATCATCCCCGGATATATTTCATAATCTCAACTGAGCCCTGCCTCCTGATGTACGCTTAACGGTCCTCTTCTGACATCCGTCATCGCTCGGCACACGCACACATCCGAACGAAATTAGAATTCACTAGTGTATACACATTATAGCAGGAGAACGAAATCTCATCACAGGAATCGACAATCCTAAACATAGGGCTCTATAACAAACAAAGCAACGCTGAAAGCATAATAAGCCGTACAGATCCTAAGGACACTAGAACCTGATGCTCTGATACCACCTGTGACACCCCGCCTAATTAAATACCGGGCGATCACTCCTTTATTAAATTAAAATCAAGGTGAACAGTTGGTTCATTCTTAGCATCACTGCCGTAAAAATACTTTTCCAATTTAAACACCCTAAATAATTAAGCTAAGTGTCAAAACCATTTAAAACATTATTCTCATTTTATTAAATCCGGTTATAAAACCTTAAACCATTAACATCTAAAGAGTCACACATTAAGAATAAAAATATAATTGAACATACACGAATTTAATCATCAATAATAAATCCCAACATTTACAACACTAAAGGAAAACATCCTGACAGTAATAAATCCCGAAATAAAGGTACTGAAGGTAAAAATTTCAATCTCTGACAATACCAACTAAATAATAGAAAGAGGGCGACACATGCCCCTGCTGGATAAAACTGAACTAGGAGTAGAATCAAATGGATGAATTCGTCTAAACAACAGGCCTGCAACTCCCACTTAAGCTGCAGCACATTCCTTCAAAAGGATCCTAAGTAAGACGCCCCTGTGGCTGGGCACCTGTAATACATACATATATATACAAGAGAGAAAAGGAAATAGAAACGGGTCAGAGCCCGATAGTGTATATGATTTAAAAATTCGTTTAGCAAGTATTTAAATTGATTACAGGCCAATGCAACAACATATTAGTGCGACACTCTCTTGAGAAATTCTCGCCTCTCTTCTAATGTTCACTCCTGTCGCACTAACCTTCCCAATGGTTTATCTCATCATATATCACACTATATTTCCCCAATGATTTAACTTATCTTAGGTTATTCGCAGGATTTACAACTGAACAACACAAGTAATTAAAACGTAAGATTTCAATTTGTAACCAAGGTTCTCCTTTTAACTTTATTAATCAATAAAGTTTTTCAGTGTCATATTATACTTTCTCAAAACAATTATTTATAATTTGAGTCATCAACCATGTCCTACATATCAAATCACAGTAGACAGTTCCAGATTTCAGAATTTCATATATATATATTAACTACTCGTATAATATATATATCATAACAGCATCCCACATAAAAACTATGGTGCGGTCATACTCTGCTATCCAATCCCCGTATCAATCGTACTAAAGGGAATACAAGTTCGGAATCACTCTCGAACTGTATAAATACATACACAAACAATATTGAGGCGAAGCATAGTTTCCAAGTCCAAGAGGTCAGTACATACCCTCACGTCTCTTAGGACCGTGACTACCGATTCGATAGCCTGTACCTAGGATTCCTATCTTCTAGGGTACGAGTCAATATCCCCCATAAGGCACACGAGATAAGATCGTCCCAGCGCGGTAACCTCAGGGATAGCAAGTAGCGCGGGCATGATTTTCACAAGTATATAATATATGCATACACAATCATATAAATATACCACTTTTATTATATCAATTTAGGTTTATCCAATAACCCACATTCACAACATTTATCCTTATTTTCCCATTATTATTTATCAAGTATAATGGTTCGTTTCTAACTTTAATTTGAAGGGTTTTTCCAACTTACTACGTAACCCTCATGGACTCTATTCTTCCAAATGTACAATTCAGTAGATATCCATTTATGTTCCAACGTAACTCTCTCTTACGTGTCTCTCCCCTTTAATATATACTTACATTATCCCTTATGCAAAATATCCCAAAAATATAGATTTCGCCTTACATTAAAGGATTTTGAATTTTATTTTCAAAGATGAGAATTTCAAACGGTTTCGAAATCGAAATTAAAATGGAGTTTTAATTGAATTTTTATTATCTCTAAGAGTCCTCAAAACATAAAACTGTCTAGCAAAAAAAATATTAAAAAATATTGAACGGTCTGATCGAGCTGAATTTTTTTCTGTAGCTTTCTCTCGTCTTCAGCTAATTCTCTGTAAAATTTCATCCAATTCCAACGGTCCAATCGTCCGGAATAAATGTTTTAGTATTTGTATCTGATTAGAACTCTTTTCTTAATCAAACTCTTAATCCTTTACATGACAAAGGGTTTCCAGAATATCATATAAATCATCACTACATGAAAATTTCCCATCTCAAATTGGGTTTTTCTTCCATAAATCTCATCCTAATAACTCCTAAACTAATATGGATGATGCATCAACGAAATAAGCGAGATAAACACTTGCCTGTGATTTTCAGAAATCTGGTTTGGTGTTGAATTTGGTGTGGTTGCGTTCCCCGTCTCGCGATCTACGCGTTGGCGGTGGCGGCGGTGTAAACGGTTGAGTTTTGAGCCTTGGAATGCCTTGAGAGCTCTCTCCTCCCCTCTTCAATGGCCGTTCTAGTGTTTTGAGTTATCTAACCCTAGGAAATAACCTAAACATCTTATATAACCCGTTTAATTTTCGTGGGTTTAATTACCCAAAAATACAAAATGACTAAAATGCCCTCCTGTGGTACTAGTTAGGCCTAAAAACGCCCCGAGACCCAAATCAAACCCCCGGGTATACTTTTCTTACTATCTCGACCCTTTCGGACGCGTTGGCTCACTCAAAACGACCATACGAACTACCTATAAAATATTCACTTTTATTAATCCACATTTAGTCCCGACACGACACAGGCGCGTCCCGACTTAAATTTCCACAATTGTCATTTTATTCACACGTGACAATATTATAAAAATAAATCTCATATATTACTATACTCATCCAGTAATATGCAACAAATAATATATTCCCAATAATTACTAACTCTTGTCACGCTAGTAAATATTTAAAACAACATTTCGGATTAAAATTAAATTAATTTATCTCAATTAAATTTAATAAATCCTTAAATTTAATATCCATGAAAATACGGGGTATTACAGTTTATACTTGGTTAACTTGAAACCATGTTATACTTTTTAATACTACCGTTGTTATTATATTAAATCTTCGGTTCAAACTTAAGGCATGTTGACAGTTTCCTTCATAATAGCATTGTTCATGACATAGTTTTTCTAATTCATTACATCTTTTATGTTAGTTGTAGCTTATTTTATTAATATTCTTAAAGCTAAAACATATTAGTTTTGATTTCAAACGTGAGCCTCACACATACACTTTTTTAATTTTAATATCTTAATTTCCAGTATCACACATTCACTTTTGTTTACTTTGTATAGGTCATACTACAGTCAGAGGCGATTCAAGACTTGTCGAAAACCTCTCAAGCTTTGTCTACATTGAAAGAGGAAGCACCTGAGCTCCACAAATCATCAAACTCTCTCAAAAATGAAGATGTAATTTATTTGCAAGAAATTATATTTTATATGATTATCATTTTGTGTAGTTATTGAAGATATGAGATCCTAAGCCCTTATGATGGATATTTGGTTTTGCAGGTTTCACATATTCCGATGAACACTCTTACTTTCATCACTATTCTACCCCCTTCCCCAAGTAGAATTATCTACCTGCTTAGAAAGATCATAGTTCCTCAGATGTTTGGTTTTGTCAGATTTATGTCGATTCAAGCATTTTGTTTCTGGAATTTGTCATCTATGTGAAGTAGGAGTTTTATGCGTGGAGTCAGAATTTTTCTATTTTAACTTATTTTCTTATTTTATAACTCTTATTTTAACTTGCAAGCTAGGAATATGATGAACCATAATTGCTAAAAGAAAGTTCATTATTGACATATATACAATCTCCTTATTTCAACTTATTTTCTTATTTTCTAACTCTTATTTCAACTTGCAAGATAGGAATATGATGAACCACAATTCCTAAAACAAAGTTCATTATTGACATATATACTTCAAATCATGACACAATATTACGCCTTAGTTCTTAATGACATCCCATTGTTAGTCACATGTTTACCTTTTTCTTCAACTTATATTCTGATTTGATATAACGTGCATATGCTTCTACAGAATGAACTAAAGACCAAGTGGGACACATCGAAGTCAGTGCTAGAAGGAGCAAATAATGAAGAAGAAAAGAAGTATAATGAGATTAACGAACAGGTAATCTTCTTATATAAGTTTAGCAGTTTGTCATTCTAATAGTTACTACCGTCAGTTTATATGTTTCGTATGTTCACTAGATTCCTTACTCGATCAGTGCCATCATTTTTAATTAGATTTTGGGCCTAAAATGAATTTGTACATCTCCTAGCTTCAACGAGATTAAGTGATAAATAAAAGAGGTCATTTACTTGTAATGTGATGGTTTTTTTAATGAAGATCATTTAAGTGATAAAGAAAATAGTGTCACTATCATCTTTGAAGAACACTGGTACAGATCTTGCAAGAACTATTTGTTCACAGGATATAAAACATGATTCCTTGGTCACTGATCTCAGGTTTCCAATAAAATAAACTAGAGACCTTATAACATTCATTTCAAATTAACAGTTGTAAATGAAAAAGAATTTCTAAGAGACCATTGAAATTGTAGAAGTTTTCTCGAGGTTCCTTTTCAATTACCAATTCAAAAGTTCCCTGTATAATACAAGTCATAAGTTTATTACGATCATTGAATGTATCTGTAGGGGGGCTTGAAGGTAATATTGATATTAGAGATAATCCCCCCTCTTAACAACAGTGTTCGGGATTGAGGCATCGATGCAGCTCAGTAAGGCAGCTCAAGCGAGGTAGTTCAGTGTGGCAGCCCAGAGGGATCTTCCAACGAAGAAGCTAACCAAGAGAGCTCACCTTTTGGTGCTATTGTTTTACTTAGCCTTGTTGTATCTATTTATTTATATTGACTATGAGTTGTAACGATTATAATGTTTTCTTAGTGTGAGGTGGAACGGTACTCACGAGAGATCAGGCTTGGCAGGGCCTGGGAGAGCTTTCATTCTCTATCAAACGGCCTCGCCGTGGGAACTTCAGAGGGACTTGGTTTGGAGAATTGAGAAGTGAGACATCGTTGGGTTTTGTCTGTCTGTCTTAGATACACCTGGTAAAACACCAAAAGACGTTGACCGTGGAACCTTGGGCGGAGCAAACTTGAGTTCCATCGGGTACTGAGTTATAAATAAAACAACCCTCTACTTAATGTCACATTTAATTTATGTAATGTCACAAGCCAGCTAGGCAATGTCAAATCTGCACTTGAGTAAATCATCGTGGTATTTGGGGCTGTAAGACAGTTGGTGAGCCACCTCTGTGACGATAGCCCCCTGACACACAGTGGTCAGGAAAAAGGCATGTCTTGGCATTTAATGTTTATGACGTGGAGATAACTAATACATCAAGCATTTAATGTTTGTGACATAAAGTATGAGGGGTGTCTTCACAGTTATTAATGATTGAGTTATCTCGGGAGTGGTGTGGGGGATATTTAAGGGCCCCAACCACCCCTAAGGAAGGGATATTCTTTTTGAGAGTTCAGAAGTTACTGTTAGAGATAAGATATACATCAAAAAGAGATATTTATTATAAACCATAGTTCACTCACCCACCATTGCCATTTATTACGAAGCTTTTAATACTTGACAGAGATCTTTGAGGGTGGCTGGGGTGTTTGGCAGCCTGCCAAGGTGTATCTAGGATGCTTACTTCTCTCTCCCTCTAAATGAATTACTCCCGAGTTCATTATTATCTTCTGAGTTATACACGAGCGATTTGTGAGTTCAAACTGAGTTTATCTTCACTAAGTTGTGATAACGTGTCTTATAGTTAATCAATAGTGCTGTTAGTTAACTTCTCGTTACTATACTCAAAAGGGGTTACACCTCCATCTAATCTAAACTACCCTCTTACATTTGGCGACACTCTGGGGAGGTATTCTTCTAAGCAAGGAGTAAGGCGCATGATAATGTTAATCGAAGACTTAACTTTGATGATATTCAACACAATGAAGAACAACCGATGAGAAAGCTGGAGGCTTCGAGAGACGGAGACCCTCGAGTGGAGGTACCTCCAGTTCAGATGGAGACAGGCGCTCTAGGGGTGACACAAGCTTCAACGAGCGCCGAGTTAGGACCGGCCTAAGTGGAACTCCTCATGAATAAATTTTATGAGTTTTTGCAAACTAATGTAGCTTCAACGATGTTGGGAGGATTTGAGGCCAACTCTTTCGTAACACGAGGGGTAGCCCCAACGGCCTCACCAAGCTCAGTTTTAATAGGAACTGCCCTAGTAAGCATACCCCCTATTGCGATTCCAATAGTGGGAACTCCAGGAGTACCAACCATTCCAACTGTGGTGATTACTCCGGGTGTAACAGGCGTGTCGCCTATGGTCCCTCTGGTCGCCTCCAACGACATCATCTATGGATGAAATGATAAGAGAGATGCAGAAGGAGATGATGAAGTTAATGCCAGCTTCCTCACAATCTGATGGCGAGGTAGATTCAGTTTATGATGACTTTCGGACGCCTTACCCTCAGGAGTATAACGGTGTACCCAAAAGACTATATTCCTCATATCTTTGAAAAGTACACAGGAAAGGGTGGGAACTCGAAGGAACACATTAAACGCTTCGTTGAACATTTGGGGTCTCACTGCAATAATAAAAAACTCAGGTTAAGGGAGTTTTCCAAATCCTTAACCGATAAGGCATATACGTGGTATTCTCACCTAGCTCCTAAGAATGTTTCCACGTGGGAGGAGATGCACATTTTGTTCATCCAAAAGTTCTTTCTGGAAGAAGATGAGTTTACCTTGACCCAACCGGGGAGAGAGAAGCAACGACCAGAGGAAGATATGGTGGCGTATGTCCGAAGGTTCAAGGAAAGGTCCCTCGATGTAAGGAGGAAGCCAAAGAGTCTAAACTACTGTAAATCTGTGCGGAAGGACTGCTTCCAGAGTACATCTTCCATCTCATTAACGAGGCACGCGAGGTTCTAAAGGCATGAAGGAATATCTCATTAGTGGTATGACCAAACCCAGTGGTGGTGCCCATGATGTTTAGGCAGCCGATACAACCTGTGGGAGGAAGGTCTCAGTCCCCACAGGTGGGATATACCGAAGGAGCAGACGGGGGCAAACTTGCGAAGAAGGATAATAAAAGGAAATTTGGGAGAGATAGAGAAGACCCACCTCCGTTACCCTGCACAGTGGAGGAGGCTGTTAGTTGTTACAATGCCATGGTTCAAGGAGGAACGTTATATGAACTAAAGGGCATCCCCGCCGGGGAACCAAACGCGACAACCAGAGCAGATCCCAAATATTGCCAGATTCATCAAAAGATCCAACATCCAACATCCAACAAAAAGTTATTTTATGCTAAGAAGAATCATCGACAAATATGTAAATACAGTAACACTACAAATACCTTCGCAAAATGTTAACAACAATCCACTCCCAGCACATGGGGTCAATATGGTGGTGGCCTATGACGATGAGGAAGAAAGAAAAACGAGGGAGATGACGATGAAGTAAGGGGAGTTCGAAGAATCTCTAGATGGATGTAATAGGGGAATGGATAATGTGGTGTTATCCAATGACGAAGCAAGTGTTAGAGATATGGAGGACATATACAATGTTGAAGGGGAAAAAACAAATCAAAGTTTGGAGTACTATACAGCTACACTGTCCCTAAAGTTCGCCTGGTTCTTTGACCAGGTGGGAATGCAAAAAGAATATAGGTTGGAGATAAACCAAGAAATCCTTGATATTATGAGGAAGAATGCAGTCCCTTCGTTGAGATGGAAAGGACCCATGGCTAGGTCGGTGAAGAAATTATAATCAGAAATAACGTCTAACGATGCGGATAGGGCCGTGATATTTCCTCACAATCGATCGTTATACGTGGCTGCCAGTATCAACAGAGTTAGCTTCGCAAGGGATCTTATGGATGGGGGAGCATCCATTAACATCATGCCAATCGATTCATTCCACATAGATAACATCCCCGAAGAAAGATTGGTTCCTATGCCTTTGGCAATTTCTGGTTATGACAACCAGGCTTCCAAATCCATTGGTTATGAGAACGCTGGGATTGTAAAGGGAAATATGAGTTCCCACATCAAGTTCTATGTGATAGACCGTGCAACTTCCTACCATCTGTTGATAGGAAGAGTGTGGATGCACAACTAAGGGCTAATTCCCTCGACGTATCACCAATGTGCTAAGGCAAATATCGAGGGAATTGGGATCACTATACGAGCTACGAAGAGGCCCTTCACTGTTGAAGAATCTCACTTGGTGGATGCGTAATTTTACATGGAATTAGAGGATGACGTCACAGTCCTAACAAGAAAAGTTGAGGGAGCGTGGGTTCCCTCAATCAGAGAACGGATGGGGCCCATGAATGGGCAGAATAACGAAGTTACAAGCAGCAAAGGAGTGATGGAAGAAGAATCCCACCAGTTGGTCCCTCACCCCCAAAACATATCAAAGCAGCTCAAAGACAAGATGAGTCCCATAATGAATCCAACGGAGCATGAGGTCCAACGACAAAGTGTGCTGAGTCGATTTTCAGGAGAAAGCGTTACTGACGTTTCCAGAGAGAAGAAGAGGAAAGCAGTGCAACTGCTAGCAGATAGTGCAAGAAGGTTGTTACCGAAGAAGGAAAGGTGTTTTATCGGTTATAATGGTATGAACAGGAAGCCGAAGAAGCTATGGCAGAAACTGATGAGGAGGTTGACCCGATATTTAAGTGTTTTTTGGTGGATCAACGGGAGCAATGTATGGTGATAGATAACTCTAACATACAGGAGTTCATGGAGGATGTCACCGAAGAACCAGACTACATCGCAGATCAATTGATGCCACAGGCATAAGAGTTGGATCAGTTTAACCTATCAAAAGAAGGGGAGGATCCAAGGCTTATTTTCATCTCGAAGGATATCCGTAAGGAGAAACGAGAGGCCTTGGTTGAGTTGATCCGGGAGTTTGTACACATTTTTGCATGGAAGTACACGGAGATGGAAGGGCTGGATGAGGAAGTGAGCTTCCATAAGGTAAACGTGATGCCTTCAGCTATTCCGATAAAGAAAGCAACGAGGACTTACAAGCCTGAGCTAGACTTGAAAATCAAAGAAGAGGTCCAATGCTTGTTGGTTGCAGGGTTCATCAAACCGATACAGCACGCACTCTAGCTGTCTAGTATTATCCTAGTGGGAAAGAAAGAAAAAAATTAAATAAGGATCTGTGTAAATTTTAGAGACTTTAATAGGGCTTGCCCCAAAGATGAGTTCCCTCTACCCTCCATCGATAGCTTGATAGATGTAATGGCTCGTCATGAGATGTACAGCTTCATGGATGGGTACGTAGGGTACAACCAGATCAAGATGGACCCCATAGATGCAGAGAAGATGGTGTTTAGAACCCTATTGGGAAACTTCATGTACAAAGTGATACCGTTTAGACTCAAGAATGCTTGGGCTACTTATCAAAGAACAATGATGGCCATTTTCCATGACTTCTTTCACAAATTTATGGAATTTTATGTAGATGATTTGGTCATCAAATCGAGGAAGGAGGAGTCCCATATGAGATATTTGAGGAAGGTGTTTGCTCGATGCAGGAAGTATAAGCTAATGATGAACCCACTAAAATGCATATTCAGAGTAACTAGTGGAAAGATTCTAGGTTTTGTGGTTAATCGACAGGGGGTGACCAGGACAAACAACAAGTGATCTTGGAGATGCCAAGTCCAAGAACAGCAAAGGAGATGAAGAGTTTCCTTAGCAAAGTTTCCGACCTTAGGAGATTTGTGACTGGATTGGCCGAAATAACGCACACGTTGATGCAAATTTTGCAAAAGAACACAAAATTCAAGCAGGAGGAGGTTCACTAGGAGTCTCTCACTGGGCTGAAGAAGCTGCTCGTTTCACCACAGACCATGGTTCCCCTAAGGGGAGGAATATCGTTGCTGCTATACCTCACATCCACCACGAGATCTGTCGGAGCTCTATTAGCACATGAGATTGACGGGTAAGAATGACCAGTCTACTACCTCAGTAGAATCATACATGGACCGGAGGTCAGGTATAGTAGCTTGGAAAGGCATTATTTAGCCTTAGTTTTTGTAGCACAAAAACTTAGACATTATATACTGTCTTTTATAATTCATTTTGTAACAAAATGTGATCTTATTAAGTTTTTGCTGGCAAAAACTATATTGATCGGTAGGCAGCAAGGTGGTTCCTCATCCTCTTAGAATATGGCTTGAAGTACGTGGTCCCTCGCGTAATCAAGAGCCAGGCATACGCAGATCTCTTGGCAATCTTCCCCTTTGGGACATTTGAGCCACCTAGAGAAAGCATTCCAGGAGATGATTTGCTCGTCAATCACTTAGACGTAAGTGAGGAGGAATGGCCGATGCAGTTTGATGGATCTTCATCAGGAAAGAAAGGAGGAGCAGGGGTTATTCTTTCAAGAGGAATGGAAAAGATTTGTCTTTTCTACAAGTTAGATTTCTCTTGTTCCAAGAATGAAGCAGAGTATGAAGCATTGGTACTAGGGTTGTTGGTGGCCCTTGGAAGAGGAATTTGTTCACTTTGCATCAAGGGTGATTCAAACTTGGTGATTCAGCAAGTAAATAGATAATATGCATTGAAACATCTTAGTCTGGCACCTTACAGAACAATCATTCAGAGGCTCCTCAACCAGTTCCATCAGAACAAGATCAAGAGACATCCCCAAATGATGAGCCATCATCCAGACGCCTACGCTACCATTGCTCACAAAAATGATCACGAGGGATGATACAACTACAGTTATGATTCAGCGAAGAACAACTCCCTCGGTGGTACATTTAATTCTATCGATGGAGGATGACTCTGACTGGAGGGGAGAGATTAGAAAATTATTGGAGTCCGGGGAAGGAGCGATGGAACTGAGAGAGTTAGCCTAATACTTTACAAATCAGGGAGACCTATACTTTAGAAATACAGGAGGATGGCTGTCAAGGTGCATCAACCTAGAAGAAGCAGAGCAAATACTAAATAAAACACACGAAGAGCACTGCGAGACAAATGAGATCCCTCTCCATAGAAGAATTCAGAGGGAGGGTTACTTCTGGCCTAGAATGAAGAAGGATGCAACAGAGCTACAACGAAAGTGTAATAAGTGCCAACTGTTCTTCGAAGCAATTAAGTGTAATTTTATTGAGGCTTAACCAGATGAGAGGCAACCTTATATTGACTTCATTAAATATGGAGTCATCCTAATAGAGAAGATTGATGCGATGGGACTCAAACGAAGGGCCCCAAGGTACTATGTTCAAGAAGGGCAGCTTTATCAAAGAGGGTACTTCAACAGGCCATTACGTTGCATCACAAAGGAGGAAGTAGTGTAAGTCCTCAAATAAGCTCACGACCCAGCTCACATAGGGGGGAGAAAAGTTGTATGATCAGCTGATGATGTTGGGGTATTATTGGCTGACGATGGATAAAGACTCTGCTGAGTTCGTTCGAAATGTAAAGCTTTCTAATTGCATGGAAATATGATCCATGCTCTATCAGTGGATCTACACTCTCTGTCAACACCTTATCCCTTTCATACTTGGGCGTTTGACCTGGTGGGGTCAATACATCCTTCTTCGAGGGGGAAGATTTGGATACTAGTGGCTACAGAGTGCTTTATAAAGTGGGCTGAAGCGATACCACTAAGAAGAGGAACAACAGGAGTGGTGAACAACTTCATCAGAGAATATATCATTTGCCATTTTAGGATTCCAAAGATTATTCTCATTGATAACAGAACCCCCTTCGTCAATGAAGAGGTGACAATGCTCATAGACAAGTACTCCATTATTCATCATACTTCAATAGTGGCATACCCAAAGGGAAACGGTCAAGCCGAAGCAACTAACAAAATATTGGTTAATATTTTGGCCAAGACGATGGAGGATTTATCAGGATCGTGGGATGACAAGATACCAACTGTATTTTGGGCCTATCGAATAACTAAAAGGAAGCCCATATGATATACTCCGTTCTCCCTTGTGTATGGAGCTGAAGAAATTCTCTCGGTGGAGTTAAAAGTTCCCTCTGCTCGATATGCCTTGCGAAGTAGCATGCTCCCTTAGAACAGACATGTGTAGTTGGAAGCGTTGGATGAGCACAGAGACAATGTGATGCATCACTTTCAAATGTACACGGAATAGCTCTCCAGGGCGTATGACAGCTTGGTGAGACCAAGGAAGTTCGTGGAGGGAGACCTTATTTTGAAGGCAACAGCGAAGCACATCAGGGGCCTTCCTCTCCCTAAGTTTGCAGTGAATTGGAAGGGACCTTTCATTATAAAGGAGGCTCATGATTCAGTTTATTCCTTAATCTATAAAATGGAAGAACACAAACCATTCAAGATCAATAATAAATGGTTGAAAGTCTACTATGTATAAATAATTAACTTTAGATCATCGTTGTATCTAGTTGTTTTGATATGAATTTATATAAATCTTTTTTTCTGAAGAGATGTTATTTATTGCAACTTGAGTGAGATGAAAGATTATAGAGTTTGTATTTTATGCAAATAGTTACAGCATGAAGAAGTGGCATATAACCTTTCTTTCATTCATAAATTTTGAGGTATTACAAAATTAGGAACTATTTCCCGAAAATTACTTAAGAAAAAAAAGAAGGAAAATGTATACAAAAGTGAAAGAGTTCATTGGACTAAGAGGAACCACAAGTTAGGAGTAGAGAAAAAATCTCCAGGCAGGCCCGGAGAAGTTTCTAGGCATGATTATTGGGCATTAATAGAAACCTCCAACCTTATTTGAACTTGTACACGCTCAATAAGGAGTTCCTCCCATTTTAGATTTTCCAGACGCAGATCTTCTTCGATATCCTCTACCTCCTTATTGGTAGCTTCAAGTAGAGGCGCTAGCTCGGCCAGCCTAGCTTCCTCAACTCGTTGAGCCTCCCGGTGCTTTTGCAACAGTTCCCTCTGGTTTGCCAATTGCTGTCTATTCAAAGTCTTTAAGTGTCCAATCAACCAGCTAAATTGGATGCCATCTTAGCCCAACTCCTTTAGATAGCCTAAGAATTGGTTAAGGAGGGGCCTAGTAACGTTCGCAGTAGTAATACTGACGATATCAGCAACGACGATCTCCATGCCTTGAAGCCTGTGGCTCATCCTAGGAATGTTCAAACGCAGACAATCGAGAGTGAAAGTCTTAGGGTGATGGTTCATAATTTGCTCAATTACTAAATGATGGCTGGCAGGCATTTGGGGGAATCTTTGAAGGACCATGAGACATAATTCATAAGGGGCCAAGTTGGGTAAAGGGAGCTCACAACCATATTCGCTATCGGCTACAGCACCTATCATGGAACCTTGGTCATTATGACTAGATTCTTTTGAAATAACCTGTTCACGATGGGCGAAGGGACTGATGGAGGTATCTCTACAGCTGGAGGGGAGGCACCAGCAACCTGGAGATAGATCAAGCAAATAATAAGTTAAGTGAAAAATCTTAACAAGTGTTTTCGTTGTTAAGTCACTGTTACTGGTGGAGTTTGATGAAAAATCTTTACAAGTGTTTATCATTGTTAAGTCACCATTACTGGTGGAGTTTGATGAAAAATCTTAACAAATGTTTTCATTGTTAAGTCACTATTACTGGTGGAGTTTGACGAAAAATCTTAACATGTGTTTTCATTGTTAAGTCACCGTTACTGGTGGAGTTTGAGGAAAAATCTTAATAAGTGTTTTCATTGTTAAGTCATTGTTACCATTGGAGTTTGAAGATTTGGAAAATGAGACTCTTCTAGATTGTATATTGTCAAGAATAAAGGATAAAAAATAAGAAATGAAGAGAAACTAGTGAAGTACCCCAACAATGGCTGGAGCAAGAACGGGGGTCACCAAGGAGGCTAAAATGGTGGGAACTGTTGGGGGCAGGTTTATCCCCTCAGAAGCCTCAATGGCACCCTCAACTAGAGGAACCTCAATGTTCGGTAAAGCTCCTATGCCAATGAAGTGTACTAAGGCCAATATCGGGGTGGCATCGGATGAAGACATTTGACCTTCCATGGATGAACCCACAATTTTGATGCTAGAAGAAGCACCATATTGGGCAAAAGGGTTAACGATGGCGTAATGGATGGGAAGAGTCCTGAAAGATGTTGGTGGGATTATACTTGGAGAGAACTGCAAAATCAAAACTAAGTGTTAGAAGTGGGGAATGAATACAAAAGAAAAGAGACATACTTCACATTTAACTCACCTCGGTAATATTATTAAAGAGGGGAACTGCAGTGATGGGTCTTGTCAATACAAATGGAAGAAGAATGTTCGCCAATAAAGAAGCCACTTCTACCTAAGGCATCCCAAGAGGTTAAAGTAAGATCAGAAAAAGAAAAAAAAAGAGAGAAAAGACGTTATACCTAACAGTGTTCAAAATGTACTACCTCTGGAGAAATTTTTGCAGCTGGAACGATGGGCAGAGGAACCTCGGGATGGGGTGATAATTCAGAGTAAGCTGCGGGATCTTCCTATGTCTGAGAAAAAATTCCTACAAATTTAATGGAATCACCCCCTGTAGTAGATTCCTTCGTACGTTGGAAGGACAAACGACGAGAGTAAGTAAGCCCGATCATGGGGGAACGGGGACGAGTTAAACTAGTCCGATTTCATTCGAACGAGCCCTCAAAATTTGTCTTGCCTCAAAAATATTATTTTCTATATAAAAGGGTATTGGCATCAGTTTTTGAGAGAACTTTTGGCGAAAATCGGTTTCCTATACAATACCAAAAAGTCCCCAAACCCTATTTTTACCAAAACACTTTGTTTTTTCAAGTTCAAAGCCCTCATATAATTTATTATCACTTTATCAATCCTTGAAGACCACATATATTTTTATAATCAATGCCGAGATGATTCTTTACTGCTGAAGATAGGAAATGAGTTTACTGAGGTTGATCGATGGACACCGAGGCAAGTGGAGCTTGCTTTGGGGATTTACGGGATTTGCATCGCTTTCGGCTATCAACAAGGAAGGAAGACATAACTGTGATACTTAGTGGAGTCTAAGTCTATAAGTCTATCTGTGTCATTCTATAATACATAGTTATAACATTGATGAAAAATATAAGTTTTTTTCCGAAATGGCTTTTTCTTCATATCCTATATTGTGTTTGTTTGTATGTTTTGATTCGATTTAAATCCTATATCTTGTATGTTTAGGTTCACCTATTTAATCATGATAAACTTTAGATTAAATTGAATTTGTCTTGTGTGTGACCTAATCTACCAACTCTACATTAAACCATATAACCGGATCACTCTAGATCGCATTTTTTCCACAAGTGCATGATTTACTATTCCACAACTTAATTCCTTTATATTCTTAATGTACATATTTTAACATAGAATCATTTTATAAATCAAGTTTTGGTCACTTAGACACTAGAAATTATTTTTTACTAGAATTTGGATTGAAGTAAAATATTACCCCAACTTTGGTAGTAATTTTAATTTTAAAAATATTGATATAACTCCATTTAGCCTACACGCACTCTCATATTCATAAACCTAAATATTTATATCTTCAAATATGAAATTATTTTGAAAATGTTAAGTATTATAATATTTTTTATACAAAAACAAAAAGGTTTTTATATCAAGCCTAGCAACAATTGATCACATTGTTCTTTAAAGAAAAATAAATTATTATGGTCCTTCAATTATCAGTGAAACCTTTATGGTCTTGAATATCTCAAAATCCATTTCTCATATTCTTTATTTCATGATAATTTTATAAGAGATTTTTTTGAATACTTCCATATGCTGAGGTTAGGCCACAAAAATCTTGTTTGCATTAAAAAAATATTACATTGTTATGCACACGTATTTGGACTCACTTTTCACAATTTACACTCTCCTTTTTAAGAGTTTTTATGTAATATAGATAAGGTTTTCACCATAGTTAGACATGTCGAAATAATCAAAAGCTCCAAATGAGTTTACGTGGTGTTTGTCCCCTAGTACCCGCCCATTCACATGAAATTATTTCTACGCAAGAAAATTTTGAATAAATTTGTGTTGTTTTATAAGCAAAAGAATAAATGGGTATCATATTAAATTTAGAAAAAGTACTTCAATATTGCTTCTAGATTTTTCATCCGGAAGCTTACACTAGAATACAATCATTGCACTATTTATGGAGTCAAACTATATGACATTTGTTGCGTAATTACACTTTTTCATGATCTCGAAGTTCCATGGTTCAACTACTTTGATATTATACGATGACCATAATGGACACCTTAATTGTTTTCCATAAATATTTATGATTGCAATATGATTTTTTAAAATATATTTATGTTTTTAATTGATGTGTGTATTAATATTGTTATCACAAGGGAACTGTAATTCACCTTTTTATGTAACCATTAATAAATATAGTGTTTATCGTCAATTTTTGAAATTTGATTTTGATGTGACACTCTTCATGCCGTTAATGGGAGGGAAGAATATACCTTAAGTACAATTAGTTCATACAAAACAACTCGTTCATGAAAAACAATAGGTTTTGGAAGAAAGTAAAGAATTGTCATGAAATATTTCTATTTTGTCTCCTCATAATCCATGTACTTAATGAGAAATGAGGTACTATTCATAAATAAGTATGCAAGAATCAATCAAATTGAAATTTGGTAGTAAATAAATTTATAGCAAGCCAGAAACATGGCAGTGGGATCACCAAATAGATATGACATTATTATTTATGTTGAAGCTACACAACCATCAAAGGGCAATAATACAACAAATCCACATATTATATTTGAATGTCGACAAATAACATATTGTCCTAAAGTGGAACATGAATGAAGGCATCATTTGAGTCCCTCAATAAATATGGTATACTTAGACCTACAGTACAAACCCCAAAAGATGTAAACCCCGAAGGTTAAAAATTGGTGTTTATAAGAAATCAGAGTGACAAAATCAGTAAAGAATGCATAAACTATGGCATAAGTTTTCTATAGAA